>OX596031.1:55511509-55983537 GCA_951394125.1 Epistrophe eligans
ATATGTTACTTTCATCCATAGACGTATCTAATAGAAAACGAAGCCACAACCAGATACATATATGTATGTTTGTGTGTGGAGAGATAGATATATACAGGTTTCCGCCTTTTAGATTTAGAAGGAAGTTGCTGCTGCAAACATCAGGCAGTTTGGCGGTTCTGCAATGAGATGGATGTACTGCTACGCTTACATCATTTAGCAGCACGATATTAACGTTCCTCCAATGTGGCATCATCATGCATCAGCGAAATGGCACTGCACTTCTTGCTTCACTTCCTCGTGGGGGTACATACATAGGTACATTATATACATACATACATATCTACCTCGGATGAATATATTCGAGCTGCTTTTTTGGTGTCGGCGGTATTTTGTTTGGCAGTGATATGCCCTGTTTCCCCGCGAGGGTCGAAGGTGGGACACACACCCCGAGAACATTCTTAAAGTGAGCAAATAATGATGGGCTATCAACGACTTTGGTAATTTTTCTTCCCATTTAGAGAAAGTACAGTGATTGTTAATTTATATGGAAAGTATCAGTTGGCGCATCAGAAGTGATGGAATCAGACCAAGATGGTCAATTCTAACCTAAACCACCCGGGATTGTCATTAGAAGTTGTATGGATATAAATACAATGCATATGGTTAAAACGGTAAAAGAGTGTTAACTCGAGTGGTAATTGGGGAGTTTTATAGGTCAACCAAAGTGATGGTTGTATAGTGGGCGGTTAGATTTTGATTTGGAAATTTTAGGGCCTTTGTGGAAAGGTTATGCAGCTGAGACCCTAATCTTTTTCGTATGTGTGCTCGGAAAAGTGAGAATAAAAAGAATAAACAGAAGTATTTGTTATAGCAAAATTGGAAGAAGGGAGCGCCACCAAATTCCATCAGCTCAATTTTTAATTCCAATATTTCCGTGGGAGGTCAATCCTTCGCTTTTGATCAAACGAACCATTTTCCCATAACCTTTAACTTGCTATTGAAATTTATTTCGTCTTCACAATTAGGAAGGTCAATTTGAATTTATAACAATCAAATGAGATCGATGTGTATTTCTGCGCTCCAGTCTCATAATGCCAACACACGCATGATTTTGAATTGCAAACATTTTAAGCAATTTCAATCAAAATTTATAGTCTCTTGCTTAACACCGAGAACGGGGAAACATCGTCGTCCCTTTTACCGGAAAATGTTCAGGGGAGTTTTTTTTATTTTTTGATCGGCACACTGTAGACCATTTTAAATTTTTTGATTGAAAATAAAAAAATATTGCGAAAATTTTTAATTTTTTATTATAACGATTTTTGTTTGTCTTTTTTCTTTTTTTTTGTCTTTTTGTCTTTTTTCTTTTTTTTTTTGTCTTTTTGTCTTTTTTCTTTTTTTTTTTGTCTTTTTTCTTTTTTTAATTTTTTTTCTTTTTTTGTTCTTCTATCTTGATTTTTTCTTTTTTGTCTTGGTTTTTTTTGTTTGTCTTCGGTTTTTTCGTTTTTTTTTTTCTTTTCTTCTTTTTTTTCTTTTTTGTTTTTCTTTTTTTCTTCTAATTTTTTGCTTTTTTCCTTCTTTTTTTTGCCTTTTTTCTTTTTCTTTTATTTTTGTTTTTTTTTTCCTTTTTCCTTTTTTCTGTTTTTTTTTTTTTGTTCCTTTTTTCTTGCTTATTTTGTTGTGGTTAATAAATATTTGATAGCATCGCCCCAAACAACATGTTCGATGCATTCCAATCACATTTTCCTTGTTATGGACCCAATATTAGAACATTCGAATTTTGCCATGAAGTTTGACAAAAAGTTCTACTGTATGACGGTGTAGTTTTTATTCTTCCTTTGTGAACGTTGATTGCGGTTCTTTGGCATTTTATATTACCACAATTATGCCGGCACAATGCGCTCTTCCCAGTTTATGATCATTTGTGGTGGTCCAGTGTGGCACATCAATCACAAGTAGAATCATCTTCTTTGGTATAATCTTCATCTCTCTGATACACACAAGTAGATTCCCAGGCTGACTATATGCGAACTATCATTATCATCATCACTTCTCAATCTAAAATTTATCCACACAGTCCAGTTGTTGTAGACGAGAACGCAAATTTTTGATCGATTTGAAAGTTGATCTGATTGAATATGCGATTTCTTGAGCTTATAGCGCAGTAATAAAGAAGCTAATCTCGATAATCTATCTCACTTTTTCTCCCTCTCTCACTCTCTCTAGAGATATGTCTATCTAAATTCAAAATTTTATTTGTTATAATGTCTGAGACAAAATGCCAACTTTGTTGCCCCATTTGCCCCAAACATTTATACGTAGATACAACTTGATTTTGTCCAGAGCCGAGCATGTCTTTGTTTCTTATTCAGTATCAGGATAGTTGATGGTAGTTATAGTTTCTATTTAAGATTCAGGAAGGAATGGCGCGCACATATGGCCGCTGCCGCGCATCAGTTTAAAAGCGCGAGTCAGGTTTTGTGTGTTGTTTGATGAAATCGCGGAAGGAACTTCATATTGGAGGCAGAAATGTGGCGGCAACTTCTGTGATTATGATTGTGCAATGTGCAATGAATGTGTCAATGGCTTTGACGTGATCAATTGTACAGATCGTGAGTGGTGAGTTTTGTAAGTGAATGGTGATGTAATGTGCGGTCGCTTATGATGCGATTTAGATCGAGGAAGCTCATTCCAGGATTCCTTATAAGAAGGTATATATGTATGTATTTATTTTTTTTTTTCGTGCAAAAAAAAGTTGAATAGCATGCAGTGTCACAATGGATATCTAGCAGATCTGGTTCTTTTTTCTTCGATTGATGGCTTTTGAGAGATCAGTGATCTTGATATTTTTTTTATTTTTAAATAAACGGTGATTTTAATTTATAACGAATTGACATTAGAACAAATTATAATAAATAAAAGCTAAATAGTAAAATTTTGACAAAAGAGAGAAAGGCCGTCAGGGGCAAACTAACAACAAGTTGACGTTTACTAGAAAATTGATAATTATTATGGAATCATTGATCAGTTTTTTAATAAATTGACTTCTAATGTACCTAAATTCCAAAAATTTATAAACCGTCAATTGATAATTTACATTTTTGCATTTTTGAGAAATAATTTTGTCACTATTTGTCACATAATAGTGACACCAGTCGGATACCGTTAACGTGTTATCTGCGTCAACATCCTTTGGTATCAGTGCGTTGACATATTAAACTCCGACAATCACACGACCTAACCACATTCAATCACTTTGAGAGTTGACAAAATCAAAAATCAATCATCTATTGCGTTGACGATCACACGACGAACGCACGTACAATGTTAAATTAATCTGACTTTTTCCGTTGTTAATTTAGACTTTCAAGCTTCAAACTGTCAAATTCAATTGAATTTTGAGATGAAGGTCAACGCAGGCTACGTTTATTCGATAAAAAAAAATTCTGCTTTGTTAGCGTTGAGAGATACAGTCAACGCACTAACGAACAGTGTTTTAATTTGGTGTCATATTTGCGTTGACAGGCTGATTACACGGTCGCACAAAATAGTCAATGCGTTGACCCTTAAATATGTGTAAATGCGAGTGTCAACACGATTGTCAACACAATTGTCAACGCAAGTGTCAATGCAGCCGTCAACGTAATGACAGTATTCTGTGCGTTAACGATCACACACTTTGACAACTTTGGGCAGAATTTGACGACATTTTGATTTTAGAGAGTGAACGCGTTGACCATTTGCGTTGATCTATAGCTCAAGTCATTCAATGGAAAAAGCTTATTTTCCAATTTTCCATTGGAATGACTTAACCTACAGTTAGACGGCCAAAGCAAATGGTGAACACGTTGAATCTTTAAAGTCAAAACGTGCGTCGTGTGATTTTCCACGCACAATACTTTAGTACGTTGACAGCTACATTGACAGCTACGTTGACGGCTACGTTGACAGAGTATAAAACATTTTGACCCATACTTATTAATCAATCAAATTCGTGGAACGTACGATTGGAAAATTCACACAAAATGTTCCCTTTTTACCTTCTAAAGGCTTAGGTTAAAATCTAGTTAAAAAAAAATCATTGCCTTGTCTGAAGGATACCAAACCCTATTCCAATTTTTTCTTTGTTCTTTATAGGATTGTCTGTTGGTTTATAAAGTTTAATTAACAACTCGTTCGTTTCTATTGCGTAATGAAATAAAAACTCCATAAATGTCTATTAAACATAAAGTCCCACAATCACCCTGAATTCTGAATCAAAATCGATGCGTTTGTCAAACATCCGCACTCTTAACACCAATAGCCTCAATGCATTGCATCAGGATTCTGCAGGCAATATCCCGCTGCGGGAATAGAATCATCACCGCAGGCTATAATTTTTTGTGGGCACATCACACACACACACCACATCAGAGCCCCTTGAAGCTATAATGGCTTCTTCTCTCTTTCTCTCTCGATATTGTAAATTGTAGGTAACTCTACAGCACCATCTTCAAAGCGTGACTAATTAGAGTGCAGCAGAATCACACACATATAATATCTTGAATTCAACTCTGGTGGTTAAGATTGAAGAAGTTTAGAGTTGCAACTTGCGACACAAGGAGTAAGTGTTTCCACAAACGTTCAGCAGTTTAACTAACATTCAATAATAATTGCCTCTAAGGAAGCACACTTGAGTTTCTCCTTTAAGTCTCGTATAATTCGCTATCCTGCGTCATCTCCAGCTGGGCGAATTAAAAATATGCAAGTAATAATCGCTCGCTGCACCTTATATAATAGAAGTTGCCTCTGTGGTGTCATCCATTCATTTCTGATGGTGCTATTTCCCGCTGATGCTCTCTCTATCTCTCTCTCCACTCTTGTGCTGCCATATACGAGAGAATTAAACACTATTAAAGTCATTTTTTGAATAAACCTATTCTAATAATTGAAACATAAGCTGTGTTGCGGCGGGATTAGAACATCAGCTTTTTTATAGTCTTTTGTTTTGTATAATATCCACACCACTTTAATAATGTTTGAATAGAACAGTTTTTGTGCGCAATTAGCAGTCTTGATTTATTTATGTCTTTTGATTGAGATCATAGAGAAACAAAAGTGCACAGTTGTTCTAGAAAGAAAGACTCATTTAATGCAATTGAACTTAATTGAATGCAGGTGTTTTCTGTGGCTTTGAAAAAGGACATTTTGTAAACAAACAAACAAAAATCTACTACATTGTAAACATTTGATTTCTTTTGACAGAATAAGTGTATATGCGGTGAATAACCGTAAAGGCTTTGATTTTTTTTGTTGTTGTATGAAGTGGAGCAATTTAATCATTTCTGTTGAAAGAAGATAGGTACTGTTTTTGATTTTGGGAAGTTGTCATTTATCTATATAAAAAAAAGGTGTCCCAAAATGTTCGCAAGATTTCAATTAAATAGAAATTTTTTTTTTTAAATAAAACCCCGCAAAAAAAGTTTTAAAATCCCGTATAGTTCAATACTGTTTTTTTTTAATTCTGTCTTCTAAAATCCCACTTATTCAAAATCCTGCTGCATTATAATCTGCACGATTTTTTTTAAATATAACAACTAGTTTTGATTGAAAAAGCGGGGAGATTAAAAGAAAACGGGATTATAAAAATTGGGGTTTGAAAACCGGGACTTTAAAAAAAGTGGAATATATCGAACCCAACCCCACTTAAAGATAATAGAAGATGTTTACACTCACAGATAAGGAAGCGTATAGGAATCCCGATTTAAAAAAAAATGGGATTTTCAAAACCGGGATTCCGATACGCGAAGAAAAATTTTAAAGTCCCATATAATTAAATGCTATTTTTTTTTAAATGCTGTCTTCTAAAATCCCGCTTATTCAACAAATTCAAACGACTAGTTTTAACCGTAATAGCGGGATTTAAACAAACAAAAAACGGGATTATAAAAAGTGGGATTTAAAAAACGGAACTATAAAAAGGTCTAAAATAACGAACCTAATGCTAGTTAAAGATATTAGAAGATTTTTACATCCTCAAATTAGGAAAAGTGTCGGAATTTTGATTTAAAAAAAATATGGGATTTTCAAAACCGGGATTCCAATATGCAAAAAAAATGTTTAAAGTCCCATGTAACTAAATACTGTTTTTTTAAATTCATTCTTCTAAATCTCGCTTATTCAAAATCCCGATTTATTATAACCCTTCTTTTTAAAATCCCGTCAAACCCATTTTTTTAAATACATATGTACATTACATAATTATGTTTATTAAACTAAATACACAATGTTAATTGTAAATTTAAAGAAAATAATACTTCAGGATAATTTTAACTGTATAAAAAGCGAGTTATAAAAAGCGGGATTTTAAAACAGACGGGACTACTGAAAGTGGGATATTAGACCCAACCACTCAGATAATGACCCGAAAAGATTAAAATGTAGTTGTAAAAATTTGTATACATTTCCATATTCCTATCGATTTGGGGAATTAGGGCGTAAAAAATCATTTGCCCATGAAAAGAGCACTTTGAGAATTTTAGACATATTTCTACCTCCAACATTAAATTAATATTTCATTTATTAATTCAATTATTTCAAAATACTGATAAAACCAAAAATTATGCAATATCGTTAGATACTTACATAAAGATACATATTTACTTTCTGCATTATTGTTAAAAAAAAAGAAAAACAAATAAAGGACACTCCTGTCCTGAGTGAGAATATACCTTGCATAACATACTCAAAGATAGCTGATGCTGTTGCAACTCATCATAAACAGTGTTGCAGTATAAGAGAAATCTTTTGAAATCATTTTTCTTATTTGATGAAGATCAACATGAAAATGGTTGCTGTATGTGTCGTCTGGAAATTATGTAGGTACGCTTTAGTCTATCGTTGTTCGGTTCTGTCTGTCAATATTGACATTATAGCGCGCTCTTGAACAAATATGTGAACATCACATATTGCAAATGGCTTAAGTGCATATTACATCAATTGACATACACACGCGCTACTGTGGAATAGGGTCAGTGTAAATGTCAATAGATGGGCGCCGCTATATTTTGTCGTCGCGACAAAATATTGACAATATATATATTCAGGGCTGGATTTGTTAATTTGCCTTTCAAGTCGAATTTAATTCTTACAATGAAACTTTATAAGGAATTAAATGTTTTGAATACAAAGGAAGTGACTTGAGTCATGCCAATTAATAACAGTTCCATTAATAAATGACATAATTTGAGGGGCCTTTTTTGCACACGTAGTTTTTTTTTATTTTTAAAGCGATACTTTAAATTTTTATTTTTTTAAACTTTAATAACTACAATTTGCATGTTTACATTATAGTCTTGTTCAATTTATAACTGTTATAACAGTATATCGCCATTAACATTAACCAACAAAAAATAACTTTCTATTTGAAGTACCTACCTATTGTTGAGAAGGCTTAATTTAAAAAACGAAACTAGATAAATTCCAATTTATAGCAGTTATAACAGTATATCGCCATCAAATGCAGGTCTGCGGGGCGCGGACTTCTCGTGACATAAAAAAAAAAATTCTAGGTGCCCGAAAAATACCCACCGGCGGCGGCCCTACGTGCTCGTAAGGTTTGTTTTTAATTAAAACCGGTCCTGCATAAATGTATGTACAGCAACAAAATACTGATATTATTGGTAGAATTTGAGAAATAAATCATTATTTTCTAGCTTGTTATCAAATTATTGTACAATTTTATACAATTAAGTATAAGTATAGAAAAGAGACAGACTGTGACGTAGTTGTTTATTTTTTAATTCCAAATTAGGCGATTACTAAGCTAAAGCTTAAAGATGGATGGATGATGAAATGAAAAAGTAAAGAAGTATATTGATTACAATTGATTCATTGTTTAACTGTTATCGTCTGGATCACAATAAACTGTAAGAGATTACTGTCAATATTTGGCATAAGAATAAGTCATGCCTACTTACGTAGTTTGTAACCTTGAAATTTGAAGCTATGACATTGTAAATATAAAATAAAGGGGGATCATTATCTTTTTTTTTTTTGTAGAGAATCTGGGGATCGAATTTTTGTCAATTTCATCTAAAACCTAAAAATGTTTTTTTTTTGTCAAGGTTTCTGCCTTTTGCGAGGAAGTGACAAGTCCTTCAACAGTATATCTCTTGTCATGATAAAATGCATTTTATCTTAGCCGTTTTGACTTGGCGGAAAATTGCAGGTCCCCTTATTTTCTGCTGACTTATAAATGGTTTCTCAAAATTAACGCAAGATTTTAATTTGCCGCTAATTGTGAAATAAAGTTTTGGCAACCCTAAAAAAAAAAACTATTTTACAGCTGACAGGTTATGGTTAATCAAAATAAAATAAAGTCTTGGCAGACCTAAACAAAAACTATTTCGCAGCTGACAAACTATGGTTAGTATAAAAATTAAAAAAACAATATCTTTCGACTGTCGAACAAAAATAATGAAATTTAAACGGGTGCGAAAATTGCGATGTTCCTTGGCCTACGCCGGATTTGTCTTGGGTTCGATTCTCAGCCTATGTCATCTAAAAAAAAAACAAATGTTTTTTACGGGTAAGGTACTGCTTCTTCCGAGAATTTGACAAATCCTCCAAGAGTATGTCTTGTCATGAATAAGTGCCCTTCTTATAAGCCATTCAGATTCGGCAAACAATTTTAGGTCCCCTTCATTTCTGCCAATAACTCGCACACAGGAATAGTACGCACACAATGAATGAATTGAATAAAACAACAACACTTGAGTGAGCTTCCACCAAGATTTTTGTTCCGATTTGATTTTGTTGGATTCGTATTGAACCAGGTAAAACTAAGGAGCCGAAAATTTGGAAATTTCGACGGGAAAAGTCGGAAAATCGCGAAAACCCGAAATTCATAAATTGCATACCTTTAGATGAAAACCTGAAATTTCGAAATTGCATACTTTCAAGGGTGAATTGTGGTGATTTGTGAAAAATTCATTTTATAGAAAATATTGAATCTACTGATTTGACAGTTTTGTCTTCCAAGAAAATTGGATCGCCAACAGATGGCGTTTGACGTTCTCAGACTGCTATATTTGTATATAAAAATTATTGGAGTGTGCCAAAAAATTCATTTGAAACCTCTATAAATTTTATTTTCACTCTATAGAATGTCGAAATTAAAAGAAAAAAAAATTCGGACCGAAGCTGTGTGGACCAACTAGTTTTTTAATAAACTTTAACTGGGATACAATTTTAAATAATTTCAAAGGTACTCATTTTTGATCTTGTTTTGATTATTGACACATCTTAACTCAACTTAAATTTAAACTAACTATAAATACAGTTAGCATCTTAATATAGAAAACATACATGGGTAAGCCCCAAGTGAGTCTTTAAACTTGTTTTTACTCCAAATTTCATTTTGTTTGGTAATTTGTGTATGTATATATTTTGATTACTTTCCATTTTATGTCTAATCAAATAATATCTCATCAATCAATGAGAAAAAAACTCACATTTATCAATTAACGAGATGATTAGTTATCTAATTAATGTTCCAAGCCTTTTTTTATAAGTAAAGCGCACATCTGAAGCATTTGTTTCCATCACAACATGAACATGTACATTGTACAATGTACAGCTCTTTATAGCTCAAGGGTTCAACATGGAGGGAGACAGTGATGATGATGATAATGCACTTTCAATTTCAATTTCACTTTCTTTTTTTTTTCGATTGTTGTTGATTTTGGTTGATCTCACGAAATTATGTACCACCAATCCATAGAGCTGTAGCTGAAGTATATAATTGAAGTAATTTCATTTACAAATTACTTCCCAATAATATTTTGAAAAAAAGAAAAAAATCAAACAAAAAGAAATTCACATAAATCTCTGCCATATAAATACTGCCACATGTTTCGACATCAAACCAACTCAACCAACCAGCCTCCTCCAGTGAGAATGAGGAAGTGTATGATATCTGTGATGCACTTTCCGCATGCCAGCATGGTTGGCGCAGCAGCCACAGCATATACAAATATACAAAACACAATCGTGGCATTGTGGTCGAATCGAAACGAATCGGATCGGATCGGAACTCTCTCAGGTGACAAAATTCCGCGATAAGATACATTCTCATACACTGCGAGATGCCAATATAGGAAGTTGCATCTGGCAGATAAGTATAATATGTACGCACTGGCATGGCAGTGCGCTTTGGCGGCATAAATCAGTACTTTAACAGTAAGTTGCAAAACAACAGTCGTTTTACTTAGGCGGAGATCTCATCACCCCGGTTGCACAATGGGGCAAGCTCTTTCAACCTCTATTTACGACGACGACGGTGTTTTTTTTTTTTTTCATTGTCAATTGTGTCAACTTTCAGGTGTCAATATTCGCACAGTATTTGCATAGGAAGTGTTTATTTTTTTTTTTCAAGGTGTCGAAGTCGGTCGTGGGCTTCTATTTAAAATAGTCAACAAATAAGACAGCAAGTAGGCATTTAAATGTCACACAGTCATACTATAGAAGAACTCGCTAGAGGAGGAGCATATGGAATGGATAAACATACCTTTCAAAGATCTGAATGACGGAAATGAACTTTTGCAAGTATGTAGGTAAAGCTTGAACTAAGTGTTGGCGAAAAGAGTTTGACAAAATTGACATTAAAATTGATTTAAAATTTAAGAAAAAAAAATAAAACATAAAGGCTTAGTTTTTGGTCATGGATTCATAAATATTATGTAATATGATGAACTGAACTTACAAAAATTGAATTTTCACAAAGCCCTTGTTAGTCAACTGGTGGGTTCAAGTGAAATCGCCGCGACTAAACGTCAATTTTTGTGGACTTAACACTAAAGGCCGTAGTATCCCGTGGCGTAATGGTTAGTCGTAGAACTGTTACGCCGCCGCACAGTGGAACGATCAGTACAAAATTCCGGTCATGAGGCGATTTATTTTTTTTATGATATGAACATAATTTTTTATTGCAATGTTTTGAAAATTGTTCCTTCTTTCATTAACCAGAATTTTTTTTTGTAAAAACAACTGTTCCCAAGTTATAACGCCTTAAATTAAGAAATTTTTTCTTAAGCGAATAAAATGTGATATCAAGCTCATATTTGTTTTTCGTTTTTTTCACTCAATTTTCAAGATATCTCTTTGAAACAAATTTTGTTGGCTTGAAAATGATTGATTTAACCAATTATTATTTAAAAACCAGTTGAATAAAAAATATTTATATTCAAGAACACCAATTTGTTAAGCTGTTCTTAAAAAAAGAATAATTTGAACTTTCGTTAAGCTTTTAAAAAAATGCTTGCATATGCCTGCTTTCTGATTCTCTTTAACGGAATTGTATGCTTTTTCTAAGTAGTATTTAGTAAAAGTTGGATCCGACCGGATCCGACCCCGCTTACCTATGAGTTTTGAAAAAACGTCTATTTATTATTCTTTGTCTGCAAATTTATATTCCTTTTTTTTTGTCTGTACTAATTTAATGTACAGCAAAAAGGATAATATTTTTATTTATATATATAAAACTACTTTTTAAAATAAATAAAAAAAAACAGTTAATTAATAAACAGTTTGTAAATATTGAACTTTCAGTGTTAGAAACAAAATAATTAAAAAACTGATTTTTCTCAACTTTTTAACTAAGTATTTTAATATATAATGCGTTTTATCAAATATTGTTTCCTGATTCCAAAAATAATTTTCAAAAATATATTAAAATGTTAAAGAAAAGTTTTTTTTATTTTTGCAGTTAAGAGCAACACAAAATGACTAGTTGTAAAATGTGGTTTTTATACCATTTTTAACGAAATTCAAATAAGTAATTATTATTTAACTAGCCTAACTGGGCGAGAATTATCGCAATTACATAAAAATAATATAATTTAATGTTAAAAAAATTATTGGAACGGACCTAATAAATTTATCCGATTTCATGTCACATGCCAAAATATTACCAATTGGAAAATGGAGGTACCTATTCATTTTAGAGTTCATTTTTATTGGAGCTATATCTAAGAAACAAATCAGCAGGTAATTCCGCTTTGTTGTACACCTCATTTGTCAAAATCCGTGTAGCATGAGAGTCGAAAAAAGGATCCAGGCTATGGAAAACATATATGATAAAGTTACTATTAACAAATGAATATGAAAATGCAAATGATTTATTTAACATAAGCACAAAATGTGTATCTCCTTTGGATACCTAGGTTAAGCTATAAATTAATTAATTATATTAATTTTTTTTTTTACTTTGTCTGTTAAAAATAAAAACAAAATTTCCAAACCTATCCCCATATAGACCCTTATTTACCTTTTTTTTTTATTAAAAAATAAAACAAAAGCAAGATTACAATCCTGATCATTTGGTCTCTTTAATAATAATTTTTTGTAATTAACTAAGCATTTTTTTTTCATATTATTTTCCACTTTTTTTCAAAGAATTCTTGTGAATAAACTTAAAATATAATACAACATACGGAACCTAATGCAACATTTGTTGGTTTTTTGTTTTTTTTTTTATCTCCAGTTAAATTTGTCACTTAGCTGTTTTACGCATTTCTCGGAAATTATGATACATGAATTTACTTTATACGTTCAAAGTTTGGCTATAGTGACTATAGTACATACCATTACTTTCAAAAATAGCTATTGGATTAGAAACATTTTAATTTGTCTTTCGGAACAGAATGATGTTTTTTTATAAATTTTATAAATTTAGTTGTTTATTCTAAATTTATAAATACCTACTTAACTATGACATACCAATATATTGTTTTAAATGCTGAGAAATTGTATATACTTTTAAAGCATATGTTAAAAATAGTACCATTTATGTTATGAAATGTTTATTTATGTTTTATTAATCTTTGACTTATAACAAACAAAATGGCGAAAAAATCATCAAAATCCATCCACTAATTCAAAAGTTGTAGCACGATGTCCACTTTTTCAGCTTTTCGTTCCACTGTGCGCCGCCGCCGAAGGCCTTGGGTTCGATTCCCAGGCTATGGCACCTAAAAATGATTCCCACCTTAGCCGTTCTGATTCGACAGAAAACTGTATTTGTGCCTAAAACACGGACACAGGAATGGTTGAGAGTTGTAAGTCACTAGGACCTGGTTCTACATGAGCTGTTGCGGCACCCAATTTATTTTTTTTTAAAGGCCGCTAAAGGTTATTTTGAAGATTACAATATGACGAAAATATGTAGCTTGTATGGGATAATTTTATCATTAAAAAAATTTAAAGTAAAAAGAAATTTCAGATATAAGAAAAGTGGGCGTGGTAGTAGGCGGATTTCTAACACAAAAACCTCAAATTTCAGTATTTTTGTTCAAGACAGATTAATTACAAATTTTTAGCTACATATCTAAGGGCGTTAGATAAGGATAAATGTAATCTTAAATAATAAAAATGGGCGTGGAAATGGGCGGGATAAAAAACACATGGTCATTATCAAGGTTGAATAGAGCTTAATTATAAAATTTTATTATTATTATTTATTAACATGTAATTTAAATTACAGGGGAATGTAATTTTTATAAAGCCTAGCTGCGGGGACTATTGGCTCTATAAAATTTTTAAAGTTCTTTAGATGTTCAACAATGATAAAACTAAAATATGATAAAAGTGGGTGTGGCAGTAGGTAGATTTTACTTAAACTACTTTCTAAACCATCTTGCTGCTTGCTAGGAACGAAATTTTAAAATTTCAGTGAAATCTTGTTAAGTATTTTTTCAAGTCCATAAGCCTCATTAAGACAAAGATTTATTTTTATTTCGAATTCAAAGAAAAAGCAATTCCATTGAAAAATATCTATAGATTATAAACAAAAAGATTAAAACGCGTGTCATCAAAGAGACGCAATTTCATTTCATTTGTTTATTTTTTTTGTTTTGTTTTGTGAGAAATTCGCAATGTTTTATTCCAAAAATAATTTTTTTTTATGAATAACTGATATCAATTTTGATAGTACATACATATATGTAATCATCTTCTTAATTTGCTATCAATTGCAAAAAGCAAAAAATAATTCGAGGTTAAGCAGTGTGACCTACATCTTACAGATAACAAAAATAGACTTATATACTGTTAGAAAACACTTAACTGCATTTCAAATCTTTTCTTTCTTTTTTTTCTTCTAAAGGGTGTTTTTATTTAAGAAAAGTTTTGAAAGACATAGCTGAGTTCGTTTCGCAAGAAGCTTTCACTGGAAAACTGCTTTTTGAGTTGATTGGAGATTTCTGTTATATTTAAATGCTATTTTTGTGGGCTTCAGGTCTTTCGTACTTTATTTACTTTTTGATAGACGACGTTTCGTACGTTGTTTACGTTATAATTTTGTTTTTTTGAAGCGTTTGGATGGCGTTTGTTGTTCGCACTTATTTCCTCTATTAATAAAAAAATGCTTAGTTATCTTCTAATTCATAAATCAAGTAAAACGTTGATCAAAATTTATTTCACGAATTCAAATGTTTATTAATAATAAACAATAAACTGCTGATTCTCGTTTAGTTGCAAAACTTGACGATGCTGTGCAGCAAGATTTTTTTTTTTAAACGTTGGGAAGCTCTTTAAGTACACACTCACATTTAATAGCAACAAACTGTTATATTGTTATGACTTTTATTAACTGTTATAACTATTATAAAATGTTATAAACTGTTATAACTATTACAAACTATTTTGAACTGTTTTAAACTGTTATAAACTGGAAAAACTGTTATAACTTTTTAATTTATTATAACTTTTTAAATTGTTATAAATGTTATAAAGTGTCATTAAATGTCATTAAATGTTATAAAATCTTAATTTGAAATTTATAATACCTTAAAATTCACAAAATGAGAACATTTTCGAATTACGACACGACGCAATGCAACGGCAGCGACGATTAAACATAAACATCTATTTATTTTTATTCGAAATACGTGCTAGGGTAACCGGTGTGAAAAAAGTCTATAATTTCTTAAAAAAAACTTTCAAATTATTTATCACATTAAAAAACAAACAACTTTTTAAAAAAGTTCCCCACACTGATTTACATAGGTTTTTAGCTTAAAATTGATTAAAATTAAAATTAATATAAAAATCTCAACAAAAAAAAAACGAATACTAAAATAATAATTTCCTACGTAATTCCGTGAATGGTTATACAATTAATTAAATATATTTGTATTCATTGCGCATCATGATAAGAATCGCATTTCATTGTGACTGGCGAGTGCAGATGATGATAAAGGTTCATACCTACATACATATACCTATGTATTTGAACAAACTTTTGCGGTTTTATATGTTGAGTCCCTATAAAATTCTTGGCAATAATTTAAATTATTATCAGTTGCGGTATTCAGTTTGAGTTTAAGTTTCGTTGGGAAAAGTTCTTTTTAAATTAAATTTTTAAATATTTTCACTCAAGAAAACAAATTAAAAAAAAAAAATAAAATAAAATGCGCTTAGTTTTGATATTCTTGGTAGCTGTTGGCTTTGTTGCTTTTGCAGCTTCTCTGCCCGTCATTACATCAAACGATTCCAAATCATCAGAAGAACTGGAAGCACCAGTAATTGATGAAGATCCTCAAGAAGATTTACCATCATCAGAGATACGTCACAAACGAAAGGCTGATTCAACTGGGTCATCCTCGTCATCGGAAGAGTCCAAGGAAGTGACAAAATCAGCTGCTCCCGTTGCTTTGCGTCGTAAGAGATCTATCCCACCTAATGAAGACATTTTAGACGACACCAAAATAGATGATGTAGATTCCAATTCTAAATCAGAAGAATACCAACCGAAAAATTCTATAACTAAGTTTATCTCAGAAGAAGATCAACCGGAAGATGAAGAAGAAGAAATTGGAATAAGTAACGAATAAAAACCTTTAAATATTTTTAGTAAAATAATAAAAAGAGTTTGTATAAAATTGTTAAAAAAAAATATATGTTGTGATGTTTCGTAGCGAAATTGAGTTGATAGAGGCTTTTATTTTCCTCCAAAACATTAATTAATCGCTTTTTTTTTTAAATAATAATATATTAAAAAAAAACAGTAAATTCGTAATAATATGTTTTTTTATACATTTTCATTTGACAGGTTTTAAATTTTGCAAAGTTTTTATTTTGAAGTCCTATAGTTCACAGTTCGAGTAAAAAATAAAAAGTTTCTCTTAAAAAAACCTCAGCGTGAAAGTGGTAGCTTAAATTGCTTCAGGTTCTATTTTTTAAACCAAAGAATAATTGATTGATTGTATAATTTTAAATTTTTAAATTTTTCAACAAAGCTTCAGCTTTTTCCCTTGGTCAAATTTTTGAAAGATAGTGAAATGCAATTTTTTCATTTCACTTGACTTAGAAAAAAAAAATGATCAACCTTCTACATTTAAAAAAAAACCTTAATTATTGTTCTTTATTTGTGGTAAAATCTTCATATACAAAATTTTATAAGAAGATTTTTAACTCCTGATTCCACAAACTTCAATTTGATTTTTGGTAATGTTAAATTTTCCACATTGCTTCAGATTTTTCCCTTGTTACCATACAGTTAAAACAAAACCATCTTATGTCACCAAAATATTGTTGAATCATTTATTTATCATTCATATCCATAGATGTGAGTACTTACCTGCTATAAGTATAAGACACTTCATGTGAAAATGAGAAGTGAAGTGAAAATCATTAATTTACATTTCACAGCTTTGAATTTGAAACAAAATGAAGTGGAGGGATAAATGTCGGTTATTTTTCTTGTTGAAAATATGGCCTGATAAAGATTGTGGAACGTATTCAGTCTCATTGTGAATTTCATCACCCGAACAACATTCCACCCGGAAAATTTGACATTTCACTTTTCGCCTATTGTTAGTTTCACTCGAAATTTCATGTCCGAAAAATTCCCCTTATTGTGAACATTCATTTCGGGTAGAATGTAATGCTATGAACATTGTACAGCCTAAATGTTCACTTATTTTTATTTCGTTCGGCCGGAACTTACAATAGCTTTCTAAATTTCGAGCGAACAATTTTAAGGTAGGTATAATATTTTCGGGTGAAAATCACAATAAGGCTGATTGTTTTTTTCTTCAAATTTCACAAGTGAATTTAGCTTTGATTTCTGTTTCACGTCTCGTGAAATTAAAATGAAACATGTTTCACAATCTTTTATTATTTATTCTTTCAAGGAAAAAAAAACATTACAAATAATTGGAAGATCTTTGACATTTGGAAATCAAGCTCTGTGGAATGAACTACTTTTGATTTCACTCACACAGTTCTCATTTCCATTTCATAAAAATTCATCTTAGGATTTTCAATGAAAATATTAATTTCTGCAACAACTGTAAAAGGGAAACAGTTGTTGATAGCCAATACGGTGATGTTGATGTCTCTAGCTAAAGCGACTTCATGAAAAAGACCTTAAAAAATCGCTAGACAAACTTGAGATGAAATTTATATCTTTATTTACTCTCCCAAACTATAATATAAAACATTCGAAACGACGACCGAAGTTTCGAAAGAGTGAGAAAAACTTTGATATTCTTCTTTTTCTTTCTAAGAGCTTTTTGTGCCTTGAAATGTGTTCTCTCAATTTTCTCTTAATTAAATACCTTGTCACAAAGGCTTTTGGCTATAACGAAATTAAGGCTTCTAAAGTTTTAATTTGAAACTATACACAGTATCAGAAATATTTCGAATGTTCATATTATCATATTATATGAAATTCAATTATTCCCAAGACGCAACAGTGTAACGTCATCATCCATCCATCAGAAAAAGTCAAAAAATTATATTTGCTATTAAATTTTATTTATTGACAAAAAAAAATATTCATCTTCAAATCAATCAGCTTACAAAAAAAAATAAAACTGAAACCAGTAGGGTTCAGCTATAATCAGTTTAGGTTGAAAACCCCTTAAAACCACTTTCGAATATAATTTATTTGAATAATAAATGAACGTGATTTCTCATAAAATTGCTTATCTCGTCGTCAGGGTTAAGTGATGGAATTTTTGTTATTTTCTGATCAATTTATATTAAATACGTTTTGAACAAAAAAAATTGATTACATTTTAACATGACTAATACTTCATGTTTTTTTTTTTTGTATTTTAGGTAATTTTAGAAAAGATCTCTTATTTTCCAATTCACTTGCATTAGTTTGAAAATTTTAAGAAAGAAAGTGGATCAAAGGAAATTCGTGTTTTTTTTGTTTATATGTTTTTTTTATATTTCCTTGACACCTACATAAAATGTATTACGATCTTATTTTTTATAAATCAAACCCCTATACAGAGATTATGAATTATAAAGATTGGAAAGCTCGGCTGTCATTCTGGTTTGCCTACAAGCTGGCGGACGGTGGTGAGTTCATATTTTTGCACTAGTGTCCATGTTTTAACGCACACTAGTGCAAAAATATGAACTCACCACTGCATAAATTGTTGTTGCAATTCACATCTATTCATCGACACGAGATGATATTACAAAAACAACAATGTAAACAAATGGGTTTTGGAGGGTGGAACGTACGAAAGATTCCTATCTTTATAATTCATAATCTCTGCCCCTATAGCGAAAGGATTTTTCCGGAAATTCTTTCCCATTTCGGGAAATTATTTTTATCTTCGAAATTATTAGGTAAAATATTTCTTTCAGCAAATAGCTATCGTGTATAAAATTTATCCATGGGAACTGTTACTTTATTTCAATGCAAACATTTTCCTAAGTAAGGGTCCAGTTATAGCTATCATTGAAAACCACCATCATTGGAATTTTTGTTTTTAAGTTTTGAGGCAAGCAATTATAAAGCTGATGACCTAAATATTAATTTATGACAAAAAATATTTAATTTTGGCCCAATCTTCGACATTAAATAAATTAAATTATTTCAATGATTGAACTACCTTACCATTGATCATTACAACTTAGAAGTCACTTTACGTGAAAGGTTGGGACAAAATGAATTATTTTTTTTTGGCTAGAAATAATAATTGAGTCATCAGCTTTGTATTGGATTCAAAATAATCACTGATTTTTCTTTTAAACTGGCTCAGAAAAAGAAATTAAAATATTCAATGATCGTTTTTAATAAAAGCTTTAACTGGCCCGTAAGTTGTCAGGCAAAAATTATTTCGTGGAAATTTACTATGGGAAACATTTCACAAAAATTCACATTACATTGACGAAAGGGGAGTATGTTTCCGTATCTAGTTTAGAGCTATAGAAGTAGTAGTCTGTGGTTAAATGATAAGTGCGTTGGACTGTCAGGCAGAGAGTTAAAGCCACCTGTTTGAGATCCCATTTTTGTAAGAGACAAAATTAGCCGACTGTCAAATCCGTGTTAGTGTTTGTCATTCCTTAAAATTAATACTTTGTCCTTCCCATACGAAATGTAATTATTTTTGTGCTACCGCCATTCATCCCTGAAAGTATGCAATTTCAGGTTTTCACCTAAAATTATGCAGTTTCGAGATTTGGGGTTTTCACGTTTTTTTTTTCAATTTATTCGGTCGAAATTTCCAAATTTTCGACTCTGTAGTGTGTTAACGTGATTCAGTACGAATTCAAAATAAGTTACCATGCTAATTAGACTATATTCAGTTCATGCTCGCATATTTAGATGAATTCTTTACACATATTAAATTATTAAAAAAATTTAATAAGCAATTTGTTCCCACATGTAAATAATTATTCTCCTGGTGAAAAATTAACTTTCACTTTGAAAATCATCGATTTTTTTCGCTCAGTGCAGATACCATTTATAGAAAAATATTTAATTCCGCGAATAATTTTTATTGTTAAAAATTCTTCATGTGAATATTATTACTAACAGGATATGATCCTCCAAGTTAAAACAAAAAATAAGTACCCCAACCTTGCTTAGCCCATTATGCGAATGAACAACTAAAAAAAAACACATAACCGAGAGAAAGAAAGTTAAATTTCAAAAGAATTCTTTCATTTCACTTTCATCTGCCTGAAAAAAGAACCCCACTTCATAACTTTAAATCCTGCTCCAAGAAATTAAAAAAAAAAAAACAATAATCTGGCTATCCCAAAAATAAAAGTATGAAAAGTAAAGACAGCCTTGCGAAGCTAAAATGTATTTAAAACAGAAAAAAAGACAAATAAATCATCCTGTGGTATAGTTAGGGTGCTGTTGGGAATTTATTCTTTTGGACAAAAAAATGACAAAAAGTTGGAATTAAATTTTTATAAAAATTCTTTGTGGTGAAATTTTCAAATTTGCAATCCACAACTTTTATTTTGAAAAAAAATATCGAAGTTTTTTTCCTTTTGTGGACACCAAAATGAGAAAATATAGCTTGTAAATATGTCTTCAGCTTTTTTTAATTTTTTAAAGAAAATAATGAACATATTCAAGACGTATTGACTCAAAGAAAATTGAGCAATTGCTTCAGTTTGGAACGAAATCAATTTTCAATTTTTCAAAAAAAAATTTAAAATATTTTTACCTTTCATAACCTTTTTATTTTCTGTTCATAGGTTGGCGAAAGTTAAATTGAATGAAACAATTGTGGAACCTATTCATTTTTCGAGAATTAAATTCTTATTTAGTCCTATCGCCAATTTAATGGGAACTTTTTTTCTTCAGGAAAAAAAATTAACAGGAAAAGAAATTTACCGAAAAAAAAAATTACCGGGAAAAAAATTAACGCGGGGAAAACATTTTTCCCATCGCGAGTATCCCAAAAAATAATTTTTCTCCGACAACTTACTTTGGGAATTTTTGCTGAAAGGAATATTATTTCTAATTTTGAATCGAACGTAAAAAAATGGAACCTATTAATTTTTCTCTCCATCGCGAATCTCCCACGAAATATTTTTTTCCCCGACCATTTACTCATGAAAATTTTCGCTTTGTCGCTAAAAGGAATATTGTCCTTAATTTTGAAACGAACAAAAAAATTGTGGAACCTATTCATTTTTCAATTTTCGAGAATTGAATTTTTACTCGTCAATTTATTGGGAACTTCTTTGTGCAGAAATACTTCCCAGATGGAACAAATTATTCACGATAGTTTATTTTACTGAAAGGAATATTTTCCCTAATAATTTCGAAAATAAATCTTGGTAGGAAATTTCCCAAAATAGGAAAAAACTCGAGGGAAATTTATATCACGATAGGTTAGGTTAAGTTAGGTTGTAGTGTAGTGTAGTCGGTGGAAAAACCGACACACTTAGACCAATTGTTGGCCCGTTGTGATACCACATGGATCTAGGAAAGCTTTTCCTTACTCAATATGTTTCACTATAGAAATGATAGTTGATTTTTGATGAGAACAAGAGACGAAGGCTTTATAAATATTAGACAATGGCATAGTGAATTTGAAAAATGATCAAAAGGAATGAAAATAAATGTCATACCAGTCTCATTGCCATTTAGCCATACAAATTTCTGCCATCAGCTCCCTAACTGTATCTTTATGTTCAATTTTCATTCATAAAAAAAACTGAAAGTAATTAAATGCAACTTTCACGGTCGATAAGGCCACCAAGTTGCGGTGAATTTGGCGCGCAAAGACAAAATATTCAATGTTGTGTTGTTGTTGCGAGAATCTCACAACACAAGTGACTCTCAATTTTGCCGCACGCAGCCACAAACATTGACAGAGCTAAAAGATTTGCATCGGCATTGTGGCATCACATTAATTTCCATCATCGATCATTTATCAGCACTCAGCCGGCTGTGTTCGCTCTCTACCTCTATAGCTGGTGGAGGCGTTCTTCTTTTCACTCTGTGCGGCTCGATGCGGCTTTGGCATCAATCCATCAATGATGGCGGCTGACAGAGATAGTTGACGACGATGACGCCGATGCCTAGGGTGATGCCGCCGCACCGAGCCGGCTGCGACAGAGGATATACAAGCAACCATGCAAATCACATCTTAAACGAGTCGTTGTCGCTTGCCTTATTAACACCACCATCGCCGCCGCCGCATCACCGTGAAAGGTAACGAGGCAGGAGGCTGGCTCTAAATGCTGCTCCTTTCCAAGAGTATATGCGTCCCTCGCCCTCATCCTGTCATTTTGAACAATCTTGTTTCATGTTTCCTGACTCGAATGCGGATGCAGCAAAAATATACTGCTGCACGACTTATTCGCCCGCATCTTATCACCTCTGATGTGTGGTGGAAATTATTGCGCCCTTTTCTCACACGCGCGCTCGCCATAATTATGCGTCTAGATAGCGACCGAGAGGAGCCTTTTACTTTGGCCGCAACAACAGCGGCAGATTCAAACGAAACCCTCTCGTTGCGCGTTGCGGGAACGAAAAAGGACACATATGGTTTTATGATGTGCGCCTATAATAGTGAGGTGCTATGAGAGATACAACGAGCACGTGGATCAACTTCAGTGTTTCTGTGTGTTGTGTTGTGGTGAGAAAGAGATTAAGTTCAAGTTTTATGTTACGACGAGTTTTGATTTGAGGCGTGCTGTGTGGAGATGGCTCGGTTCTGGGATTGTTTTACCTATATGGTGTGAGAAGACGCCACAAAAGAATATTCCATACAAACAACGACGACGATATCAAACGGCTACAACGTAGTGTGTCAGAATCATGGAAATTATGACACCTATATGTACCACGTGTCATATTATTTGTCAAGGCTCGAGGGAGTTTTTAAGTGAGGTGAATTGTATGTGCGATTTCGGAAATTTATTCATGATATGGATATCTTTGTTTGCACAATGGAACAACAGTTATCTTATTTCAATTGGCAGCAGCGGTGGCGCGGCAGTGGAAAGAACAAAGAATCCTGCGGGAGTGATAAACTTGCCAAAGTAGAGCATTTCCTTATAGCCTTGATTTGCTGGTTTTTGACAAAAGGAATGATAGTGGTCAACTATAATCTGTTTGCTTAGGTTGTTATGCATTTTTTTTATAAACAAAGTGTCATGGTAATTGGAAATGAGTGTTTAGGTCTTGATTGCTTTGAAATTTTAGTTCAATTTGATCCCTAGGTTTATTTTTGACGTTTCCACTTCTGAAGTGTCAAAAATAAATCAGGGACGAAATTTAATGCACTTTTAACAAAATTAAAGTAATCGTCAGGACATAACTGTAAGAGAGACCTTCTATTGTTGCTTCCTATTCAAGTACCTGCATTATATTAATAAATATAAACAAAATGGTGGAGAGACAGCTTGTTCGGAACCAGGCCGTCTAGTGACTTACAACTCTCAAGTCTCAACCATTCCTGTGTGAGTGTTTTTAATTGGCCGGGAATGGAGGGGACCAACAATTTTCTGGCGAATTCGAAAGAAAATGTGAAGCATTTTACACATGGAGGATTTGTCACTTCCTTGCAGAGGCAGTACCCCTGTTCTTTTTTTGTTTTTTTTTTCTCCGACCAAAAAAAAATTTAAATAAATGGTTCACCTAAAGGGGGACATTGGTAGCCATTCTTTTCGAAAATATTCTCTGCCGGGGGTTTCTATAACGAACTAGGAAATCATCCCTATTGAACCTAAGACGTATGGAAATTTATGGACTCTAATTACATATGTTACAAAAATTGTTTTGTAGATTCTCACAGATGATGTTTATTTTTTTGCTCTGAAAATAATGAATCCTATACAAATGGACTTAAGGAACCCAAGAAAATATTGTTGAAGTTTTTATTATTTGCCACTGGTTGGTCTAAGTGTAATTAAAGATTCGCATCAAACGAAAGCCCTGCACTGCACTTACCCCGTTTAGCTCTTTTGAGGTGCATGGAAATTAATTTGCTGCAAGGATATTTTTTATATATATAGAGTTGTTAGTTTTGCTTGTAAAAAAACCACCAATTTGCCGCCATCCCATAAAACGTATAGTCATCCTGGTCTAAGTCTAAGTCTAATATAATGCATCTTTTATGTTCTAATTAAAATTAATTTCCCCAACTGAACGAACTGGAAGTGGGCTCTGGAACCACCTACTAATCATGTGCTACCGCCAGGGCTTCCTGTGTATTTGGCCAATATCGTTTGTTTTTTTACAACTAAAGCCGCCATTGCCCTCTATACAAGGTATATACCTTCGCCTTGTCGGGTCTATAGCTGATGGTGGTATGTGGAATTGAAAGCAATGCGGAAGATCTTGCACTGCATGGCTTCCGAGATCAAGACGATCGCTGCTATCATCATTATCACCATCATCACCGTTGAGAGACACAAAGATCCCAACCAATGTGATGATGATGATGATGATTACGACGATGCCACGGATAGCACCTTCGCACCCAATTACGTATGCATGAGGCAATATGATGCTATACAGCATCCAGCACCACCAACAATCTTATAACAGCAGCGGAGCAAATATTTTATCACTTAACTTTGGCTTTGGCTTTGTCTTATCGATTTATTTGCAGAAGCAAATATTATGTTGTACTTAATTCCACCTCCCTTTCAATTCCAATCGGATTTACATTTGAACTTGGAAGAGTTAAAATGACCGACCATACAATTTGAATTGAAAATCATAACAAGAAAACATACACACGTAGCTTAACGAGCGGGTTGTAAGCATTTGCTTATATAAGTTAAAACAAAATTGGATGGATACCTATTTATACCTACTGACATAATCTACAGTAGGTTAAAATAAAAATAGCACAATGCTTAAACGGTTAATTTTATGAGAAAAAGTATAAACATATTTTTTGTAGGAAATTTTCTATGCTACAAATTAGTCCTTAACAGTTTTTTTGTACAACTGATAATAAAGGAGATATTCCTGAAAAACAAGATTGGGGTCTTTAACCCTTTTACAGAATTTTGAACCACAGAATTAGGAATTTAAAGAAATTTGAAAAAAACAATTTTGGATTTACAGAATTTTGGATTTAAAGAATTGTGAAATACAGAATTTTAGAGAATTGTAAATCGACAGAATTTTTAAACATAGAATTATTTATTAACTGAATTTTGTATTTTCAGAATTTTGGATTTTCAGAATTTTTAATTTTAATAATTTTGAATATTCAGAATTTTTAAACACAGAATTTTGGAATTCAGAATTTTGATACACAGAATTATGAATTACAGAATTTAAGATTTTCAGAATATTAAAATACAGAATTATGGATTTACAGAATTTAGGAATTTAGAATTTTGATAAGTAAACGGAATTATGACAGAACTTTGGATTTCTAGAATATTGAAATACAGAATTATGAATTTATAGAATTTTGGATTTTCAAAATTTTTGATTTTCAGAATTTTGGATTTATAAAATTTTGTGAATACAGAATTATGGATTTATAGAATTTTGGATTTTAGAATTTTTAAATCCAGAATTGTAAGTTTACAGAATTTTAAAATAGAGGATTTTGGATTTTCACAATATTGAAATACAGAATTATGGATTTACAGAATTTTGGATTAACAGAATTTTGAATTTACAGAATTTTGAAATTCAGAATTGAAATTCAATATTATGGGTTTTTTAAAATTTTGGAATACCTACAGAATTTTCAAATATAGAATTTTGTAAAAGAGAAATAATGAATTTACAGAATTTTGGAATACATAATAATAGAACTACAAAATATTGAAATACAGAATTATGAATTTATAGAATTTTGGATTTTCAAAATTTTTGATTTTCAGAATTTTGGATTTATAAAATTTTGTGAATACAGAATTATGGATTTATAGAATTTTGGATTTTAGAATTTTAAATACAGAATAATAAATTTACAGAATTTTGAAAAATAGAAATTTGGATTCACAGAATTTTGAAATACAGAATTATGAATTTAGAATTATTGATTAGAAGAATTTCGGAATGCAGAATTTTGGAATACAGAGTTTTGGAAACCGAATTTTGGCACATACACAATTTTGACCCGACCCTTAGCAGTTTTTCTTTTTATTCCAAACATGGAAAAAAAAATTATGGGAATGCGTTCTAGAGCATAGAAGAGGCATATGCTTTAGGCATTGAGGAATAACAATAAATTTCCTATCCCATTCTATTAAAAATATTTGTGCTCTTAAATCGTAGTTTCTACGCGTGCAGTGATTTCTTAAATTATTTCCAATTACAATACCACGCCCTTAGAAAATAACAGAAAAAACCTCAAATTGTATTTTCTAATTAAGTTTGCCAGCATCTTCATATTATAGATAGATAGATGTTCTGCCCCCTATCTCATGTTATAACCTAACCTTCAAGTATATGTAGTTGTTGCTGGAAGAGCGTGAGAATTACCTTTATAATTAACAGTCATTTGTTAAGTGGTTGTGGAGGTTCAAGAAGAGATCACTGTAAATACAAGATGTACCTGTACCTTTGTACATTATGAAGTCGATGAAAAAAAAACATCAAATTAGCAAAGCAATATTTAGGTGTTTTTTTTTTTGTTTAAGATTTTATGGAGGCTAAGGTTTGAATATTGGAATTTTTATTTCGTGTGTGGCATAAAATTTTACGGATGAAAGATTTTTTCATGGTTTTTGGCAAATTAATTTTTTGTTTAATTTTTTTTTTGTTCAAAGTTTAATGATGATTAAAATAAGCAATACCCTTGCTTAATGGTTTTACATTATTTTGTGTGTTTTTGAGTATTCAATTATACATAACTTCATAGATTGTGATTGGAATTTGTTTTTTTTTTTTAATCAAATATTAAAAATGTTGACATTGAAAGAAGCGTCTTCACTCATTCGATATATTTTCTTTCAGAACCTTTAACTTCTAGGAGTATTAATTCAATGTATATTAATTCTTGTAAAGGGTGTCATTTAATTAAGCCGCTTTCCATGTGAAATCCAAAAAAAAAAGGTGTTCCTCTCTCTTTAGAATTTCACTTTGACTTTCCCTTAAAGCTTCCTTTCGAGAATCTTAATAGAAAATCACCTCCCTCCCAAAACTGTTATCCACAGCAGCAAAAAAAAAAAAAATATCATAGGATAGTAATCAGCAATAAATTTCTAGCAATTAGCAAAACTCTTCCAGTGATGGTAACCCAAATACCGCGAACACAGCAACTAGAAAAAAAAAAAGACGACACCAAGTCAGACAATTCAATAGACAGACAGACCTATGTGCCCATTTTTCGCATCCGTCGCGCAATCACCAAGATGATGTTGCACCTAATTCTGCGTCTGTTTCTACATTTGTCATTGTTGCACCACAATTCTTTCTCTATACAACTGTTTAAGCATATATTTCCGAAAACGCACATAAAACATTTGTAGAAGGTTGCTAAAAGTTCGAAGTAAATAATGTACAGCACACTATAATCCTGGGAGTTGGGTATAGGTTTTGGAAATATAACAAGTTAAACCCTTCAAACTTAATAAACAACAATTGTTTATATGTTATTATAACTTGTTTAACAAGACTAGTTGTGTGGTTGGGCATCCCAAGGGGAGACGTTTTATACAATAACAAAAGAACTGGACTTGTTGAACTAGGCTTGGTGAACTAGATTTGTTGAACTACTCATATTGAGCTAGACTTTTTGATCTAGACTGTTGAATCAGACTTGTAGAACTAGACTTGTTGAACTAGACTTGTTGAACTAGACTTATTGAACTAGACTGTTGAACTAGACTTGTTGAACTAGACTTGTTGAACTAGACTTATTGAACTAGACTGTTGAACTAGACTTGTTGAACTATACTGTTGAACTAGACTGTTGAACTAGACTTGTTGAACTAGAATTGTTGAACTACACTTGTTGAAATAGACTGTTAAACAAGACTTGTTGAACTAGACTTTTTGAACTAGACTTGTTAAACTAGATTTGTTGAACTTGACTTGTTGAAATAGACTTGTTGAAATAGACTTATTGAACTAGACTTATTGTATTGTAGTGCAAGTTCACTAAGTGTAGAAAAAGTACATCCAGAAAAAATCAAGGAACATGTACTTGTGGTTTCAACTCCATTTTTGTTGTTCAACAAGCCTTGTTGTATTGTGTGACACGCCCCTTTTTTGGACTGAACAAAATACTGCTGCAATTTTCAACCATGAAACTTTGGTAGATGAGAGGAAATTATAATTTTTATTGAAGTCGCCCGTAGTTGAAATCTGTCCTCCTATTGCTGATGCTTTTGAACCAAACTTAATTTACCCTAAGATTAGAATAGAAGACGAACAAAAAAAAAATAAAAAATAGTCAGTTCCAGCTGATAAAGAATGTAACTGGCAGCTATGCTTTCATTCCCAACCCACCATTTATGGGAACTATTGTCACTTCACAAAGTGCATAAGACCCTAACATTGGCCAAGGAAATTAACCCACTTGGAAGAGACCGACGACCGACGACGATGATGAGGATGACGACGACGACAGAAATGACTACAACGACGATGAAGGTACCCTATAGGCCGACCGCTTTGGCGCTTACACGCGCCTATTGTCTTCATTTCACACACCGGCAAATATACCTCCGCTGCTGCTGCCAACAAACAAATTTGTGAATTGCAGTCTCACGACATTTCTAAGGCCGAAAGCAACAAGCCTATAGTGGGGTATACAATGCAGAGCATACGTATCTATTTTATATACATATGTGTATATTCAAGCAAGTGAGCGAGATTGTTTCTTGAAGATCAAGTTCGCAAACTTTGCCGCTGACTGCTTCCATAGTTATGAATCATGTTGTTGAATGTCCCCGGAGGGGCTTGGCAGGCAGGCAGGTAGGCTTTTGTGTGTGATGTGATTTCAATTTGAATTTTTTTTTTGCATTTCTTTTATTATTTTTAGTTTTTTTTTTTTTTAAGATTTAACAATGGGTGCTCTTTATGCGCATGCACATTTAGATTAAACTATATATAATATACGAAGGGATTATTCAACTCAAAACGTGCAGTGGCATTGTTAGAGTGTCAACATGCTGCACCTGAGCATTGAGGTTTCTATTTTGTTTTGCATATTAGTGTCAAGTTGGTGTCTAAGTTTTTTTTTTTAATTTGATTGAATTGGCTATTATTGCTGTTAAGTTGTTATTGTTGTTGTTGCTGTTGCGTACGAATACAATTGATAATTTAAGTTCATCTAAAGTTTTATCGATGTGACACAAAGGGCACAAAGTGTAACATATTAATAAAGTCAATTTGTAACGTTTTTGTGTCATTCATATTTTAACAGAATAAAAAACGTTGTCCCTGTTTAATTGATAATATTATTTTACGTTAAATCAATTTGTGACATTTGTGACCATTTTGTGTCATTCAGTGGAAAATCCTATTTTATAAAATCAAGACTATTACAGTATAATATTTAATGATTGCATATTTAAAGCGTCCATAACTAAATTTGTTAAGTCGTCGAAATTTTCGTCAATACGAAATTTTAATGAATTTTAAGTGACACATTCAATTGCTAAATATTTTAATAACTCGGTGCTCAATCATTTCTAAAAAAAGTACTTAAGACAATTATTTTTTAATATGTTAAAATCTTGATATTTTGCTGCTAAATATGTCACCATTAATGTGACGATAGTAACGTTTTCGTAACACATATATTTAATCAATGAGTTTCTTGCAAAAAAAAGTCACAAATATTATGTTCTATTTCACATTCTCAAAATATTATGTAAATTTCATTTCATTTAGAAGAAAACATAAAGAGACGGAGAAAAGCACAGATATTCGTTTATGATTTGATAATTTTGGTACATGGACATTTTGAATTTGATGCAAAATGCAATAATGTCGATACTCATTGCCTGATTAACACAAATACATAACAAAACGTCACAAGCATTATATCTGATTCTATGATGCTTGTAACGTTATTGTGACGTCACATAAATAAAAAAATATTCAGATTAGGTAGAACTAAAAAAAAAAATAATTCCTTAAACAAAAAATTATTTTTAACTGAAAATATTTTTGTATATATACATAGGTACAAAGATACATTTATATAAAATTTATATACACACATACATATGTATATAGTTTTCCGCAATGACACAAAAACGTAACAAATTGGTTCATCATATTTTATTGTTTTTTTTTATCTCCTACATATTGATCAACATAGTATGAAACACAAATGTGACGACACACAATCTAGCATTGTTGAACTTGTGACATAATAGCTTTGTTGAACTTGTGACATAATATAAAGAATAACCTATATGTCACATTTAACTCGTTGAACATGAATAATTAATTGCCTTCCGTTGACCACTACATCTTATGTTTCATTGAACATGTTAAGTTTCATTTGGTTCTGATAGAACTACAAAAATGTCACAAACGTCACACTTTGACATACTTAAAGTGTCATCAACGTCACATTGATACAAAATGACATAATGAAGTAACCTTAGTGACGTATTATGTGACTTTGTCAAATCATTTTTTAAAGATTTCATTTTAAAATTAAAAACGGATTAAAATTATACAAAATTAAATTAAATTTTTACAAGGTATTCAAAATTTTAAATTCAAGAATTATGGGCATATACAATTTTAGAAATCCCTCAGAATCTCCGAATAACTATCAACTCTTTTTAACAATATTCCATCACTTGCTTTAAGATAAATCTATTTTTGATCTCCAACTTAGAGTTTTTATGCAGAAATATGTTTAAATAAATAACAATTTTATATTCATCGACATAGGAAACAAAATTAAGTACATAGACAACAATATTAAAGAATTTTCTTCCTTCAACAAAATTCTCAACTTCTAGTCTTTTTCGTCTCATGTTACAATTCCCTCGGAACATTCCAATAGTTTCCTCATAGCCTTTATTCGCTTAGCAGTTTGTAAAGTGTAATTAGATGGCATTCTCTTTCCTCTCCTCAGGTTGCCTTTCCCTATATCCACATCAAGAATCTAATGCACACATTAGCAATATAGTAACATACTATAAGGTTGGTTTGTGCATCAACTCTTTTGTTTCGCTTACAACAAATCACATTCCAGTGCCTCCTAAATGAAATCGCTTGGTCAGAGAGCCAACAACTTTAAAATTACTTCATCTCGGCAGTAATTTCCTGGGCAACAATTCACAATTATAGCCTCGTAAATTACGCAAGTTTTTTTTTTTTGTATTTTTATTTTTGCTCAACTATAATCCCCCCTCCAATTTGCCTCCTTCTTATTCTATCAGAACATCCTTGTGGCCAGCGGCGATGACGGTGACGGCCGCGGCGGCAGTTACAGCGACAGCAACGACAGTAGTGACTATGTGGCATCACAGCGGCGCGGCGGTGTAAGAATTGACGTGCATACATTAAGTAATTGAGTGCGTGAGGTCTTCATAATGTAGATATCCTTACCACGTCGCGCATTGAATGACCGCCGCTGGCGGTGGCGGCATCAGCAATGGTCGCTCCCAGCAGGGGCAAACAAAATCATATCACTCCGCATCATGGGAATGTTCAACTCTTAACGCAGAAAATGGCCTCGAAATGATGTCGTTATACGTTAATTCTTTTCCCGTAACGTCTTTTGTGTCTTTTTTTCAGTCGTTCCACATCACAAGAGCGTGTGCGCCTTATAATCCTCTAATACGAGTCATCACTGTGGCACAATATTATCCACCTAGCTGCCGCTGCTGCACCGCCACCGTCATTCTTTACATTACATTACTATCTCAGTTATATCACTTGGTTGAGGACGAACACAAAAAAAACAAAAACAAAAAAAATCCAAGTCTGTGATGGGTTGTGTTGTGTGCAGCGCCTTTTGCCGCTGATATTTATGACTATCAACGGAAATGGAGGACAATCTTATATACCCCCCTCTCCCCCATCAGACAAGAGAGCAAGACCTGAGACTTATGTGAAATCCTGAGCTCATGTGCCGATAATTTGCTCTTGCTTTCACACAAATCTTCAAGTTAAAGCCCCACCAGATAGGACATACGGTCAACTCTTCGGATAGGAGGATTATAAGTAGATACATGTGCGGTCCAATTGTATTGCCGCTCGAGACTCTTTAGTGTTACAAATGATCATGCAAGCTCATATTTATAAATATTTAAGCGCACAAACGATTAAAGTAATTTGCAGCTTTTTATCCTGCCTGGTTCTCATATCATTTGGATTTCGAACGAAATCATCAACCATCAACTATGATCGTTGCCCTTGGGCTAAAGGGATCCTTTCTTCTTCTACAATCTCTCATTCTATTTTTATGGTGTTTTAGGGATTTTAGAATTGAGTCCAAGATATAGTTACGAACTCTTATTCCCACCAACGTGAATTTTTATTCCCACCTCTGCCCGCTTCACAAACATCTGTTCGCCATTTTTTGGAGCTTGTTCTCATTAAGGGGATTATTTGGTGTTGAATTGAAGCAATGCATTGGATGTGGTTCCCAAGTCATATTTGGTTTGCGTAAACACGGCACTCACAAGTTTATTTGTTTCCCCCGGAAAAATACCACGTTTTCTATACAAATGTTGCAACGTTGTTGGAAGAGTCTTCAAATTCCAAGAATACAAAAGCGAATCTATTTGAAAACATATAACGGGGAATTGTGTGCAGGATAGCGTTGTGTTTATGAGCACCATGACCATGACTTGTGCCTTAATGACCGAGCGGTGGATCGTATAATGCAATTTGTGATATGAATAAATTGCAGATGATTTTCCAGATTTGTCGACTTCTTTGGCATCGTTGCATAACAAATTCATTTAAATCAGCAGCAGCACCCCGATGTAAAAGTTGTGTACTTTTTTGGGATTTCCTGGATTTGGATTGTGTGTAAAAAATTGTTTGGATTAGCACAAAATTATGATAACTTTTTTTTTTTTTTTTTTAATTCGTAAAGCAAAATTTTTAATTTGGAATATAATGATGGATTCTGTAAAAGGGGTGATAATTAATTCACAAATAAGGCGAGGGAAAGTTTATTACAATTTCGTGATATTTTTTTAATTGATTTTTTAAATAAATAAATAACTTTCAGACGATGTATTTTTTTCTAAAATAATAAAAAAATCAATAGAAAGTTTGCGATATCAATTAAATAAAAAATAAACATCTTTTGATAATCATAAATCTAAATACGGCTCATATTAATATTTGAACTTACTAAAGTAGGTACAGGGTGTTTATTTGTTTAATTTTTTTTGTTTTAAACGAAACACCTGAACTCCCTTAAATAACCATTTATTTGCGTTCTATTCAACCAGGAAAATCATATATATTAAGGTTATTCATGCAATGATGTAAAACACTAGATAAGTTTACCATTTGGTTAAGTTTACGATTTGGTTAATGAACTGTCAAAATTTGTATGAAAATATTTTGCTGCGGAAAATTAGGCAATTTTTTTTGATAAACTTAACCAAACGTCATTGTGACTTTTAGAATTAGACAACTTTAGAATTAAAGCAATTTGTTCATATACATACATAATGTACATATGTACATAATTGAATAAATTTCTTTTTTTTGTTGCTTATTTTTTGCATCTTTGCTTTAGGTACATTTTTTAATTTTTTTTTACAAGTTTATAGAAAACGAAATAATTTTTGTGCACAAAAACAACTTTTGACGTTTCATATTTGACGTTTGACGAACAGCGGATTCAATTAAACAGATATTTAACCAAAAAAGGTGCGTTCATGCAAACATTTGTGTAAACTTATTATTTAACATAATTTGTAGTCTTACAACGAACGTTGCATGAATACCCATATTATTTCCAGAGTCTGAATTCCTTTTCTGACACTCATAGATACTACATCGATTTTGACAAATGAAGTGTCAAACGAAGTGTAAAAAAATCTACCTGCTGATTTGACGAATTATTTTTATTTTCTTTTAAAAATGATAATAATTTGTTAAAAAACTGCATTTTTTTGTAAAATATTATTTTTATAAAAATGATTTCTAAAATGAACACTTCAACTTTCCAACTGGCAATATTTTGGCATGTGAAATTAGGTCAGTTTAATTTATTAGATCTCTTCATTTTAAAATATTTTGCGCTTCTTTTATTTGTATGTAATTGCGAGAATTCTCTCACGGGTTGGCTAATAAAGTTTTAAAAATCATATTCCGGAATATGCCCACGATGAATAGATTTGAAATAAAATTCATATAAAAAAGACAAAGTTTTTGACCATTTTTTCAACCTTGAGTTTGCATCTAATGTGACAATTGTTATTCGTTTTGTCAGCCAGTGTAGACGGGCGTCTTTATGAATCCCCAAAAAAAAAAATAAATAATAAAAATGCGTCAAAATGTTATTTCCTTAAATTTAGTTGATTGTTTCGTTTGCTGTATGGCACGTATCGCCGCCATCCTGCTGCCACCAAATCTCTTCTACATTGATTTGAATTCAATTGGCAAACAAAAAAGTTTTCAATCATGCTTCTTTAGCGAATACCGTTGACAGTAACATGGAGATTAGCCCCATTTTTTGAAAAAAAAAAAAAAACAAAATTCTTTTCGATGACTCACTCAGCCCATAGACATCATCAAATTGTGCATTTTCAGAATATAGCGTTGCGTCGGCGGCGACGATAATCTCATGTGAATAATCTTCGTTCCAAATGCGACAATCTTTAAGACAGAAAAAAAATAAAAAAATTACCATTGGTTCCGTTTTTGTGTTACTTTTTTTTTGTCTCAAAAATTGTCGCATTTGGAGCCAGTTGATTTTGGACATATTCAACTAATTTTGGAACTAAAGGACCATGGGCAATTTTGTATGGAGTTTGGGCCCACTTTCAACATTGCTCAACAGTAATGAAACTTATGTCATATGAAAGCGTATGGAGAGCACTTTATTTCATTCTATGGCAGCTAAATTGAAATCGAGCGCAAAAATGGTGTTTTGGCGCATTTTATAAAAAAAGTATTGAAAATGCAAAAAAAAATATTTAAAAAAAATGGCAACACTTACTAAAAAGTGTTTCACCTTTTCTGAAAGCTAGAAGTCTGTGCTTTCATTTTATTTTTAAATCAACTTATTTGTATAAATAGTTTTCGAAAAAATTACTTTCAAACTCAAAAATGTTGAAAAACAAAACATTGAATACTGATTTGTACACAATTTTAAATACTAAGTTCTAAATTGGCTTTTAGTATTCACCGCCTCTATTAATTCTGCATTGAAAACTGAAAACCAGATGGTCTTATCTCATCTAGTTTTTGAGAAAATTGAAAATTACTAAAACCTGCTCCTTTTTTATAAGAATTTTTAAGTATTTATTTTGGTATTTACGTGAACTTTTCGTGTTCATGTTTAAAAATGACTGCAGTTTCAAATGTGACAATTGGTCTGACACTGACAGATATAACTGTCTGAAGTTAATACCTCCTGGGTTAAAAAAAATATACATTGTAATATAAATTTTTATTTGTAACTAGCTGGTCCGCCTAGCTTCGCACAGTTGAGTAGGGATGTATCCGGTCCGGATCGTATAAACCAGATTAAACAGAAGAACCAGTTCTGGTGGTTTAACAGTTTTTCTTTATTGCCTGTTTCGCAAAAGTTCTAAGCAGGAACAGTTAGAGTGGTACTAAAAAAAAAGTCAAAAAATAAATTGGATATGACAATGGAATTGTAATTTTCCATTTAAATTACAATAATAGGCCGGAAAAAAAATTTCGTCGGAATTATTATTTTAGGTTAAAAACATGACAGATCTAGAAGAAAATAAAAATGAAACTTTTTTCAGGTAATCAGCCCTATCGCGAAAGAAATTTTCCCTTGATTTTATTCCCTTTTTGGGAAATTTGATATCATGAATCATCTTTAAAATTATTAGGGAAAATATTCCTTTCAGCCAAATAGCTATGGTTATTAATTTTTCCAGGGAACTGTTTCCTTATATCAATGGAAACATTTCCCCAAGTAAGTTTTTGGGGAAAATTATTTCGTGGGAGATTCGCGATGGGAAACATTCTTTCCCCGGCATTTTTTGTTTTTTTCCGGGGAAAAAAGTTCCCCTTAAATTGACGATAGGACAATGTGAGACGAAAATCATTTCCAACGTTGATTCTCTCAACAAAAAATAATGACATTTGACATTCTTAATAATTTGAGGACAATGAACGGTCCCTTTGAGAAATCTCGAGGGAAATTTTATTTCCCTCGCAACATTTTATTCCCTCGAACTATTTTTTTTACTGTAGTGAATCTCCCCGAGAATAAATTTCCCTCGAATAAAAATTCGATATAATGAAGTCAAATTCCCCAGAAAAATTTATTCTCGATAAGAATAAATTCCGAGAACAACTTTCGAGCATCATTCACGTCGTTGCCAATGATCGAAGGAAAAAATATTCATAGGGATTTTTTTTGTTTATAGCAATAGCCCCCAATACTTTTCAATTGTTAATTTCTGAGTTTTGTGTTTTTCTAGTTTCTACGAGGGCTTGGGTTTATTCAAATCTTGAAAATAAATTTAAAGGAATATTACTAGACGTTAAGTTAAAAATCCAATTCAAACAAAATAAAGAATTAAAAAAACTCCTTGGTCGTAACAAATTTTAATGCAAAAAAAAAACGACATGCTTAAGATAAAATAAATAATTAAAAACCATCATAGAGAGGTTTTGCAATCAAAGTTTTTGCTTTAAAAAAATTCTAAGAATTCAATCTCGCATTCTAATTAAAATCTCTCGTGTATAGTTAGTTCATTTAGCCATAAATCATTTTTTTCGATTCGGTAAGCTTTTCTTTCGACGTTATAACTCGCCAAGATGCCAATCTTATGGCAATATTGGATATATACTTAATATTTATGGGTATATATGGGAAGCCTTCTTTCGTGATGATCATAAAATAAATAATTATACAGACTTGTTATGAAATGCTTTTCTGATTTCGATTTTCCGTACTCATTTTCTGTCCATATTTTAAATGAGAAAAAAAAAATAAAGAAAACTCATCACCAGTGTTGGATTTATTACAAATATGAGCCCTTTTTCTTTTGACTTGGCGCCGCCATTTTAATAAATGAAATAAATTTAAAATCATTTTTTTTTGTAAGTTCTCACCAAAGACACAAAAATATGAGATCTTGTAATTTAGTACATATAATTCTAAAATCATTAAACTCTACCAAAATTCACAAGATATTCACAATTGAAATTTAATAATACAAAAAAAGCATCAAAAATATTTGTACATTTTTCAAATCCAATTTTGAACTTAATTAAATTTGTTGTGATAAATTAAGGGCCCTTGAAAAAAGTAAATTTTTAGTCTATTGGCCTCTTATGTGCAAGATTTTATAGTCCTATTAATTATTGGGTAAGCACATCAAAAGCCCTTGGTAAGAGCTTTAAAAAAAGAAAAAAGGGACATTAGCATTGAATTAGAAATGAAACCATGAAATAATGAGAATCAACAAGAACGAACATTTTTACTAAAAGTCAGAAGTAGGATTATAAAATAAATGTTTTAAAGAGATTTACGCCGATTTTGAATAAATTCTCTTTTATTGTCCCAAAAATAAAGGCCCTTCATGGCCTCAGATGTGGACTAAGCTTAAACCAGGCCTGTTAATCGTCATATAAGGCAAAAATACCTAACATCGCGGAAGAGAGCAGTAAAAACATCAAAAATAAAAATCAACAACGAATCGACAGTGTCGATGGACATGAGGGAAAAAAGGTGCTCAAATATGCTATTTCATGGCATAGAAGGCCGCAAATCTATCAGAGGTAGTTAGTTGATAATAACTTTTCATTTTCCCGCTGTTGTTTTCATTTTCCAGTATTTTTTTTTTTAATTTTTTTCTCTCTTCAACATTTTTCATTTGTAAATTAATTTTTCGCACTTACTTTGGCTTGTGTGGAAGAGGTGGCATGGCGGCGCGGCGGTGGTGGTGGTGGCGCGCGCAGCGTTCGATCGCAGCGTGCGGCAGTGTGAAGATGTGCTGATCAAGAAAATGGTTAAAAAGAAAGTTTTCCTTCCACAAATCGCTTATCATCACGGACCGTTAATATGGTTGCATATAGGAAAAAAGCAGATTCCTCTTCATCTGAGAAAACCCGTCCCTGATGATGCTGCACAAGTGTATAGATATTGTGTTTTGGCATTTTCAAGCCATTTGAAGCAAAGTCAAGTGTATGGGTAAGACGACTTGCCATGCATACAGCTTCTCATTTTTGTCCCATTCCAAATGAGATTCAATATTTCACTATCAAGATGCTGACGCTGCTACATTGTGTACCTATAGGAGCTAAGGCAGAGAAATTTGTATTCCAAAGCTAGGGAACGCGCGTCACTTGACCGGACTAAACGTGGACGGCCATCGATGTGTAATGTGTTCGGTGGTGGTGGTGAAACACCTGTGATGTGATGCATCACCTTCCAAGTCTCGACCGCAAGATCCACCAAGACATTCAGGAAGAAGAACTATTTCCAGACAAACAGAAGGACAGACAGACAGACAGATATCTTTTCTGCAGCGAAAAGCCCATAAAGATTGATCGATACCTGGGTGAAGAACGTTTGACATTTGTCAAGTTTGCCACTGAGAAATGCATCATGCAGACTTGTTGCGTCACATCATGTTAGCAAATTTGAATGTGCGACAAAATGTCACACTGACGACCGTTAAAGGTAAGAAGCACTGACTGACTGACTGATTGAGGAAGAAAATTGTAGATTCTATATACAAAACCGTCGAGATGGATGCCACCCGTGTATCCTCCTCCTCGACTAAATAAAAAGTGCCCGCTCGCTTTGGAGGTCAGACTTTTTTTTGTTGTCGTTGTTGTGGTGAATACTGCAAAGGTTCCATTTTGGGGTGAGGACAAATTTGTCAGATCTGCCAAGGATGTTTGTTGCATTTCTGGTTGTGCTTCTAGCGAGGAATTAAAATAAAGATAAAGATTCTCTTCTTCAACTGTCTGTGATATGTGCTGTTATATGGAGAGAAAGAGATTTCCTCTCTGCGATAAGCTTGGTGATTGATTGTAGGCATTTTGACCAAAGGAGAGAAAAAAGTTGGGAATTCTTCCGCCACCATCACCGCCGTGCGCATTTGAATATGTTGTGATTTTTTTTTTCTCTTTAAAAGTATAGAATGTCACTTGCAACAAGGAAGAAGTCGACTTTGAATATTCACAGTTCATAGTTCGATTAGTTGTTGTTGAGTATCCTTATCGCGATTGAATATGGAGGCAAGTTGAATGACTAGGAAAGGATATATGGTAATTTGAAATTTTAAGTAGAAGATGATTCATAACATCTTTTTAACTTGAACCATCAATGGGACAGGCCCATTTTTATTGTTCAACAGTGCCGGAAAGAAGTTATATAAGTTTTTGTTTAATGTAATTTCTAAATAAAACTTCGATAAATCTTCGGTTAAACTTCTTTTTGGCAGCAAATTACTAAGAATCCGCCTTTTGCAGAAAATATTTGTGAAGCTGCTTATTTCTTCATGACCTAGCGTCCAATTTAATTTAGTTTTCGTATTTTTAAAATTTTTGTTTTGTTTCGCTCCAATTCACAGTCAGTTGTTTTAATTTTGTTTTGTCATTTATTGCATTAAATCCGCATTTGATGAATTACAGATCCTGTATGCGTTCAGAAATATATCTCCAAGGGTGGAAACAGAAAAAAAAAAATCCACGCCTAAAAGTATGCAATTTCGCGGTTTTATGATTTTCAACTTTTGTGTTAGAAATTTCCAATTTATGACTTACCTACCTGATTCCATTTGAATCCAACAAAAACAAAAAATCACAAAATGTAGTTTCAGAATTCAAAAAAAAAAATCCCCATAGAAATCGGATAATGTTCAGCTAGGTTATGGCGCATAAAATTGTGATGTTTATTTCAAAACTGACCATCAATTCTCCATACCCATATTGCTAGTTCCCTTAAAAATAGTGCTTCTGGTTGTTCCATCAAAAAAAAAAAAAACTAGGTAAAGACACTACATAGCCGAAATATGGACATATCGACCGGATAAGTCGAAAAATCGTGAAAACCTGAAATTACATAGTATACGTTCAGGGGTAAATAGTGGCGATATCTGAAAATTCCATTTTGTATGGGAAGGAGAAAATATATTGATTCTAAAGAATGACTAACACTACGAAATTGACAATCGGGTAAATTTGTACCTCCAGAAACTGGAGTCGCCAACAGATGTTGCTCTTAGACTTGCTACATTTGTGCATAAAAATTATTGCAGCGAGCCAAAAAATTCATAGTAAAGGTCTGTGTGAAGCCCTTAGGTACAAATTTTATTTTCACTTTTCAAAAAGCTTAAATTGAAGAACATCGCCAGATTAGGACTTATGATTTTTATTTTTCTAAATTCATGTCTATAAGAAGAAGGCCATCATAATAAAAATATTCTACTCTCGTATTCACTTTAGCATCCGGGGACTATAACAATTTTTTTCTCATATTATTTTCTTCCAATGAATTTTAAACTTTAACAAAGCAAAGTCAGCCTCAGACAACCTCATACGATTTGGCAACTTACCAAATCGATCTCCCTCCTCTATAGTGCATCAAGAATTATACGGAAGTATGAATACCTGCAAAACAAAAATGCTCCTCATCATCTATTCAACTCGCACAATTATCCGCTGCCGTGCACTCTGTCTGTTCTTTAACACATGAATCTAGGTTAACAAGCTTTTTATTTTTAAAAAAAGATAGCAAACATAATTTGTCTTGAGAAAATTGGTTTCAAAAACTATGCATTTGATTTTTTTTTTTGTATTCTTGAGAAGCATTAAATAAAAAAATTTCCATAAGCGAAATTATTGCTTCTTAAAATTCTATCCCATATAGTCGTTATTTTCGACGAAACGAGACGCGGCGGACAACGACGTTGAAGAGCTCTTCCCATGAAAAAGACATCTAGGGTGGTGGTGCGCAAGTAAAACAACGAAGAAATGACGACGACGCAAAAGTTAGAACCGAATATCAACTACGCGTAACCTTGCATTAGATATCTCTCTACAGCACGCACGTGTTGATTAGGTTTAGTTATGTACAAAAAAAAAAAAACAACAACTTTGGCCTCCATTTACACTCAGCGTAATATAGTTTTAAATTTTGCATTTCAATCGAAAGTATATAATTTCCGTTCTTATGTCTGAAAAATTATTTAAGGCGTTGGAATGCAGCAATTCTTGGGACAATTTCCATAGCTAATTCCTTTCTTTTAGTAGAAAAGCGTTGAATTTTAAAAATAGTCTACGATGGTCATTTGAATTTTTATAGTTTTGATTTTTTGTGGTTTTTGATTTTTATATTCTTAAGGGGTGAGCTAGGAAGCTTTTGAGAGATGATAACTTTTAGCGATTTGTATTTTTGGTCACTAGAATCTAGCCCCTAGAATGTAGTCACTAGAATCTATGTCACTTAAATCAAGTCACTAGAATCAGGTCACTAAAATCTAGTCAATAGAATTTAGTCACTAAAATCAAGTCACTAGAATCTAGTCAATAGAATCTAGTCATTAAAATCAAGTCACTAAAATCTAAAAATCTAGTCACTAGAATCTAGTCACTAAAATCTAGTCACTAAAATCAAGTCACTAGAATCTAGTCACTAAAATCAAGTCACTAGAATCAAGTCACTAAAATCTGAAGATCGAATTAATTTTCAAGCTTAGCTTTAACAAGGCCTAAACTTTTCTCTAAGTGTTGAAATATCTAGTACTATACTACGCATACCGTTGAACCCGGATGTATGATGTGAAGCAAAGTTGCAACATGCGAGAGATTCACACTTTGCAATAAATTTTTTGCCACGATCCAAGCACATGTTCGCGCGAGCGAGTCTCATCATTGATACAATGAACTTCTTTTGCTTTGTAAAATCAAGTGGCGAATTTCTGCTGCTGATGCTGCTTGCACCCATCAGCACACACAGGGTCTAAAAGTTCTCTCACATAAAATATATATATGTATAACTATCTATAGAGAGAGACAGATTTCAAATAACTTTCGCTGCCTTCTATATATATTGGCTAATGTGATGGGTCTTCAGAGAAGAAGATGCTCCAGAAGAGTCCTTCGTAGTTATACTGTATCGCACATCCAAAAAACAGATAACTCTCATAAAATTCATCTGTAGTATAGGAAATAAGTTTATAGCAAGCTAGCCAGTCAAGCAAGCCACACTTCGATGAATGGAGGCAGACATTTTCCGACATCTATGACCAACCCAATGGGCGCTCCAGCTTACCCTCTATTCACATAATTTTCTTTCCATGCCAAAGCATTTGAAATAATATGTTCCTTCATGCAGCCAATAAATTTCCATAGTTATGGCTATTCACAGTTGTTGTTGCTGAAGAATCCATAAGCTCAAGATGTGCCATCCCTATGGACTTGGGAAGAATCTTCAACTCTCTCTCAGGCATGTGATTGCTTCTAATGTCGATATATTTATTCGTAATAGTTCGTCCCATTTGCCATTTAGGAAATTGTAAGCGTTATTTGCCTATTTGACCATTTTTTTTTGCTCGCAAGGGTAAAGGTTGCCATATTGTGTGGATTTGGATTTGTTGATTCAGGTGAAAGAAAAATCGATATTTTACAAAATTGATTCAAGAAAACATAGAAAATATAGAGATGTGTCATTGAAGACGTATTTGATGTTGATCGGTAAAGTCAATCAAAATTTACCTTATATTGGGTTAATTTTTGTATGATAAATAAACTTTGTGATATTGCCATTAGTTTAACTTTGATTCATCATTTCTCATGAATTCCCTATTTTCAAAAATAAAATATTGCTCTAAAGTTGTCACCGGTTGCAAATGGCGGCAAATGTTAAAATTGAAACAATAGGCATGTTCAGGAAAATAGGCGTTTTCAGGAATATGAGATCTCAGCAATCTCAGTTTCCTGAACAGGATTCTCCTCAGCAAAAATTTCACAGTTTTGCTGTCAAATCTCTGAGGTAAATACATTTTAGATTCGCTTACTCACTTTTTGACGGAACGAAATTTCTAAGATCTCATTTTTCTGAATGCGCTTAATTATTCTGTGTCTTTAGAAGTATTAGTGATTCATGTCTTGTTGCTGTGTATTTTATATCTGATTACTTCACACATGTCAAAGTAAAATTGACATTTTCCGCCATTTGCAAACATTGGCAACTTTCCCGTACTTAACAAATGTTAAAGTACAATTGACATTTGCCGCAATTTACAACCGGTGAAAACTTTACCGTCATCTTGTATAAACATGATTCTCTCTTCAGTTTTGCTGAGCATGAAAATTTCCCAATCGATTCCTGCTTTGACAAAAGATTTTCTGGGAGTTAAAAATAGAACTGACTTATTTCTAATATTTTCTTAAAATTCAAACAAATACATTTTATTGATATTTTGACAGCAGCAACCCTGGTTAAGGATTGAGTAATACTCATGCCTTGAGCATATCAGGACAAAAGTTGGTCCGATTTTATTTTCAAGAAACATATTGTCGATGCGGCAATAGAGATTGCAAATCTTTGCTAAATCAGCACAGAAGAAGTAGAAAATGTTGTTTAAAAATATACAATGTCATGGAGTTTAAAATTTTGATGATTCCCCGGGCAAAATAGTAAATCGGAGACAAAATAAAGGAATAACTTGAAATGAACATGCAATATAGAGATGTGCTTGCTCGTACCACGCGCAAACGACCTCAGAGATTGGGACGCCGCATCTCTTAACCAGACTGAGCTTAGGTTTATCTTTTGATATCGACAATATTCTATTTGTGGAATGAGGATGTGAAGGTTCTTAATGTTGAATTTCTATTTTTTATATTCGTTCCTTAGAGATGCGAAAAAGTCATTTTGTTGAGGAATTTTTGTGCAGCAATATTCATGGACTTTGCATGTGCTTCATTGATTTGAAGTGGCGGATTAAGATAGTTTTTTTTTTTTTGCATTGGAAGATTAATCAAAATATTATGCAATCCAAGCGAGTTGTACTCAACTGTGACATTTTGATTAAAACTCTTTACTTGTTGTTCCCATAAATTGAATGGATTATGGTTTTAAGGAGAGAAGAAAAAAACAAAAAAGCCTATTTTCATAATTAATAATTTCAGTTCAGAAATCAACTCTTCTTAAAAAATGAAATTCCCGAAAAATCGAAAAGTACGACCTGACGCTATTACGACCTGACGCTAGTACAACCTGACGCTGGTAAGACTTGACGCTAGTATGACCTGAAGCTAGTACGACCTGATGCTTGTACGACTTGACGCTAGTATGACCTGAAGCTAGTACGACCTGACGGTAGTACGACCTGACGGTAGTACGACCTGAGGGTAGTACGACCTGACGCTAGTAAGACCTGAAGCTACTACGACCAGATACAAGTACGACCTGAAGCTAGTACGACCTGAAGCTAGTACGACCTGACGCTAGTACGACCTGAGGCACGCACGTACGCACAGACACCCTTGAATTTCTTAAGCCTTTTCATAATAAACTTGTGCTTCGGCTTTTTTGAATATTTTTTTTTTGCAAAACTGTACAATCGCCGCTGTGCAATAATTAGAACAACAGATAAAAGCTTCCATCTAAATGGCAAGCTCTGATTGAACCCGAAAAAAACATATTGCTATGTTAAAACATTCTATTCACAATTCGTCTTCAATAAAACCGCTATTTCACCTTTTATATCAGAACAAAAAAAAAAAAAAACAAAAATTAATTTACCACACATATACTGCCACCCTCATGATTGATAAATTAATCGCAATCAATCAGCATGCCAATCCCCTTTTCATCGCAAAATTGTTTGGCATGCCGATTGCGTTTGCCCCCATTAAACCATGTTAACATCAAAGTTACAACACTTTTAGCCTGTCTCTATATCTGGAGGCTTCCATAAACCACCATCATTGATCGTGTGTGTCGGTCGATCCCCAATCACATTGCGTACACATTGGTGCAGGTTTATAGATACAAGACTGTGCCATTGAACGGAGCGCCATCATTAAGTCCAACAAATCATTCTTTCCATTCCTTCACTATTTTCTTGGGTTTGAACCTAAATCCCCTCGAACAAAAAGAGATGGCTTTGAGACGAAAGAGAGGCGAAGAGATACAAATTGGCAGCTTAAAGCCGAATCCCCAAACGATGGAGGATCAACAACGACAACGACGAAGTCGCCGTTGACGATAAACGGGGGACGCGATCATCCAAGAGCTGCCCCAGAAGTGCTTGATCAATTTCATGCTCCAACTCTGACAATTTGGTCGTAAAGACGTCGATTTTCACACGTTGAGTTGAGCTCCGCATATGTACGTACGTTCACAGATTTGCTATGGTGATGCCTAAACCACAGACAAGTTGTGTGTGGGTCGTAAACACAAATCGGATCGATGTATCTTTCAGATATACACTGCACCGATATAACTCTGTTCCAACTAATGGGGATTCAGAATCCAAACAATGTGAACAAAGCTTTAAACCTGTAAACTGTCAATGCTGCTAGTTCTGCTGGTTCTCCGCTATAACGCCATCTACTTAGCTCTAACTGAGTGTAAGAGAAGATTTTGCAATTTGACAAATAGTTTAACTGAATTATGCCAAATATAACTCTCGTCGCGACATTTTTTTTTTATTTCAAAATTCGATGCATTTTTGTCGTCCAGTGCAAGACTTCAAATAGCGTACCTATAGACCATTTTGGCAATGTCTTTCTTCGGAAACATAGGCTTTCGATATAAGTTTTTTTTTTTCACATGCTCTGGCTTTGACTTTAAATGGAGGAGATATACCTTTGTGTGAAGATGATTGTTGTGTTAGCAGGGAAGAATTTGAAGAAATAAATTCTAAGGCCCGATTTTTTTCAGGGCTTGAGGACCGACATTTTTAATAAAAATTTATTTTTGTGTGAGCTTGATGAAAAAAGTTAAACAAATTGGGTTAGTCAATAAAAATAAAATAAAAACAAAAACAAAATAAAAACTATGCTATATCCACCTCACTACTAGTATTGGTATAAACAGTGAACCGTCAACTTACCTTACAAGTTAAAAATTATTCTTTCCCGTTCTTATTATTCTTTGCCGTTCAAACTGCAAACAAAAAATCCTCATTTCTATTAATTTGGCTTATTTTGTTGAATTTATCAACTGATTGGTATAAACTGGTCTTACTCAAATAGTTGATATTTATTTTTAAGTAAAAAATAATTTTTTCCACAAAATTTTTCATTCAGATCGCAAATAAAAAACTTTTTTTTTCTATTAATTTATCCTATTTTTTAATTTAAAAAAAATTGATTGGTATAAACTGGTCTAACTAAAATATTTAAGTACGAAAAATTGTTTTCACACATTTTTTTGTGTAAACAGCAAATGAAAAATCCCATTTTCTATTCATTTAGGACTATTTTGTTTAATAGATGCATTGATTGGTATAAACTGGTCTAAACAAAATTATTTAAGTGCATACAACCCGGTCAATTATGTTCGTGTTAACCGCAAAAAAAATCCTATTCTATACATATTTGTCTATTTTGCTTAAATTATCAACTGATTGGTATAAAATGGTCTAACTCATATTTTTACTTAGAAGTAAAAATAATTGCTTCTACGCACTTTTTATTCAGACTGCCAATGAAAAATGTTCGAAAGGTAAAGTTCTCCGTCTATGGCTCCGGCCCAAAGTCATTCCACTCCTGTTATCTGTATTTGGAAAGTGCATATATAGCTTGTAGTGTGGCTTGAAGAACAATTGGTAGTTCTTGTATAACTGCATTAGCAGAGGCGAAACATGACAGGAAACATTGTTGCTGCGGTTGTGTGTTTAGCACAAAAATGGTTGTGGTACTACACATGTTTCCAGAGGCTGTGGAGCTTATGTTTTTTTTTTTTTTTTATTTATTCTATGGCAGGTTCCTCCACAATGAACATTATACACAGACCGATGTTTGTAGAGTTTGGAGCTTAACTCTTTTTTTTTACGGCAGACAGCCCGCGCCACCATGGGGTCAGTGTTAGGAATGGAGCGCGTCTCTTTCTGCGTTGGCGGTGTCGTAAGAGATTTCAATTTCAGCTAATGCAAGTAATTGTTATTGGATTTGCAGATTTTCCAATATATCGCCTTCACCATTGCCAAGAGTGTGCGGTTGGTTGGTTGGTTTGGTTTGGTAAGCTTTGTTGGTTAGAGTTGTTTGGTTTTCTTCCCATCATCATATCTATATGTGTGGGAAAAATATTTTTTGGTATGTTGCTGTGGGAATTATTTTTGTTTTCTATATTATAGACTTTCGATATATTTTTGTTTGTTTATTTTTTGGATTGTAGGTATGATTGCATATTATATAAAATTTAATTTTGAATTTACTCAACAAATTTTTATTGGAATTTTTTAATCATAAAAGATCTTGCACAAAAACCTACCAACAATTATTGTGATTATATTTTTTCATTATGATTTTGTTGTATAACTATTAGATTTATTTATTGCATTGAAAATATTGGGAAAAACAAAGCTTCTTCGGACAGACGTTTTCTCGTGATTTCCCCATTATGCAAAATAGTGAAATAGTAGTTCTAAAAATATTTGGAATACAATAATCAATTAATTTATTTTTAAACTATGCCAGTCAAAAAAAAGGTCAATCGTCATTTGAGTATCAGTTGATTGTTAAAAAATGCAGATCTAATTTGAACAGCTTTGCAAGCAGAACTATTTAAAAAAAATATCTGGTCCAAAAAGGACCACCCTTAGGAAATTTATTTACTCTGTTTAAAAACGGGGATGTTATACCATTTTGTAACATTTTTAAAATTTACAAACGTTTGTAAAATTGCGCGATTCAGGTATACGCCCGTTTTCGAAAACTTCATTTGTGTCAAAAATGCAATTGCAAGTTTCTGAATGCAAACTACAAAAGCCAACTGTTCGAAAACCCAAAACGTAATATTTATGCAAAAGAGTTATCTTCGATAAATCAGTTTGTTTAAATCATTATGTTCGATAATATTTACTCGGCAGTTAAAAATCGAGTTAACGAAAAAAGTATTAAAAAGCAGAGGGCCAATGTTTGTAAACGTCAAATGCGTTGGAAAGAAAACGTCAAATGAAAATTGACTCACGTTGATCAAAGAGATTTTGCGCAAACAGGACGACTTATAATTTGACGGTAACAATATATGCGCCCAAAAATTACGATCAAATTGACGTTGATTGAAGTTCTGAAAACGGCCTGGTTGGAATCGGCTAAGGTGATAAGTGATTGTCACATCAACCATAGTCACATGTGATTGTTGTTGAGTGATATAACTCAATTCAGTTCATTTGAATGCTTTCCAATGACATTTGTCAAAAACATGATTGCCATAGTGAATTTTTAAAATATTTGTAATAAGCTATTGAAATTATAAAACAAAAATTACATCTTTTCGATAAAATTCTTATATTTTCTTCATCTTCTGGAATGTAGTAAATTTTTTTGGTCACAGGATTTTTTTATGTTTATATGAATGGTTGAAAAAAAAGAACTCTGAATAAATTGTACAATTTTTGTAGGCTGGTAGAAACTCTAGTCGTATTGCGCATAAACGTCAAATTCGTTGGAAGATGACAATCACATTTTGTCTATGATAGCTCTTGTGCTATAAAATGTTATATCATCTTACACAGACTGAATTGGTTGATTTTGAATCTCACTTATCTCAAATCAACTTACAGCCTTACACGATTCCTATCTGAATTTAGTACAATTTAACCCAAAAAAAACCACGGAAACATCTACATATACCAACATCAATACAATACTAATAAAAGTAATCAATTTCTTTGATAACTTGGAATTTTTTACATCACTACTATTGGTGTTTACACACACCGTTTGTCCCGGCACAATTATTATTTTTTTTTCCAGCTTCAACAACCTTTATACTTCATAGCAGTTTTTATTCAAATGTGCAGTTATTGATCATGTCAGTTGACGATTTAAATAAAATTAATGTAGGTATCTTTTGGGATATATGTTCTCTATGAAGCATTGTTAATTTTGTCTTGAGTCTTGAAGTATACCTTGATTTGTTAAAGCAAAAGGGAATTTTAGGCTTGGGCCTACGATCTCGTTTACGATATAATGAAGGAATTTAAGATTTGGTAGCTCCTAAAATTATGCCATATTAAAATTAAAAATGTGGCTAATTCACAATTTTAATATTAAATTAAATTCCAGGAAATGCATTTTCTGTTTGCAATAAAACAATTATGTAGGTCCATTCCTTTACCGTCTGTCCACTATTTTATTTTATTAAATTATTTTTTAATACAATTTATAGATCGCTTAGAAAACCTTGGAATCACACGTAATTACATCAGAAGAACGTCCTCTTCATTCTTTATTCAGCGACGAAAACTTAAAGCTTCCGTGTGCCTTCGAAAGAAATATTTTTAAACAATCTATGATTATTTGCAAAATAATCAAAATCATTTGTATGACATCTTCTATCCTATGCCTAAACCTTTTTTATAAAACAAATTCCTTCAAACTTAAATACCTTGCACTCCATTTCACATAAACGCTATTCCGACTCGCGTTGTCTTGAGAAAAAGTCTCTTACATTTATCTCTGCCGTATCCAGTACATAATAAAAGTAATCGCAACATTGTCGATCATAAAATGAAATAAAAATTCCATTCAACTTTCCACCTTCAACCTTCTTTCAACCCAATACCTTAGTAACCCAATCCAAGATGCACAGCGAGTGTAACCATTTTATCACCCAAAAAAAATGCCTTTAATTTAACAACTGCAATAAATACAATACACTTTCTATTCAAGTTCAGGAACTCAGACAATCATTTCCTGCCCATATACCTACATATGTATGTACATTCGTATAGTTAGTTTAAACAACTGTTTTCTGTTAATAACAATGCACTTGAAATATTTCTTCTTTTTTTTTTTGTTTCAGGAAATAATTATTTTTAATTTCAATTTTAATGAACTTATGTGCATTGTGTGTATTTAGTGAGTAGGTAGAGTTTGTTAAAGAAAAAAAAAATGAAGAACGCAGTCATTGCATTTGAGTGGTGAGGCTTTAGTTTTATGTCTTAATCACAACTCGTGGGAAGTTCTCATGAAAAAAAGAAAAAAAATAAAGCAAAAGAAGATTTACGATTATTACATTTTTGTCTGGGAAAATTAAAGAAGTTTTGCATTTATCAATGAAAATGCACTACAACAAAAAAATTAGGGAATACTTAACTCAGGACTTTCACTTTGAAAAAATTTCGAAAAAACCTGAATTGGTGACGAAGCTTTATTTATTCTCGTATGTGTTTTTAAAAAAGTACTGTCCAAAATGGCTCAAAATTTTAACAACATTTTCTTGAAAATAAGAAATGAATTGTTAAATGATTTCCAAGCCCCCTCAAACCTTTAAACAAAACGCGTTTTTATTCAAAAATTCAAATTTTCCTGAATTTTAAGCGTATTTTTTTGATAAAAAATGTTGAGTATTGTTAAGGGAACAAATTGGGCTTTTATTATAAAAATAGAAAAATGTTGCTAAATGACGTGTTTTTGTGAAAAAATTGATACCAAAGTAAAAAAAAAAGCAACTTCAAAATATCAAAAACTGGGTTTGATAAAAACTGGGTTTGCAGGGAAACCCTTATCCACATAGAAAAAAATTGTAAGGCGGGTAAAAACTGCTGACTGCTTTTATGTAAATAAAAAAAAAAATTCAAGAATCGGTTGCAATTTGCCAAAGTTAGAGCCAGTTAAAAGAACGTGACAATAAATCATAAAAACCGGTATAAAGTCGAAAAGGAAGCGAAAACGATAAAATCACCTCATAAGTTTTTCGACTTAAAATTACCTCAGAAGCACATGTTATTTATCTGTGGTGGCAATTGTGGGTGACGTCATAACAAATTTTATAAAAAAAATTCCCCTACTAAAAATTTGTGAAAATTTGAAAAATTGACGATTGAGCCGCACAAAATCCGCTTTAACTCGGAAAATACAGGTCTGATTTTCCAAGTTGAGGTGTCTATGGAATGGTTGACCCCGTGCGCATTTTCCTGATACCAAATTGTTTAGGTACTCATACGAAAAAGGTACTTTAGAGGCTTGGAAAGAAAAAAAGCCAAGTTTTTGGGAAAACTGGCATTTTCTTTTCCATTTTCCAACCGATTTTCAAAATTTATACTTCATTATTATCTTGACTAATCAACGGTAATTTTGGTATATTAAAAATGTATGTACGTTAACCACAGGCTTCAGAAAAGCGTTTTAAATCTTCTTCCACTGAAAACTTAACAAAAATACAGTATCTTGGTCGTTCAATTTGTATGTTCGGAAAAATTTGAAAACTGGGTCCGAAATGACTCACTAACTTCAGGAATTCTTTCTTGACCTTCAGAAATATAATCTTTAGTGAAAAATTTTGCATTTCAATCAATTTCATACAAAATTAAGTTCATATTACTTTGAAGGGAAAAGTATGAAAAACTGAAAATTTGACAATTGGACTGCACAAAATCCGCTCTAGGTCGGAAAATACTAAATTGATTTTCATAATTGAGGTGTCTATGGAATGGTTGACCCCGCGTGCATTTTCCCAACACAAAATGTATATAGGTTTTCATACGAAAAAAATTATTTAGGGGCTTAAAAAGGAAAAAAAGGCACTTTTTTGACAAATTTGACATTTTCTTTTTTATTTTCTAACCAATTTTTAAAATTTATACTTCATTATAATCTAGACTAATCAACGGTCATTTTGGTATATAAAAAAATTGGTTACGTTAACCACAAGCTTCAAAAAAGCGTCTTAAATATTCTTGAACTCTAAATTTCGTAAAAATCCAGTCTATTGGTCGTTCAGATTTGTTGGTTATAAAATGTAAAAAAGAAAAAAAATCGAAAATAGTTCATAACTTCAGCAATTCGTGCTTGATCTTCAAAAATTAAGTTTTACTGAAATATAATATTACAATAAGGAAATAGACTCTTTCCCAAAGAATTTAAAATTTAGATGCATTCTTTGTAAAACCCCGTGTACATGAACTTAACTACTTATCTGCTTACAAATATTATACTACACCAAATTATCCTCGTCCCTATACTCTATTTAATTTTGCCATAACCAGGATAAGATTCTACTAGTAAAACGACTTTTTTATATTTTAGTTGATTGTTTTTTTTTTTTAATTTATTTATTTATTTTCGAGTAATGTACAATAATATGTTCTTTTATTTCTTTTCAGCGACGGAAGAGGCGACTTGGTGGGTCAGTAGCTCAACGATGACTCGATGAATCCTTGTATTTGAGGAAGAGGTGTACATGCCATAGTACCAACCCAAAAACCGACGTTAAGATCACGACTTAAATCCTGTCGTTGTCGTAATGTGAATGCTAAATAAAAGAGAAAAGGGCTGTATCATAAAATTAAAAAAAAACATAAGGGCAACATTTTAAACGGTGTAGTAGATGGTAAAGCATTTTTAGTATGATGGCTTTAACATCGTGCTAAATCGTTTAAAATTTTTCGCCACAGATATTAAAAATGATGAAAAATAAATTTATTTTAAGCATGTGTACATTTTTTGCATTTTAAATAAGCCAGGCCTAAAAGGGGAGTCGTCAATTTTTTTTTTTATCAAAAGGGGCGTGGCCTAAAAAAATCGATTCCAAAAGAGACGTGGTCAAAAATGGGCGTGGCCTACAAGGGGCGTGGCCAAAAATATGGTAGCAAAAAGGGGCGTGGCCAACGATATTTTTGTCAAAAGGGGGCGTGGCCAACGATATTTTTGTCAAAAAGGGGCGTGGCCAGCAATATTTTTGTTTAAAAAGGGCGTGGCTTCCAGGCAAAAATCGTATAGGCGTGGCCTTAAAGGGGCGCGGCCAAAAATATGGTGGTCAAAGGGGGTGTTGCCAACAATATTTTAGCGAAAAGGGGCGTGGTCGAAAATATTTTGGTCTAACAGGGCCGTGGTAATAAAAATTTCGAGGCCATAGAGGCGTGGCCAAAAACAAAAAATGGTTAAAGAAGGGCGTGGCTATAGCTTTATGTTGCTCGCAAGGGCATTTCATATTAACGAAAATGAAAAATAAATTCACATTATTTTCAAGGTAAATTATATGAAATAATGGAAAATTTACGATTCAACTGAACAAAATCGGCTATAACTTGGAAAATACTGATTCGATCTTTACGATTGATATATCTATAAAAAGATACATTTCTCAGGAATTATATCTTTATAAAAAAATTCAAAAGCGTCTAAAAATTTTACTGACTTAGAGGCTTTGATTGAAATAAAATCATAATTTTTACAAAACTAAGAATTTTCTTTCTATTTTCCAACCGATTTTCAAAATTTATATATCATTATACTCTTGCTCAATCAACAGTCATTTTTATATATACATTTTCGTGCGTTAACCACAAGCTTCAAAAAATCTTCTTAAACTCGAAATTTAATAAAAAATGCGTCCAGTTGGCCGTTAAAATTTTATGTTCGGAAAAATATGAAAAAGGTGTGCGAAGTGATTCACAACTTTAGGAACTCGTGCTCGATGTTCAAAAATGAAGTTGAAACTGAAATATTAAATAGAAGTAAGAATAATAGACAATTTCCGTAAGTTCGCCCACTAATAAGCCACCTTTCTAAAAGCTCGGCCCTCAAATTAACCTAACTACCTAATAAGCCACGCCCCTAATTAACCACCCCTCCAAATAGTAAAGATGAATTTATCATAAATACAATGATGATAAAGAAAATGCTGATACATATAAAGGGTGTTCAAATTTGAGGTACCATTTTAAATTTTAAATAAAAGACATAAATTGTGTGAAATTTTTAATTTATTTATTTTTATTGCATCGGTTTCGAGATTATTAATAAAAAATAATATCGTTCAAATTACCTACCTTGATGGTTCGGCACACTGTCAATATTTTACCAAAATTTAAAATAACTTTTTCGCATAATAATGCTTCAATTAGTGATATTTGCTCGATAAAGATGTCTGTGAGGTGTTGAATAGTTTGGGGATTATCAGCATAATTTTAGTCATCAAGAAAACAATTAATAATAAGAAGAACTCGACATGATCTTGACGGCCTATTCATGTATGTTCTTTGAGAAATTATTCGATTTAATTAAACTCCTCCTTCAGAATATCAATTTATTTCGTTTGCTGCTGTATGGCATGTGGGGCAGTCCGTCCTGTTGACACCATATTTTAAATAAATTTTAATAACAGAAAAATTCGTTGTTCATTGCGTATCCATTTTGAATAACCGAAATATATTTATTTTATACCTAAAAAATGGTATAATCAAGTACTTACCCTTAAAAGAAAAGACGGCAAAATTAAAAAGATACCTCAAATTTGAACACCCTTTATATGGAATATACATAGTTTTTTGGACCCTTTTCAGTTAAATCCTTACTCAACAAAAGAATTAAAAAAAAGGAGTCCTAGTGAACCCCTACATATAATTTCCAATTGAGTGCAATTTTTACTTTCATTTTATAACTTACAGTATTAGATGTATTTACAACAAGAGAGTCAGATCAATCAATGAGTGAGTCAGTGGTCGGCTGTTCCTTTAAGAAAAAGTTTAATTATTTTTTTTGTTTTGTTTTAGCTACAAATTAAATAAAAGAAATTTATGTGTACCAAATTATTACTTAAAACCCCTTCGAAACTTAAAACCTTCAAACATTTTTTAGATATAGTGAAGTCCAATTTGAATGTTAATTTTCACTCAACCCACTTTTGCTAGTGGAATTTTTCCAAACTACCATAATATTCATTTTAAAGAACAAATAATATATGTATGAAACATCTCAAACCTTCAAATTTTGGAAAGTGCATCAAAAATTCAACAAAAAATCAGGTCAACATATCGACCGTCGTCGTCCGTCGAAGACGAGTTCTTCTTGTAAACAAGAATAAAAAAATTCACACAGCTATCAATTTTATTATACGACACAATGTGTCTGTGCTCAAGAGATAAAATTAATTAATTTGACGAACAGAAAAAAAAACAATTTCCCGATTAAATATATTTTATTAAAAAAAAAAACAAAACCAGAAAGCCAACATTCCAATGCGTGTTTTCGGCCAGTCAATCAACAAAAATCTAATTTCGTCAATGAAAGTGAATACATAGCCATACAAGGTACAACAACTACAACTACAACTGTCAAGTTAGCTCAAAATCAAATCTTCAACATGTCTATATCATCCACACACATCATCCTCACGGTGTCTGTCTCTCTCTCGTGAATCTATAGACATCACTTCACTTTTAATTTCATTATTTAATGAATTCATTATGAAAAATAATAATAATAATAATAATAAAAAAAAAAAAGAAACATACAAATATCGAAGAAAGAAACTCAATCAATGAACTTGTTCACCTCTTAGAGTCTGTATATTATAATGGCTCAGCTCAGCACCATATACATATATTATAGCCAGCTACAGTACCATAACACCGGCTGAGCATTATGGGGCTCACATTAATTAGAAAGTTGCAGCCGCATTTTTATGAGTTGGTGCGATACCAGCATTATTTTTCGTTGATAAAAAAAAATTGAAGAAAAAAAACAGGAACTTTAAAATATAACAAATTTGAAAACTCAGGAAATAAAAATCTAATCTGTTTCACCGTTTTTTTTTTTTGTGCTAGCCAAAACAGTACCCCCATAGATTACCTTATACACATGCGCATACTTTCTCTGATAAGAAAATCACAACATTTCTGACGGAACTCCCAGAATGAAAGAGAAAATTTAGTTATCCACTACCAAGCCCATTGAACAGACAAAATAAAATAAAATACAAAAAAAAAATTCAAGAAATCGCATGACCATGCATAATTTTTTGAACTTAAAGTCGACGGCACTTTTCGGCCAATATAGTGACCCATATTTCCTGAACATTTTGCTGAATCTGTGTGAATATACCTAACCTACCTATACATAAAGTTGCAGAAGAATTTCTTGTTTTTTCATTGAATATGGAATTCATACACTACACATGCTCTGTCACAGTTTGTCTGGTAGTAATATTCAGGGCCGTATCGTTTTAATGTCTGTAAAGTTAGTGTGGCACGAAAGCGTGCCGCCAACGTGCCAGGGCATCAAGGGTATCATAGTTATATGAATAGGAATTATACATTATTCTAAAATTGATCACTTTTAAACAACAAGACGTGATTATTTAATTTAATAAATAAATACCTTAAAAAAGTGTCGGTATTAAAATACACTCTTGTGGTACTCAAAAATCAAAAAAATCTTCACAATAGATTTCATAAAGTTGGCAAATTTCTTAAGGGTAAGATTCGACTAAATAGAAAGAGTTTCCTTTTTATTTAAAAGATTAGAGTTAGAAGATCTTGTCAACGGTTTTGTAGTAGGCTTTTGAAGAGTCAACAAAAATATGTAATCTAATGCGGTTAAAGTGTAGAACTCCGTAAGTCGTTTTTTAAATGAACATAGCTTTAAACGTGCGTCGGTACGTATAAAATCGAATTGGTTTTTTTTGTTTGTACACGCATGATTCAGCTGAACATTATACGTTTTTTTGTTGGATGAGTATAAAACCAGGCAAAGACACTACGGGGCCGAAAATAAGAAATTTCGACTGGAAAATTGGGAAAACCCGAAATTGCATACTTTCAGGGTGGAAACTATGGATAGTGGCGATATCTAAAAATTCCACTTTGTATGAGAAGGAGAAAATATTGATTCTAAGGAATGACAAACACTACAGCATTAACAATGAGCTCATTTTGTCCTTCACAAAAATTGAATCACCAACAGATGGCGTTAGACGCTCTCGAACTTGTACATTTTGTAAATATATAAAAATTATTTGACCGTGTAATTCATTGTAAAGGGTTGATTGAAGCCCCCTTTAAATTTTAATATCAGTTTTTAAAATGCTAAAATTGGTGAAAAATTCATTGCGGGAACGGGGTGGACCGGTTAGTATTAATAGCTGTGTTTTTGTGAAATTTTACAACAACTCAGCAAAATATTTAAACACGCAAACAATAACATATAATTTTTTGTTTTATGTACAGACAAAAACAAAATATTTATAATCACTTTTTTTTTGTTCACAGGTTTATTAGTATAGTTGAGTTGCTATACACACTTTCACCAAAACACATTTAATATAATTTTTCATGAATATGAACATTTGAGTTATGTACAGTACATATGATTAGGGCGCAAATAAAGGTAAACGGGCTTAATACAAGAGAAGAATATTATGCGAGAAAAAAATCATGGTAAAAATGTATCATTAGCTTTAGAGAAAAATATCATAGGAGAAAATATAGGATACGAAATATACAATTAAAGCAAAATTTCATGGGAGTATTATAAAATGGGAGAAAAATATCGTGCGAAAGAATTGCATGCGAGGAAAATATGATCATGTGAAAAATATATATACGAAGAAAAAATATTTTGCCTGAAATCTATCATCATAGTGAAAAGTATCATGCGAAGAATATTTAAGAAAAATATCGTTAGTGAAAAATTTCATACGAGAAAACTATAGCACTCTAGAAAAATATGATAGGAGAAATATGTCATGCGAGAAAAATATCATGATATTCGTAAGTACATACCTATATTTCTCTCTTTATATTTTGCTTGCATAGTATATTTCTCCCATGATATCTATCTAGCATCCAATAGTTTTCTCGCAATATTTTTTGACTCATTATATAATTTTTGAATGATTCTTTTTTCCCATGATATTTTTTCTTTCATTATATGCATATTTTTTCGTATGATTTTTTTTTTTTTTTGAATGCTACATTTTTCAAAAAAACATTATATTTTAAAAGAAAATTGCGAACACGCATTTAAATTTGATATGCTCTTGTCTTCGATCTTTTTTCACTAAAATGAAAATTTCATTTATACATACATACACATCCCACTTATATATTTACAATAATTTTACAATACAAAAACGGATATCTATCTTATAGCAATTAAATGTCCATTACCACACGCAACTAAAATCCCATTAAACTGCCATTAAGAGTCTAACATTTTTTGTTGTTGCTATTATCGTTCAATTTCATTAATCAATATCGGAACTCGATTTTTTTTTATTTATCATTTCTTTGCAATGATGGTGGTGCTTCAACATCTCTCTTGTAAAATATGTTAATAATACATACATACCTGTGTTTATCAAGAAAAATCATTGAAAGAAATAATACCTACAAAAAAATGAATATTATAAACAAGAATATAATTATTCACATTATGAGTGAGTATATATAGGTATAGCCTGGCGACCTTGTTTGCCCACCTATTCGCATTTTTATCATTAATTGTTGAAGTGGCAATGGCGACAATGCTGCAGGCAGTCAAAGGCAAATGTGGAGCCAAATGCATACCAAACATTTGCCACTTTCAACAAACATAATGCAATCTACATAACACACACTTTTCTTTGTATATGTTATATTTTGAGATATGTAGGTGCATTGTACACTGCTTATTTTACTGGTGGCTTAACACAGAGACCCACTTGAGTTTTCTTATCAATATACCATAGATACAGTAAGACCCGATTATTTGTACAATCTTTTTTTTTAATTTATTAAAAAAAGTCGGTTTTTAACTCATACCAACAAAAATTTATCTATTTGGAATTTCGACACCGAAGGTTAGGCTAGTATAACGCAAAGTAATTTCATGTCATAGTACTGCTGGAAGTAAGTATGTACTAATTTGACTAAGTGATTCGCGCGATTGTAAGCAAAAAAAAAAAAGCTACAGAAGTGTCCTAAGACAACACTAACAGTCAAAAAAATTAACCCTGTGCGTATGCATATGCAGTCAAAATTAAAAGAATAATAAGCCTATGCAATGTCACTAAATGACGCGATTCAAGCGATTTAAAAAAAACACGGTGTCTTAAATTAGCTTTCTTCAGTTAGTGAAATGCATCAACACATGTTCTGGCTGCAAGCAAGATTGTTCGAGTATCTACAAACTAAAAATTAATTTAATTAGCTAAGTTTTGTTGAATCGCGCGAAGCGTGTCATGTGCAGAATCAATTTAAAAATTCACTGAGGGTATTTTACTTAAATACCAGATACCGGTTGGCTAGGATTATCCAACCCGCGATTAAAATCCAAAAAATCAAGTCTTAGAGTTAGCCAACCCGCGATTAAAATCCAAACATTCTTGTCTTAGAATTAAAATTCGATTAGGGATCAAAATTCACAAATTCTTGTCTTAGAATTATCCAACCCGAGATTAAAATCCAAAAATTCTTTCCTTAGAATTAGCCAACCCGCGATTTAAATCTACAAATTCTAGTCTTAGAGTTAGCCTACCTTCGATGAAAATTCATAAATTTTTGTCTTATAGAATTATCCAACCCGCGATTTAAATCCAAAAATGCTTTCCTTAGATTTAGCCAACCGGTATATGGTATTGAAGTAATTTACTATCAATGAATGTATATAAATACCAAAATGATTCTGTACATGACGCGATTTAGCAAAACTCATCTCAGTATGGCTTTTGTGAGTTAAGTTAAAATGAAGATCATCTTTGTGAGAAAAATAAGTAAACTGAGTGGCTCTCATTTGATTCAATTAATCGGTGGCTACAGTAGAATGTATACTGTACATTTACAATGCTCCTATATATACCTACAACATAGCACATAGCCGGTATACTATTTGCACTTCCTTCTGCTCGTTTCCATCCAGTTTTTGTTTGAGAGTGATGTGTCTTATTGCTTCGATGTCTGCGAATTCCTTTAAGAGTGTTTTCCAATTGATCTATGGAAATATTATAGAAAAAGTGGGTAAATTTACTGCATTCCATTCCAATGAAGGAAAAGCCAGCAAAAAAAAAATCAACTAAAAGAAAAGTAAAAGAAATGAAATGAAAAACCAAATAACATACAAATTGGAGAGAGACAAACAGAAGAAATCGAGGAATTAAAAAAAATCAAACATGAAGCATGAAAGGTATTTGCTGTGGCAGGTTGGGCTGGCTTTGGTGTCGGTGGTAATGTGGCAGTAAGGTGGTTGAGCATGCACATACACTACACTCGACCTGTCTAAGCCTTTAAGTTGAGGTTTCCGCCTGTTTTAAAATATTTTTCTTTTAATGCTTTGCTGACAATTATTATTGCGGTAAAAAAAGGAAGGTAAATGTTGATTTGCATATACACTTTTAGAGATTGTTAGTTTAAATGTTTTAAATTTCTCAAAAAGAATTTCGGCTTTGGTTGTTCACTTTTATAGGAAAGAAAACTTTTTGAAACAATTCCAATGACGTGATTTAAAACTGTTCTTCACAACTATTTTTAAGTCTACAGAACTTACTCACTATCTCTCATCTATCATCTCAAGGCTTATTTAAGTTTGCAAACTGCAACCACAAAATAAGGTAAAAAGTACAGAGAAAAAAAAACCTCAGACCAACATTTTTACGCTAAAATTGCCTTAAAGTGGCTTTAATTTTTCTAGTTAATCTTTGTTGAATTTTTCGACTTACGAGATCTTGCACTTTAATCGTCAATGTCGCCAAAGAAAATCTCCTACGACTCTTCTAATTTCTCGGGTATAAGTCCAGAATGACAGCTGAAAAAGTGAAAGGAGTAGTTTTCTACAATAAAGAATAACAACAAAGTGTGTGGTGAGACTTGATGGTATTTATGCAGAGCTCTTATACGTACAGCGCCTTGAACATCGAGCTTCTGCTTCGAACAACTAAGGCAACGATTAGAAAAAATTTAAATGAATTAGTTCGCACGGAATTTTTCACCAATTTAAGCGTTTTAAAAAGTGAAAATAAAATTCATAGAGGGCTTCAAACAACCATTTACAATGAATTTTTCGGCACACACCCCCATCTGTGGGCGATCCCATTTTTGTGAGGAACAAATTTAGCCGATTGTCAATTTCGTAGTGTTTGTCATTCCATAGGAAATCAGTATTTTCTTTTACTCATCTAAAATGTCATTTTTAGAAATCGCTACCCCCTTCCGCTGAAAGTATGCAATTTTGGATTTTCACCTCAAAGTATGCAATTTATGGATTCCTGGTTTTCACTATTTTCTGAGTTTTTCTGTCGAAATTAATAATTTTCGGCTCCGTAGTGTTTACCTGGTTCAATAAAAATCCAACACAAAAATTCCATAAATCAAAACAACCATCTTTGAGCCACTTTCTATTAATGGTTTAGAGCAGTAGAAAAGTAGAAAATCAGTTGAATTGGGGAAAAATCCGAGAGAGCTGAAAAGTTACTTTTCCAAAAGCGATAAGAAATGTCATGTTGAAACAATCGAGAACCTATGCCCCTTAAGAAGAATCGCATTGCGACAAGTAAAAGTTGTAAAGTTGTTTAGGACAAACTGACAATCCCTACCTGTCTATCGATAACGTTAAGCATTCACTCTTTATGGCTAAATTGGAAAATAAAATGCACGAACTTCCTTATATCGTCCTCTATCTCACGAACTGACGTAACAGTTTTTTTTTTTTTTTTTTCATTTAACAAAAACTCTTTTAAAAATGTTGGTCGTTGTTAAAACTATTTTTTCCCATTTTTTTTTTTTTGTAAACTACAGGATTTCTATTTTTAAATTTAATGATCGATTTAATGGTTTTAAGAAGAACTATAGCTAAAATAAAAATGTTCCCAAAATATTAAAAAAGAAATAAAGTCAGTTCGTGAGATGACAGACGATATAATGTTAAAGAAATCGTATTATAATTTAATAATGCTTACTTACTTACTTAAAGGTTCTCACTCTAACAATTAAAGCTTTCCTTTCTTCCATGCACGCTGTTTTCAGCCATCCACCTCAGGCCCTCTGACATTCACGATGTCTTTGTCCTTTTCCCGGAGATTTGGTATTTCTTATTGCATCCTGCCACTCGAAGATTTTCTTGTTTTTGTTAATTCGCTTGATGTATTCGACAACGATGCTCTCCTAAAAAATAACTGATTTACTTTTGAAAATCTTTTCATTTTTGTCAATCACTTCATTTTGCTTCAAAACAGAATTTGTGGAATAAAAGCGCCTTTCATTTTAAAACTTTATAAACTTTTTCAAAAAATCAATAAAACATCGCTATCTTCCAAAGACAGTTTATAATAATTGAATTTAAATTCAAGCAATTCCACATATCGTCTCTCCACACGAAAATTTTTTGCCAAACTTACCATGCAACTTTATCTTTATCTTGCTTAAGTACAATGTATATCTTTTACTCGTGCATGTGTACTTGGCAAAAAAAAAAATAAACAAAAACAAAAATCTGGCACATATTTGCTCTAAAGGAGAATTATCTCATTGATGAGAGTCGAATCAGCAAAAGAGCGACCTAAGCTGTATAATTTACGTTGTTAGCTAACAACCAGCCACTCATCCTATTTAAAAAGAAATAAAAAAATTATTATTATTTTTTTTTTTGTTTCATCCTCAACTTGAATATTTCTTGGAATTTAAAAAAAAAGAAAAAACTTGATTTTAAGCTTCTGATGATTTGTCGATTAATATTTATTCTAACCATCATATGAGAGTAAGTATATGACTCGGGATGTTTTTAGTTTTATCCATGAAGAGCTGATACCTGTTTTTGTTTGTTTTATATTTTACAAGTATATTTTAGTCGATGATGATTCTTGGAAAGAATTAAATGATTATCTAAATAGCAGCATTCCATAGGTTTTTGTTTTTTTTTGAAAAAAATATACAAAATTATTTTTGATACATATTCTTTGACAATTTTAATTTGTTTACTTATTGTAGTGCAGGATTTTATGGGTGCAGTGGCTGGCATTTTATCGAAATAAGAAGGTGTGGTCTGGTATATCCAGTTTAAGATATCTTATTGTGGTGATGATCTTTATCTCTATAAGAAAGACTTAAACAAAAATTTAATTTCTTAAAATTTTTGCTTAAACTTCCTAATAAGTTCGATCTAAGAAATTACAAATATTTTAAATGCACCTGTGTTTTCAACCAAACAGTGGCAAGGACCTAAATAGTTTAAAAAAAATGCGTTAAAATGAATATCACCCTAATCTGTATTAAAATCACCTAAGTTCTCTACAAAAATACGTATACCAATTAAAAAAAAAATCTAAAATCAGGTTCGCTGCTCAGCTCTTTTGTTTCGCACTTATTTTTTTTCTATCCACAAATTATGCTATTTTTGGTTCTTTTTCTATACCAAACAACTAACGCAATTAAATTCCATTCCATATCCAGAATTTAATGTCCATAAATGATGTAAAATAAATTCATCTATTTTGCGTGTGTGTGTGTGTGAGTATTTCTGTGTATGCACATAAATTGGCAATATTATATTATCTGAATACGTAATAGAGAACAATTTTTAGAAGAAAGAAAGCAAACCAGCTAAAGCGAAAAAGAAAGAAGAAAATTCTTCAATTACAAGCAAATATCTGAAAAAAAATGAAAACAAAAATAAGAAATAAAAAGACAAAAGAGAATGCGAGAAAAATAAAAAAAAAACAAGACTACTTGTTGTATTTTTCTATTATTTGACAAATAAAACTGCCAACAACAGAGTAGTAGTTAGGTACGCCCAAGAAATAACTGCGTCTTATCCACGGATAAGCCATCAAGACAACATCACAAACAAAAAATATAAATTTTACTTCAGAGGTCCATTTCTTACGATTGGCATGCGCATTTAAATTTAATAATAATAATCAAAAAAAAAAATAAAAAAAAAACTTATAGAAAAAGTCATAGAAAAAGATATAAAATTTAAAGAAAAAAACAACAACATATTTTGAAGTATATTTCTAGCAGAATGGATTATAAGGAAAAAGAAGAAAAACCGGTAGATTAAGTGAAATACAATCAAATGGCATACACTTCTTATGAAGTGTGTGTAAGTGAGTGAGTGAGTGATACAACGATTATGGGATAGCGTGAGCAACAAATCGAAAAATGTATAGTTATACTTGTCTTTGTTTGTCGTCGTCGGTGTGTGCTTCTTTCTATACCTAGGAAAATTGAAAAGAGCAACTAGTTTAGATTTTTGCTGGTATTTGAGATCTTAAAATGGTGAGAAAGAGTGTGCTTACCTGGAAGATATTTTTTTTTTTTTATGTGAAGGTGGGTACGGATCTAGGGGGTAAAATATGAGTGGCATTGAAAAGATATTCTATTTTGGCAAATGATTTAGGAATTTTTTTTTAGTATTTTCTGTATTAAATTTAAAATAAATAAATTGAATAAAATGGCGCATTTGCTTAAAACTTTACATTTGGAGCATGTGCTTCATTTGATATGAACAACAATTTTGAATATATGTATATACTAGTATTTTAGCACTTGCTCAGATTTTTTTAATGAGCATTTGCTCTGAGCACTTGCTCCATTTTATTCATATCACCCAATGCTTTCATTTTTAATTTAAAACATAAATTAATAAATGTTTTAATCGTCTAAATTAGGATCCGTAAATAAATGTATACATTCAAATAATTGTTTTAGTAAGGACAAACAATTAATATAAATATTTAAATATAAACAAATTATTTGGTTTTTTGTTTGTACGACCATAATTCGGCTTAACATGGGAAATTTTTGTTTGGAGACGAAAATTAGAAATTTCGGTCAGAAAAGTTAGAAAATTGGGAAAACCTGAAATTGCATACTTTCAGGGGTGAAAATTGCATTTTGTATGGGATTCTACGAAATTGAAAATCGGCAAATTTCGTCGTTCACGATAAGATCGTCAACAGATACCGTTACGCTCTGTTTGTGTATAAATTGCATACTTTCAGGAGCAAGAATTGTATTGTTGTTGTTAATTTGGCTGAACATCATTAGATTTGCAATGAAATTTTTTGTTGAATTCATACTGAATCAGGCAAAGGCACTACGGACCCGAAAATTGAAAATTTTGACTGGAATAATGATAACATTATGAAAACCCGAAATTGCATACTTTCAGGGTTGAATGGTAGCGATATAAATGAAAATTCATTTTTTTATATGAAGAGAGCAGTAAACATTGATTCTAAGGAATGACAAGCACTACAAAATTGATAATCGGCTAATTTTGTCACTCACAAAAATGGAATGGCGTTACGCTCTCTGAAGCGTCCCAAAAATTGAATTTCCTAGGGTTTTTTGAAGTCCCTAAAAAGTTTACTTTCACTTTTGAAAATGCTTAAATTGATAAAAACTCCGTGCGAAGCCGGGCGAACCACGTAGTTAAAACAAAAAAAAAATAAAATAATTTTTTAAGGATGCTGCCTCTTGAGAGCAAGTGACAAATCATAAAACGAGACTAAAACACTCTCATTTTAGCCATTCAGAATCAGTAGAAAATTGTAGGTCCCCTGCATTCCTGTTAACTTACAAAACGCACCCAAAAATGGCTGAGGGCTATAATTTAAAATGCTCTGAGACTCTTCGAGTTGTCACAACACTAATTTAATTTTATTCAGTTAATTGTTTTTTTTGTAAAACTCTAACTTTTTTACTGTGCAGTAAAAAAATTGCAAAAAAAAAAAACAAAACAAAAATCAATAAAAATAGCACACAGTGTTAAAATGTGCTCTCACCTGTTTTGTTAACCATATAATATTTTTTCGCAGCCATTCGCAAAACACCTGAACTTATACACATACATATACAATATATATGTACATATGCAGATACACTACAACAACAACACAAAAAAAGAAATAACACACCTTGAAAGCCGCCAAGCCCCACTCACACCTGAATCTACACATTCAACTTCCCAAGACTTGTTGCGGGCTTGCGGAATGTGGAAATAACGAAGTAAAAGATATTCGGGATGGAAAAAATACCACGTCGTCGTTACGGTCTCTATTCTTGAGTATACCTGCGCCGTGGTAACAACTCGAGTAAAATCGATATTTTTAATTACGAATTATATACGAACCGAGGACCGATACACCACCACCGTAAGGAGGAGTTCGCGCGTTCAAACAAAAAATAAAATTTCAAAAAAAAAACAGCCACGGAATAAGTTTTTAGTTCTTTTTTGATGTTGAATCTGTTATATAATTGAATAAAATAAAAAACCCATTTCTTAAGAAAATTAACGAAAAAGTTACATAAATAATGTGAAACGATCGTGGCAAAAAAATAAATACACAAAAAGTTATCTATCTGAATTTGAAAAAGGAAGAAACCTCCGCCATATTTTCCTTGATCATTCCATTAATACAATCTTTGTTGAAGAAAAAAAAAATTATTAAAAGCTATAAATGTCAGATATACACAATTTCAAAAGTGATCTGCCCTAAAAGGAATCAACTTCCGCCATATTTTCTTCAATCTTCTTTAGGATACATCCAATCCTTCAGCTGTAGATGGTTTTTTGTTCGAAAAAGATATAAATTTCAATTAAAAGATACTTGTTTAGAAAAAAAAAATTGACAAGTGATCTTAAACAAAAAAAAATTTAAAGTGATCTGCCTTAAAAGAAAGCAACTTCCGCCATATTTTCTTCGTTATTTCCTTGGATACACCAACCCTCCGGATGTAGAGTTAATATATATTTGGAAAAAGATACAAATTTCATAAAAAAAAATACCTACGAGTTTTGATAAAAAAAGTGATCTTTTTCTTTAAAAATATAAATCCAGAATTTCAAAAAAAAATGAATGTGTAACTTGGAAAGAAATAGAAAAAAAAATGTCCAACGTAATTTGCACTGTGTAAGTGTCAAAGTAAAAGGAATTTAACACCAATACATATAAAGCCTGACAAACTAGTGCCTGTGTGTATATGTGTATGTTTTTGTTTTAGTGGTAGAAATAAATTCTTTTATAATCGCACTGATATTTTACCATCTTCTCCTTCGTCATCTGGTTGCCTTAATTTTTTTTTTATTCTTCGTTCGGTTCTTCTTCGTTTAGTAATTATTATTATTTTTTTTTTTGAATTTGTATTTTCGTCGTCGTGTTCTTTGTGCCTTTGATTATAATTTGTTGTTGTTGCTGTTGTTTTTAAGGCTTGGTGCACACCTTGGGTTGGTGTATTGAATATCATCTCGCCCTCGAGAGCGTGTTATTGATGATCAAACAACGTGAAATATCAAATTTTTAATGCGAATTAGCGGTCGCGTGTGACATTCGACGACGACGTTTCTTCCTCCTTCTTCTTGTCATCTATCCTCCCGGGGAAGATACTATAGAAAAACAAAAAACCTTCTTCACACAATATGATGGGCGATTCGACACCGATTTGTCGCTGCCGGGTTCTCTATCTTGGCAGTGCAGTACCTCGACAAAGTAAAGATGGCCTACAGGGCATTCAAGAGCCTTTGCGAAGTCTATATCCATCTGAGGGTGCAGTTGGAGCAAAAGGCATTGATTCCTGGCTGAGTGTTTGGTCGAATGGCATTCTATTGGAAAATGTCGATGAGAATCTTAAACAAATCACTCGATTCTTTCCAATCGAATCGTTACACTATTGCGCTGCAGTACGACAAGTTCTCATACCCGAACGAGGCAATTCAAATCCGGAGCCCAAATTTCTGCCACTCGATTCACCATTTGCCCGAATGCCACGTGCCCAACATCCGCCAATATTTGCTGCGATTTTGCGCAGGACGACCGGCATCAAGGTCCTCGAGTGTCATGTGTTCATATGTAAGCGTGAGGCTGCGGCTAACGCTCTAGTCAGATGTTGTTTTCATGCTTATGCGGATAATTCTTATGCCCGACAGCTGGAGACAGGAGGCGGTGGAAATGGTACGAGTGCGGGTGGCAGTAGTGTTTATGGGACATTAAAGAGTAACGGTGCAATGAGTAAATCAAATGGCGATTTGACAGCAGTTCCGGGTGGTAGTGGATGGCGATCGCGTGCTGGCAGTACGACTACACTGAATAGTGTTGGCCGACAATCGAATGGACATGCACAGCCTAACCATAATATTATGATGAACGGTGGATTGAGTTTGAATGGCGGTGGCAGTAATAGCAGTGCAGCTGAAGGATATACGTCTGTTAAGAATTGTAAGTCCCTACTACTTGTCAAATGTCATCTTTTACGTCTATAGTTATCATTAAGTATTCTTCGAAAAAAAACTTAACATTTTTTTAAGTTAAAACTTTAAAATATTTTTAGAGATCATTTTCGCGTTTCTTGAGTTTCTTGAGTTTCAAAAATATTGTTTATTTATTAGTGTTAAAATGTGACAATGTCAAGATGAGCTCACAAACATTTAAGGTCTTTCTTATCTGGGTGTCAGGACATTCTAGTGTTTTAGGTAAATGATCAGTTTGATGAACTGACTAAGAAAGCTCCAGCCATTCACAGGTCATATTAAATTCTCAACTTATCTAATCGAAGAAAAAATAATTTGGGAAACTTTATTGTTTCCAGAAAAATTTGGCCAATAAAAATAAAACCCTATAGTTCATATCCAGAGCGAATATTAGGCAAGATTGTTGCAACCTGAATTGAGTACCAGCCAATAGAAGAGCATACGAAAAAGCTCGAAATTTCTATAATACTGTTTGTCAAAGTAGCAGAGAACTGTTGTTTATTTTTTTATAACAATATTCTCTTAGGACCAAAAGGAAAGAAAATGTCTGGGATCGAGGATCAAGCATTTGATCACTTTCTTTTCAAGGCGAAGAAATGGTTTTCAATAAAATTTCATTACCTAACCTTTTTATTGTATTTCATGTCAAGTACATATATCAACAAGCAAGCGAGCAAGAAGATGACAGTTATGTACATATATTAAAGGGAAAGCTTGGTGGGGGGTTCACAGTGGGTGAAAGACTGCTAGACCTTTTTCCTTAGAAAAATATGGATCTATGATCCCTAATATTGAGGCTGACTGGACAGTGGACACCATACTATCACTCTCTATATGAGTGTGAAGCTCCTTGGGATTAGTTTCACTATGATAAGGCATATTCAATAAAAAGTACGCAACTTAACTTCGTGACTAAAAGGTGTGACTTGAGGTGTAAACCTAAATTCCTTATTAAAACCAATCTATCTTCCGCGCTCTAAGCTGTCAGTCTTGGGGAGATGTGAATCTCCAACAGATCCCAGTTAAAAGGAGGATCTACTGAAATTTTAGAACCAAGCACTTAACTGCACAATCCCCCTGTCATAATATTAAAAAGTTATAAACCTAAGGCAACTATCTAACAATCATTTACCAATTATGTATTCGAATTTGTTTAAGAAGTTTAAGGTTAAGACACTAAAATTCTCCGATTTCAATGCATTTTGGATTAATTTGGGAAGGGTTGTCACATGATCCCCAAAATATCGATTGAAATAAATTTCTGAAACAACAAACACCTTTTGATTAGGATACCCAAGTTACAAATCTTCAACAAAATCAAATAACAAAATAAAAATAAATAAATTTGGTGTCGCGACAGCTCGTGTAGAAGCAGGACCTAGTGACTTATACTACTCTCAAACATTTCTGTGTACGATGTTATTGGCAGGAATGAAAGGGACCTTCAATTTTCTTCCGAATTCAAGCCGTTAAAGTGAACGGCAATTTTTCGGGGATTTTTCTCTGAGAGGAAGTAGATATCTCCGAAAAATATTTTTATTTGTTGGTCGCATAGGGTAGAAATCGAACCCATCGGCGTGACAGTCTAACGCACTAACCATTACCCCATCGGTTTACCATCAAATCAAATAATAGATTTTACAAAACTTACGATCCACAATTTTCTAAAGATGGAAATTCCCACCAAGTTCAATTTGCAATAATTATCAAAGTGATAACCGCCCCTTGGGTTTCTCATTAAATCTTACTTAATCAAAAAATCATAAAATTATTACTATAAAAAAAAAAAAATACACAACAAAATTGCATTGCAAATCACGCATTTTTGAAACATTTAATAACTACGAGTATACACCACGCCAGTCGAGGAGCTCGAGACCTCAATTCCTCAATATATTTATAAATTGTTTTTTCCCTTTTTAAAAATCCAAACACGATGACAATTTTAAATTTTAACTGATTGCATCAATTAAATTGACAAACAACAAAAACAAAAAAAAATAACACTAATAAACAAAAAAAAAAAAAAAAAACATTTAAAATGCACAGCAATACCTTACCTATCCATATAGTCAGTATGTAGGTATGTAGGTAGAGGTACTTGATAGTTACTGGTCGGCAAGCAACATGAACAATTATTGCATAATATAGTTATACCCGCTGATTATATTGCAACAAGGCAAAATAAAAAATCAAAATAATAAATAAAGAAATAAAAAATTGAAAAATAAAAATTAAATTCCTCACTCACCATCATTTATTAAGAGAGTTCCAGTTGGTGTTGGTGCTGGATAAAATTGTCTGTTTGACTATAAAACCGACTCCAAAAAATATAATGACTCGCGAGACTCCGTGATGGAATTCGAAAGTGACTACATACTTTCAGATTTTATTGCATTTAATTGATCTAATGCTGATGTCATTTTTGTTTTTCTGTTTTGTTCATTTTGATTTATTTAATGAAGACTTAAAATGTATACTTAAAATTAAATAGATAGGCCACTTTTGAGATAATTATGTTTTGTTCTTAAAAACTATGGTTTGCTAATGGCAAAGATTCGTGTAATTTTAATATAATTAGTGGGATTGTTCGGGTATATATTAGAGAGGAGAAATCTAATATGGCATTTACTTTGTTTGTTTTGTGTTCGGCTAATGAAGCACTTCAAAATTTAGACTAATTTTTAAGCCCAATTGAGTTTTTAAACCGGGATGACTCATAAATTGTTTGAAAACAAAAATTAATGTAGAAGGTTAATCAAAAATTTTTTAAACATTTTTAAAATTTTCTAAAATTTTCATTCAACGTGACCCGCTGGGCGTCACAGTAATGTAAGTATTTCGATAGAAGACCACTCAGAAATAAAATCCACGACTGGGCCGCACGAACTTGCTCTTATGTGCTCTTATGTGATCAAGTCGTTTTCGAATTATTAAGTTCTCAAAAAAAAATTTAAACTTTAAACCTTCATATACACAATTCCAGGCCCTGGGCAAAAAAAAAAACAAAAACTTCCAATTTTATGATTAGGATTTCTAGTCTTGTTGGATATAGTTCACACTAGATATTCGTCATGAAATCTACGTAAGATGAACTGAAATTAACAAAAATTGCGTATTGACAAGGTCCTCACTAGTCAACTGATGAGTCCAAGTGAGATCGCCGGGACGAAACGCCAACATTTTTCTGGACTAAAGGCCGTTAAAAGCTATTTGGAAAAAATTTAAATTAAAATAAAAATATTTTTAAAACTTTTTGAAAGATTTACTATAAAAAAAAAATTAATCAAAATAAGTTGAGCCAGTTTTGAAAAAATTGAAAATAAAAAAAATTAAGGTACAATTTATAACCATTTTTCCGATTTTTGAACTTTCTATTGAAAGTTATTGTAATTGGTCCGATTTGTCGAATCGAAAATTTTGACATATCCTCACGTTTCGAGGGCACAGGAATTCGAATCCGCCGTTTTTAGAGAGATGTCTGGTATGTGTGTGTCGACGTACGTTTGTTCGTTCGTGATACATTCGAGAACGAATATAGTTATTGACTTCAAATAAATTGTATTACTTAGATAATAACATCAGGAAGTGCAGAAAGGATATTCAACAAAATTCAATTAACGGTTCGGGTTATCTTACTACATTCAGATTTGTAGAATTTTTCAATGGACAGTTTTTTTTAAATCAATAAATTTTCAAACTAGAACCACAAAAAAAAAATTAAAAAAAAGTTTCGACTCGAATATCTCGAAAAAAAAAAACGACGCGTTTTGGCCTTCACTTGATTGCATATTGAACCCTCTGATATGGTCTTCAAAGATCTTGAATTGTGAATTTCCTTATATGTATAAAAAAATAACATCGGGTGCCGAGTTTTCAAGGGCACCAATGGAAAGTTACCAATGTGGGTTGCACCTAGCAATTAGCGACTTTGCTATCATCGTAAGGTTAAGCCTGATCAATATCAACAGTCCGATTCTTTTTACGAATCCATAACTTTCCATATAGTACCTTCATATACATATATGGCACATGCATTTATTGGCACGGCAGCTCGTGTAGAACCAGGTGACTTATAACGGGTGATTTTTTAGCTGGTTTGGTTTTGGCAACACTGGTTTTGACAGCTGACGTGTGTTTAGTACCTTGTGTCACTGTCAAACAGCTTCAGTTTGGTTTGCAATTTAACCATGGATCGTCTTACAAATGAACAACGCTTGCAAATTATTGAATTTTACTATCAAAATTCGTGCTTGGAAAGCTGGCTGAGGATCCGCTTTTTTATCGAAAAATTGTGTTCAGCGATGAGGCTCATTTTTGGTTGAATGGGTACGTAAATAAGCAAAATTGCCGCATTTGGAGTGAAGATCAGCCAGAAGCATTGCAACAGCTACCAATGCATCCCGAAAAAGCCACTGTTTGGTGCGGTTTATGGTTGGGCCATATTTCTTCAAAGATGATGCGAATCGCAGCGTTACTGTCAATGGTGAACGCTACCGAGCGATGATAATAAACTTTTTTTTGCCCGAAATGGAAGTTCTTGACTTGCATGATATGTGGTTTCAACAAGACGGTGCCACATGCCACACAGCACGCGAAACAATGGCGCAATTGCGAGGCGAGTTTGGTGAACAGTTAATTTCACGTTTCGGGCCGGTCAATTGGCCGCCTAGATCGTGCGATTTGACACCATTAGATTATTTTTTGTGGGGGTATGTCAAGGCTAATGTCTATAGGGACAAGCCCGCTTCGAATAACTTAAGTGAGATTTGAGCTGAGAAGGTGCTCGAGAAAATACAAGTGATCAAGTATTTGATTTATATCAAATGAAGCATCTGCTAAAAGATCGGAATTTTGAGCAGTTGCGCTGATTTATTCGATCTACCACTTTAGAATGTCTCTATTTTTTTTAATTATTTGTCTTGGGAAAAATTATTTCTCAAAGATTTTTTATTGTATCTTAACCACATAAATACAAAATAAAAAGTTTCTTAAACATTAACCGTTCAAATCTTCAAAGAAATTAGTATCTAATTATTTTTTTTCCAAGAAACCATCCCGAACCGAAGAGAGAAATTATAGTGCGTTGGTTTTTCACACCTAACAAACGCATATTTTGTTTTACGACAAAGTGGATAAAGGTAAAAAAGGCCTTCGCTTGAAATAATTATTTTTTCAACAAATAATCAAATATAACTTAATTTTTGTTTTCAAACATTGGATGACGGGCCAATAATATAATCAAAATATTGAGTATTTGGTGAATTGATTTTTTTTAAGAAAAATAATGCAAACACTTACTTAGAATTTTCTGCAATTTTCATCCGAGAGATGTTTAGCTGGGCTTATTGCTCGATATCGAAAATTGTTGTCAACAGATGCCTCGGCAAAGTGCATCTCCCAGTTTGTCAGTGATGTTTGATCGCAGATCCTTCTTGTCGAAAATGGGAGTTAAAATCCACGATGACGTCTCCAAACGGGATATTTCTTTAATATCAAATTGCAAAAGTCTCGCTGTCTCACTATTTAATTACAGAATGCATCATATTTGACAATGAAAAATCGTCATAATATCGTCAACCCCTGCAATAAAGTTATAAAAAAACAAGTTTATTAAAAAATATTGCTTTCTTACAAATCACATTAATTTATAAGAGGCTACACTTATGGCATACAAAAACGAATTTTACATCACATAAAAACTATATGTACTGTCCCATTCGTTTAGGCTCTAGCTCAAATTGAAATAGACGCACGAGCGAGCGATTTCTTCATCATATTTAAAATCTCTTTTAAAAGTTGTGTTTTTTTCAATCCCGAAGATAATTGGTTGAAAAAGACGACATCGGGAATTATCAACGCTATCAGAGAAAAATATAGAGTTTCCATAAAAATATCGATAACAAGTATGTAATTCACGCTGGAAACACAGTTTTTCTGCTCGCTTAGATAAGTTAAGCCCCGGAAATTCTCTTAATTGAAATTTTTAAGCACCGATGACGTCGTTTTTTTTTATTCAACTCCCTCCAAAATTAGAAAAACCCTCCTATTGAAACAAAAAAAAATTAAAACGTTTCAATACAAATTATCGATAACAAAATTCGAGTCAGTAAGACAGTTTTTAGAGTAATTGTAGGGGTGTTTTTTTGCAAGCCCCGTGGGAATTGAACGAAAGGAACGACGTCGTCGGTTCTAAACAATCACCATGTTAAATGCAACAACCACTAATCCCCTGTGGGCTAAGCTAAACCCCAAGAATACTCCGGGATAACCCTAAGTGCACAGGAAAACTATGTTACCGGCGACATTAATTATTCCTATACTTGTTATCGATAGTTTGTATGAAAACTCCATTTTGTTTTTGTTATGGTGTCGCTAATCCCCGTGGTCGTTTTTGTTCGTCCAATTCCCCCCGGGCTAACAAAAAACACGGTAGTCCTATAGGGAATTAAATTTAAAATGTAAAAATTTTCCGAATTTCCTTCAGAAATGCAAAAAAAATCCCATTCACTGAATTAAATTTCCCAAAAATCAATGGGAATTAAATGATTGGGTAAACTTGTTTGATCTGCGTTATTCATCAATTTATATATACGAATTGTATATTATTAGCTACTAAAAATTGTTAGGTCAAGTAAAAAAGAAAACCCTTAAACAATTGCCATATTCTTATTCACCTCGATAGAATAATTTCATTTGCACTACATTATCATTTCCTGAATTTGAAGTAAACATTTAGATTAGATAAGCTTGCATATTCACAATTTTTCATTCTCATGCCAAAACGTAAAGTGGATACACATTTTGACATTTAAATAATTGCTTTCATCCAAAAGGATAGCAAAATAATACAGATTCATTGCCAGCACTACATTACCAACACTGATGTGATTTACAAATTTCTAAAAAATTGGTACCTACTTAAGTCCAAAGTAGTAGTTTTTCTTTTGATTTTCTGATATTTTGAGTGAAAACTTTCATTCAATGGATAAGAAAATAGGGAAGTATTTTAGTTGGCAATGCGCATATTTGTTTACATATTAACATTAATTTATTTTGGTTGCCAAGTTATTTTTTGGTAGAAATCGACAAAACAATTTCACTTTAAAATATTTTTAAAACAATTTCTAAATTGGAAGAACTGTTTTTCATTGCATTTATTTTCTTTAAAAAAATCAACAATGTCCTATGCAACAAGTAAGCTATATCACACTTAAATTAATTCTCGGTAATTTTCAATATTATTTTTAGGATATGGTGGTCATATACCAAAAGCACTCAATCACAACAAAGTTCCTCAAAAAGACTCTAACGATGTGATTTTATGTGAATATTCTAATTATAATAATTGTTATCATCATCACCATCAGGGCTATAGAGAACTTGAACCAAGAGAATATCTTGGAATTGGAACTCCTTTGCCAGGATATGAAACATTTCGAATATATCATCGAGCTGCAGGAATTATTCCTAATTATGGTGGTCATGTGCCAGGGGAGAAAATGCAATATGGTAAAACATTCGGAAATAGTACAATTGATGCAAGACAATGGCTGTAGGTTTAATTGAATAAAAGGTGTTTGGAAAGTTCATTGAAAGTGTGTTCAAGAAAATTTAAATAAATTGTGCAATTTTTATAGAAAAATGTAAACTAACTGAATTTGTGTACTTATATTGGTTTCAGTTTCTTTACACAATATTATATTCGTCACAGTTAAACGTGGGAAACAAAAATAAAAAAAAAAAGAATTATTAAGCATCCAGCCAAAAAGTCTCCATTTCTTAAAAAATGCAAATGAATAAATAACAAAAAAAAAGTATTCATAAATGAATATCTAAGGTACAAAAATTCCATCTTAAAACTTGAAATTCTATCTTATGCTAAACAAAAAATAAATGAAAATTCCACAACCTTGTTTTGCGGTGTAATATCAATTAATAAAATCCAAAAACAATCACCGTTAAACATCTATACTTTAAAAAAAATATTTAATAAATCACTTTTATTAAACAAAACTTGTTTTGCAGAAAATAAAATAAAATTCCACAGACAAAGTCGATGACAAAAAAAAAAAAAAACAAGAAAAAAAAGTGAATAATTGCAATCGAATATACATATCTACCAACAAAATATTGTTGTTATGCTGACAAATAATGTCTGAAGAAAAAGTCTACAATGCCAACAACATTTTTTGTCATTATTAGCTACTAAAAATTGTTGCCAGCAGCAGCATATGACTTAATCGATTTATTGTCTTAATGAAATTCACATTTCAATCCTAATTATTTGAGGTGTTTTTTTTTTTTTTAATTTTGCTTTCAAAATTGAACTGAACTGGATGTCTCATCAAAAATTCAATAATATTTTGAAATTAGATCAGTTGATTTTTAAAACGATAAATTTTTGTATATTTTATAATTGATTGGAAATAAATTGATCACGATAAGATCGACTGATGAGAAAAAATATAAGTATCTGTGTGGGTATGTGAAGAAATATTTTTAGTTCATGTGATATGATTGTGATACTTTAATTTGCATTTATCAATTAGCATACTGGAGCTGGGATGAACACAAAATAATTTACATATTTACATCTCCAAGAGAAGACATCTCTGTCAGTGGTGGATTAACAGAAGTGACTCACGCATAATAGATAAGGGCCCTGAATATCTAAAATCTGGCTGTCCAATACATATATGTATGTACATTTTGCGCAGAGTCATAAGTTCATAAGCCAAAATTCTAAAATGGTCTTTTGACCCACCTGTGACTTTTAGTTCTTCACCAAATTATATGTTATTTTTTGTTAACTAATCAAGCGCAGGGAAATAAATCCAGAAGAGACGATTCCATAATGGACTTATGCCCCTCCGAGGTGATGCATTAGTCCCCAATTCGATTATGGACCCAAACAAGTGGGTCATAAGTCCATATAAAAAATGTGTCCAGCTATGTATGTCCCGCTTGAAATGTTTATTTTCAAAAGAATGCTGTACTTTGACAGTTTCATTCACATAAGTAAATAAAATGTTAACGTTCATATTTTAAACACTTCCTCTTCGAGCCCTTAGTCATCAGGCAAGTGTTAATGTCAACAGTTTTTTTAATGTTAAGTAGCTTGGTGGTCCGCTTCAAAGGAATCAAGGAAGTGGTCCATCACCTTAGGTATTGTGTTGTAAAAAATAAGTCGGGCCAATTTTTTGCAAATAACCTTTTATAAATATTATACATATTTTGATGTTATGATTTAAGCCCCACCTTAATAAAAATTCATTATGGACGTATGAAATACTTAGGTGGGACATACGTCTGTCTGTAATCGAATTGTAGATTTATGTCTTACCTAGGAGGAATTAAGTCCATTATATTATACTATGGACATAATGTCCCACAATTAAACAAAAATAAATTATGCACTTATGACTCACTTTCGTCTGAATACGTCAGTCCATAATCGAATTGTAATTTATATATCACTCAGTTGGGACATAAGTCCATTATGGACTTACGGCCTTTGGAATGTTTTGTTTTGTCCCTGCGCCAACTAATCACACCTTTACTAAAACAATGTGAAAAGGTCCATTTCTTAAAAAAAAAAAAATTATTAAAGCTATTGACGACGAAAAAGTTAACATTGGATACATTATGTAGGGTTGCCAAATTTAGAGACCGTGATTCGGTGCTTCTTATTTTTCGTGGGTCAAAAATTAGTTGGCTTAATTCTAAACAAACAGGACGCTTATTCGAGCTAACCTTGACTGAAAAACTTGTAATCACGTCCCATTTTTTACTTGCTCAATAGGCAAAGCACGGGTTTTCTGTAAAAAAAAATCAAGGTTTTAATCAAAGCCAACATTAAGATGAGAAGTTCAAAAAAGCGACTTTGTCGGGAATATTTTTTAAATATTTTGTCATTGGAGATATCTCTTTCTTTAACCTTTAATGAAATCGTGAGACCAGAGGGGCATTCATTTTGAATGCTTGGGCCCTTCGAAAACCCTAATACGCTACTGTTTCTTGATTGATTCAGCTAAGCAAGTATAGAAAAGTGGCACGAATTTAAAAATCAATAGAAAATAGTCACTATAACCTAAAACGAAAGTCAACAACATCACAAGTTGATAAAGGTAGGTAGGTAAATATTTGTACTTTTTCCACAAGGAACGGTCAAGACTATAAGTACTTTTCATCTCGAACTAAAAATACTATAAATGAAGACACGTCTCTCTAACAAATTTCGAATAAATACAGTAATTAGAAATACCAATAACAATAAATAATCTTCGGACCTGCTATTTTTCAATACCAGTTCAGAGGTTTTCAAGACTACTATGCGCCTACGGAAGAAAGCTTTTGTTTTTGTTTTCTGATATGTTAAAATGCGTCAAAGAAGAAGAGAGCTAGGTCGCGATTAACATTTTATCTGATGTGTTAATGATAATCACAGCACAGCTCACAGAGATGATTTTTTAGTTTGCTTTAGTTACAGCAAGAGAGGTACGAAAAATAAAACAAGATTCAATCTTAAACTATAAGGTGAAGTTTAAATTAACAAAATGACGAAGAAATCCAGTAATGGTGGTGTTGATCATGATGATGGACGGTGTTTTTTTTTTTTTAATAAAAAATTAAAGAGGAGTGCCCAAAAGGTGTAAACTTGTCTTCTCAATGATGCAAATTGGTATATACTGGTTGGAACTATCGAGAGGCTTCTGTAAGCAAAGCAAAGAATGCGGAAGAATACAAAACGTTTAAAAGTTAGTTTTTTTTTGTTTGTTTGGAAATATGTACAAATACTTGTTTTATGGTTTCTTTTTAATACGCTAGTTGACTATAAGATATATTTACATTCATTAGATATGATGGATGAGATTATGATGATCTTATAATATATTGGCAGAAGTGGAGGTCTTTAATAAACAGCTTTTTCATGGCAAAACGTAATATGGTCTATGGGCGTTAAGTGCTTCACAAATGTTTTAGGAGAATTTATACGGTATATGAATTTTAAAGGAAAAAATGTTAAGTAAACTTTTTAAATGCAAATTAATGCTGATGTGTATCGTCGAATTTCTGTCAAAACTAAAAATGGCATTATCTAAATGAATTTTAGTTTTTAAGAAATCACTGACATGAATTATTGTCAATGCCCTGTTACTGATTCCTTTCGCCTCCATAAAATAATTCTAAAACCTTTTAGCCTTGCACCCACTACGCAACTTTAAGTTGCTAGGGGAAACAACTTTTAGTTGCTCATGATTCAATTACTAGAGAACTTTTAGTTGCTCTGAGTTGTCAGCAACATGAAGCACAACTTTGAAATGCTCCCCCAGGCAATTTTTATTTGTTCCCAATTTAATTACACTTGACAACTTTGTTGCAGAAAACTTTTAGTTGCTCGGAGTTGCTCACGCAACTTAGTTGCCAAAAACACGAAGCAACTTTAAGTTGCTTGCTCTCACACCATTAGGCAACATCCAAGCAACTTTTCAGAATTTGTATTGTTGGTACATTGAAAAATGTATTATATTGACATTTTGACATTTTGGACAACATTTTTTGTTAAAATAAATCTGTTTTTGAGATTGAAAGTGCCCGCATTTGGACACCATCTTAAAAAAGGTGATGCACAAAGTTTTTATTGCGATATCTTGAGAACTATAAGTCTCCCAGACAAAATGTCAGAACTTTCTTGTATAGAGTTGAATTTTCTATAATTTGGACAAAGACATTTTTTTTACCGAAAAATCCAAAATACAAAATCGTTGGAAAAAAAAATAAAAATTGTCAGAAATTGCCTAGTGGGCGGAGGCAAGCAACTTTAGTTGTTACCGACAGCTAAATTGCCTAAGCGGGTGCCAGATCTTTAGGTTCTACGAATTTTATTTTATTTTTTTTTGTTAAATCGTTTTACTACTGTCCCCTGAATCATTTTTCACATTCGATTAACAAGGTTTCGAAAAGGCGACGGTTTTACATCTACATATAAGACATTTGATATAGGATTTTAGAAAATGAAAATAAAATTTCTAAGAGGTTTAAAACCCTTCAAACAAAGAATTTTTGACACGTTCAATAATTTTTATATACAAATGTAGCATTCTGAGAGTAGCATCTAGCGCAATCTTTTGGCAATATCATTTTCATGAGGGACAAAATAAGCTGATTTCCAATTTCGTAGTATTTTTCATTCCTTAGAATCAATATTTGCTCCTTCTCATCAAAAGTTAAATTTTTTAGATATGGCCACCTGAAAGTATGCAATTTCGGGTGTTCACGATTTTCCTACTATTCCTATCGAAATTTCCAATTTTCGGCTCCGTCTTTACCTGATTTAATAAAATAAAATACAATTTCAATTATTTTAGACATTAATTATACGAAGTTTTATTCAAATCTTTTGGAACCGTTTTTGAGAAAATTAGAAAAAAAAATGCTATACGAAATATATGTATATATATTTTTTTTTTTGACACGAAATCAAAACTTGCCCTATAGAACCAATAAATAGGTACTTATTAATTAATTGAATCTGGCAATTATTCCCGAATTATGTCTAGCCAGAAATCAGAATCATATAGGATAGGCAATTAAAACACACTAAATCATTCAATACAATTTATTTCAGGGAGTTTGGAAAATATCCAAGTTTCACATGTGAACTAATTTAAAGGCCTAAACCTGTAAGATGAGCGACACTCAGTTAAGTTTAAAAAATAGGCACACAATAGAGATCCATTCCTATTCTTCTATTCCTTTTCACTAATTCCCTTCAATCGGAATTCCATTAAGAAACACACAAAGATCTTACAGAGGCATACAACTAAAATTATTATTATTGCTATTCATTCATTCAAAGTGTACCCCATACGAACATTGTACAGTGATTTTACATTATTTAAAAAAATTCTTCAATATTCTGTTTCCTGACTTGAGATACATTTATTCATTTATACGGGTAGACCTAAATTCTTGGCAAAGAAAAAAACACAATGAATTTCGTATTACAAAGCAATATAAGTCTAATCAATCATTTTTATTACTTCCTTCCATTTCTAAAAAAAAATACAATAAAACTGTCAAGGCATTTTATACCTGGAATCTGTCTTAGAAACAATGCCAACAGGTACCTAGTGATTTACTTCAAACAAATTTTGCAACACCTTACCTGAATGTAAACAATAATAATTTTTTTTTGTTGAACAAATAAATCTCACCCCACAAAAACAAATGTTATAGTAACAACGGTGAATTGTGATATTTGTCTGGCAATATCGTAATAGCAATATTGTTTGTGTGAATTATTTCCGTAGAAAAAAATTCACAATTCAGCAAAACAAATTCTAGGTTATGCCTCCGAGCCTCTGAACTGTAGACATTATCAAGTAAGTCTAATAGCCATCAAGCAGCGTTTTTTTAAGGGCCGGACTAAGCTGTGAAGAGAGCAGTTTGGGAGAATGAAACAACTGAACAACAAATTGGGAATTTTGCTTTACATAATTTTGTCGCTTAAATGACGCCCTGCAGAGTACATACACACTGCCGAAACCTGTTTTTAGTTTTCGGGTAGTTTTTCGAACATTGTGAAATGAATTTGTATTTTTTGGTCCGAATGTTATATTTCTGGTATTCCAAGGCAAGATTATTAAAAACAATTGAGTTCATGTAACCCCAAAAGAAACAAATTTCACGAGGTCAAAACTTATTAGCGCGTTGACAGAAGTTCGTCTTGCTGCAACCATGTTTTCTCTATAGCGAGGCTTTTTTTAAATAAATATAATTAAATGAAAACTCGCACGAAGGGGTGCATATGAAGATTTTCAGGTAAGTTCCTATGAACAGAAAACAAAAAAATTCCAAACATACCACCTGGGTCATTTCAATGCCAGCTCGAATTTATTCGAAATTTTTCTGGACTTTCTGGCTTTTCTCAAAATCGTACAATAAAAAATGTTTATAATTTGACAATAACAATACTGTCAAACAAATTTGACGTTGTATTTGACAATTATGTCACCTTTCAATATTTTATAAAGTGAACATTTCTCAGACAGGTGCAAAAAGTTTTTTTAGAATTGTCACTAACTTGTCAATCGGCCCTAGCGAGGTATCCGTCGGAGCGGAAAATTCTCCGATTTTATACGAATCGGAGGATATTTGCTTCGAGGTATACTTTCGGACAGCTGTTCGGAACATTTTTCCGACATTATGCAACGCACACCGGCGTTTTACGTTACAGTGCGATCAGTTGCTTTTTTTGAGTGATATTTTGACAGTTCATACATTTATTTTTCCGATATCCTCCGATACAAATAGTTCGCGGAACTTTTTTAAGATTTTTGTAAATGTTGAAAAATGTAAGAAATTAAAAAAAAAACATGGTTAATAAAGTAATTTTGGAACTATTGCTTGAATTTTTTTTATTTTTTAGGCCCCAAGGAGCAAACGAAAAAACAACAACCAGACAAATCGACCTTCTGGTTAATTTAATGCAAGAGAAACCCGACGCGTCATCGCATTGTTTAGTATTCTTTTCCGATGAAGGATACCTCAAATGTAATTTGAACGTCCGACAGAGTGTGCGTTGCAAAAAAATTTCCGCTCCGACGGATACCTCGCTAGGGCAGAATATTTTAATAAAATTAAGGCTCTGGTCCCCCATGAGTTGTCACGCTATAAAATTTATTCACTCCAATTACTCTACCAAATGTATTGGACCCGATTTAAGAGATTTAAGGCGGAAGTCAAATTCAATCTTTCCATATTAGGGCCCATAAACACTTTGCCTTTTTGTCTAATCCAGCCCCTGTCACTCCAAATAGAATGTCACTTAGTTATGAAAGCCATTATACCTTACTGCTTACTATATAAGTAGACTTCTTTCAAATTATTTTAATAAGAACTGCACTGAATGGAAAAGCGAAAATTATTGAATGAGTCATTTTTTAATGAAAGACAATGCCAGTCGTTCAGCTCTTCAAACTACCTCGAAATATGAAAAAAGGAGAAAGAAGCAGAACAAAAATGAAAAACAAAAATAAGGTGCTTGGATGCCAGCCAACACTCTCGTATTCTATGACTCTTGAGAATCCACAACTCAACTCCGGCAGCAAAAGTTCAATGGATTCTTGTATTCCGTGCCAAAAGTAGATTTTCTCACGCTATTACTATACGACTCTAACAGCGGTAGCAACGGTGGTGTTGCAGATGATTGTGGGCCGGCCGGTAACTGGGTGGGTTATTTTTTATTGTATTGTATTATTTTTTTTTGTCAAGTCTCACAAGTTAAGTCTTGATGTAATGTTTGGCTTGATTTTCTAGAGCGCACAACACATTAAGCCACGCCGCCGCCGCCGCCACCAAGCCATCACAGGAGGTGAAGAATAGTTTTAAGCAAGCGACGGCAAAGAAGAAGACGACTACAACGAACGGTGACAATAAAAGTTGGAAGAAGACTCGCTTGGTTGATCAAGAAAAAAGGCAGGAATATAATAAATAATATATATTTTGTAAGAGGTTTGAATGTCGTCGACATCATCACTTAGTCGTAATTCATCATCATAATCATTATCAGCTTTATCGTCATTAAAAAAAGCTAAAGATGAAGAAGATGATCTTGTACCAAAAAAGATCAGTTTTTTTTTTTAGTCTTCAAACTGAGACGATAACCTCTTCAATGACATAAAGTCAAACCATATAAAAAAGTCTAGATGCGTACTTTGAAGCAGTAGAATGTCAATGTGGCATGACTGACATGATAGATGAGACTAAAAGTCATCATTTTTATACTTGAAGCACTCGTAATTCGAGTTTGAAATCTGAGTGATTACTTGTTTTATTTTATTTTTTCTTAACGATGCATCACACCTGACTTATGAACCGGAGACAACCGCGTCAGCACCCATCAAACTCTGACAAGCACGTTCTTTGTTGTCAGCATCAGTCTTCAAGTTTAAGTAAATTTCAAAGCAATGAGGAAGTTGCTATTTTTGGTTGAGTGATTTAATGAATTTTGTTTGTTTGACGAGATGGTTGAAAGCATCTCCCGGTTAGAGAGAGAGAGAAAAGATTAAATATCAATAAAATCAATAGAATAAGTGAACAACACTTAGGTAGATAATTAACAGAATTGTTATATCAGCACCACCCACATCTCACAGTCATGATGAAATCAGGGGTTAATTTATAGATTTTTTTTTATTATTTTTCTACATCTCGCATTTGAAAAATGACAGCTACATAGTTACCACAACATTCCATTCACACCACAAATTACTAACCTCAAAATCAAATAAAAAGGAGTGGCATTCAACAAAAAATATTTGAAATACCAAAGCTGCAACAATTATATTTGTTGTAGTAGGTTTTCAAATCTGCGAACGCAGATATCCCGCTAACTAGGACACAATATAAGTACAAGAGTAGGCCATCATCAGACACACAAACAGCCACAGCCTAATATCTTAGTGCCACATATTTTAATATGTAAATAGATTGCCTCACTTTGTATTGGCAGCATAGACCTACAACACAACTCAGTACAGCATCTTACATCCGCTGCAACAGCAACAGCAATAGTAACATCAACATCAACGATCAACCGCAACTGCAGCCATCATTGTTGCAGCAATAAAAATGTGCCATAATCGAGCATATAACAATGGTGGTATGGCTTATTATTGTTGTTGTTGTTGTAATAGCTCTCAATTTAGCTGAATGCAACTTGCAAGATATTTTTTGTGTGTTTCTAAGTTTTTTTTGTTGTTGTTGTTGTTTGCATAACAAAGGTTCCATCGATGCAATAATTTGTGATTTTTTGTTGCAGATTCTTTTAATTTTTTTTTTTGCTGTCATGGTCAAGTGGTCACTGATGAGGTTTGTATAAAGCAGGTTCGGTTTTTTGTCTATAAAGTATGAATGTTTTAAGCTTGAATAGACAAACACAAGAGGTATAGGTAAGGTTTAACTGCCTCATTAGTTCGTTCATTTACCACATTTTTTTGTAAAAGAATGACAACAACAACAACTGAAAAATTGCAAAAGTTGTTTAAACATAAAGCTGTAGCTGAACGTACTCGAGAATATGCTCTATGATGATGCTAAGGGCATGGAGTGGCGAACGAATATGGACTTTGTGTTGACCAGGGCCTTAAGAGACAAATTAATTTACTTATTACCTACATTACATATGTATCTATACTTTCTGATCTAAACTTATATCCTAAAATCGTCTGCAGTCTGTCAATGTGGCATTTTTGACATTTAAGGCTTACTAGCTCCTGCCACGCTTCACAGCGCCACCTATTGAACATTTTTGTCAAACTACAAAATTTCAACTTTGAAACAAAATTGTATATGTATGAACATAAAGAATGCTAAAATATAGGAAAAGTGGGTGTGGCAGAAGGTGGACTTACACATGTCATGCTTTTGGTTCAATGGTTTTAAATATAAAATCAAAACTTTATAGGGTATGTTATGTCAGGAGGAATCTAAGATTTAAAAAAGTAGGCGTGGTAGTGGGCGGGATAAATAAACAATGTTATGCTTAAGGTTGAAGAGAGCATAATTACAAAATTTGAATGTTCCTAGAACGATTAAAAAAGAGAAAAATTAAAATATAATAAAAGTGGGCGTGACAGTGGGTGGATTTTAATCAAACCACTTTCTAAACCATCTTCCTGCTAATAACAAATAGATTTTTAAAATTTCAGTGAAATCCTTTCTGAAATTTCAGAGATTTGATTGAGCATCAGCAGGGGCAAACGAAAACTTCTCAACAAAATGAACTTGCTATTATTCTCTTAAAAAAAAAAAACAAACAAACAAAAATATTCAACTTAAAATAGCTTGGCCTATGCTGAAACTCAAAAATAAATAAATGGCACCCAAGAGATAATTCCACTTTGCCTGTTGTAATCAATTACAGCCATGTTCAATGATTTTTCTTAAAGCAAAGATTTGAACTAAAATTGGTCTTAGTATAAATGACTGCACGTGTTCAAGAAAAAAAAAAACGAAAAACAAAAAATAATGTTGCATGGTAAATTTGCTAACGAGCCCAAAACAACAATGGAACTGTTTATATTTTTTTGTTGGCTTTTACAATTATGTTAACTCTTTTTTTTTTTTTGTTGTGTTTTGCTGTGTTACGAGCAGCTACTATGAGGGGGTCACAAACGTGATTTTGTTGGCCCAGTAAAATCTAAATTTTATAACCCACACATTCGCGAAGTAGGTATAGATAGTAATAATGTTTATTTATTATTTTTTTTTTTCGATAAAATAATGTCGATTGAAACGAGTTTTTGTATATTGACATTTTCTTTAAGCCATAATAATATCAGGCTTTTATTTTATACAACCTTTTTGGTTTTATTGTTAATTCATTTTTTTTATATTTTTTTTTTCTTTAATTGACGGCTATGTTCTTTGGATTTTTGTTGCGGAGTTGTTGGCGTGGTTTATTTTATTTTTAAGTGAAATCAAATTTGATTGATGAAATTTTAGAATTTAGGTCAAAAGTTATTGTTACAAAGTTTTAATATATTTTTTTATTGCACTGTTTGCTGTGCGGGGAAAGGGTCTACATAGACTTACAGTCTTAAATCATACCAGAGTTAAAAGTGTAAGATTATCAATCACGTGACATCTTGAGAATGTGTGTCTATAAGGCAAGTCTGTTTCGTGTCAAAAAAAAAAAAAATTCCACGGTGAAATCAAAATTAACACTACGATATGTATAGTTAAAGTCTGAAAAAGTGGGTTAAGTCATATTGTTCATCAGTCTGTGCGTCCTTGCATCTATATGTTCATGCGTCAACTGTATTTTAATTTTAAGCTAGAGCCTAAACGGTTGGGCGAATTTACTTAAAATTTGGTACAAATTATTTTTATGTAATTCCCTAGATAGAAAATTCGAATTTTCGTTTTAGTTCAACTAAAATGGGTAGCTGCCATTCAACGATTTAGGTTTTTTTTTCAAATTTTCCTCAAAAACAGGTCTAACGTTTTTGATTAAACTTAGTACTTATAATGGCCAAAGTGATTGTAAGAAAACTGCATTTTTTTTTTACCAAAAAATTGAAATTATGGAAATAGGATTTTGACGTTTTTTAAGAAAATTGCCTTAAGTTTGAGTTATTTATATACAACTTTTTAATAGCTAAACCGATTTTTTGATATTATTTTACAATCCAATGCTTCAGAAAAGTTCAAAAAATATTACATGTAATTTTTTTTTAAACAAAAACAAAAATTATACAAAAAATCGATTTTATCAGTACCTACTTTTGGTGTTTTTTTTTAAATTTTTTTCGTTAAAATGTTTAAATTAAATATTTCAATCACAAGAGCGAGTTCCTGCGGTCTACCCATATTGACCAATTGGTCATAAAAAAAAAGACATGCATTACATCAATAACACCAGACTCTGCTTTTATCGGTATCAAGTTTCATGATCCAGCTGGCAGTTGTAAGATGGCTATTTAGTTTTGCATATGATTTTGAATTGTAAAGAAAAAAGACAAAATAATCATGCACACAAAATGAACAAACAAAAGACAAAAAGAAAAAAAGAAAAAGTAATGTTACTGCTGTTATCAGATTTCTGAAATTTCGGTAACGCAGTTCATTTGAAAAAGAAATATCTGTAAACAAGACATGTGAACTTCACAACATTTCATTCCACAGGGTATAACTTGAATTAAAACGAATTAATTGAGAAAAACTTAAAACTCAATTAGGTGCCCTCTAATTCAATAATGTTTTTTAAAAATCTTGCCTGACTGGACGTCTCTTTCTTACCTTGAAATGGGAGTCCCATATGAATACCATCATTTGTGGAAAAAGATTTCCTATTAAAATTTTGACAGTTCGTTTATGACACACGTCGTAATCTTCCCTAACTTTTACAACGTTTACCGTAAAAAAGTATTTTGACGTTTCAATAACACCCTTACTGAGTACGAATATCAATCTCCTGTAAAAATTCCACTACATGCGTTTTATGTATTTCGAATTCTAAAATTTGTTATCAATGCAAAAAACGGTCATAAAAATGGTGCTCAACGCCGCGCCGCTGCCGATTAAACTAGTGTTATTAATTCAACCATCAATCAACATCTGACAATTCAGATTTCTAAATTTTTCGGGCTTCTGATTGGCCAGCTGTCATTAAAAGTTAGATTTCTTTAAGAATCATCTGACAGCTGGGCTATCAGAAGCTTGAATAATTCAGAAATCTAAATATTCAGATGTAAATTGTCATGTACTGAACCCTTCCAATAGTACAATAAAAAAAAATGAAATTAACAGAAATGGTCGACATCTGCTTGCACTTACATAACACTTAATAATTTGCATGCTTTTTTAACACTCTCTATATAATAAAACTTTATGTGCGTATTTGAAATGTTATTTCATGTGCCCATTTGAAATGTCACTTTAAGTCTTCTAATCAATATCACCCACAATATTTTATCTGTCATTTTTAATTTATTGTCAAGTCATATTTTATTGCACTTTAGTTTCTTAGATACGAGTCATACAATATATAATATACATACAACCTTGAAAATATCATGCTCGTAATTGTATACATACTCGTACACACATACATACATACATATACTTACGAACAAACTTCCCTCGATTATAAAAATGACGTTAAGTTATAATGAATTGAACAATTGTTACAATGGACATTAACATAGCGGTTATCTCGAGACAATATACACCTCTTTCATTTTCTTTGTAATAATAACGGCAAGGCGGCAGCGGCGGCGGCGTCACTGTTGGATTTTACTTTGGAAGCAAAAAAAAAAAAATTATAACACAGCGTGGGATCTCATAACAAAGCATATCACTAGCGGTTTTAATGTCTTGATATTTAAAATTAAAAAAAAAAAAAAAACACACACACACAATTGCCGCCGAAGACTTTCGTGTTTGTTGTTTTTTTTTTTCATACCGAAAATAGCGGTTGCATTTATTGAAAAAAAAGTTAATTTTTTATGAGTTTGTTGAACCTTGGTTGAAAAAATTTAGCAACGGCATATTTACCAATCACTTTTTCGTCTAAATTCAGCAAATTCAAATTCAACAAACAAAAGAAAGCCATGGAAATGATATGATTTTTTTTTTGGTGATTCATTGGCAAATTTGTATATAAATGGCAATGAATATGCATCAAATTAGCTCAAGTCCATCAACAAACTCATATAGAACCCGTTTGATATTCATAATATCATCATTTACCTTCAAGAACTTAGAAAAAAATGTGAACTAAAATAAAGGAAAAGAAGACTCGCACTGTTATCTAACCTCTTCTCTTGGTTTTTTGCGAAATATTAACACGATAGCTTGAGGCTGAAAACTACTTTAGATTTAAGTTCTTGTTACCATCATCATAATCATCATCAACATATCAAACAGGTTCCATCGCAAAGCAACTTCATAACTTGAAGATATAATATGAAGAAGGCCATTGGACTGCATTTAAATGATGACACAAAGTCCAGGAATAAGAAGAAAACGAAGCAAAAGAAGAAGAAGAAGTCTACCAGGTGAAGAACATGAAGAAGACAACGTCGCGTCGGTTATTGAAGAAAACAAATGTCCAAAAGTGGTTATTCTTCATTTGATTTCTTCAAATTTTGTTTTTTTTTTTTTTTCATTGTTTATAATTCAAGAATTATTGTTATTGTCATCTCCTTAAGAATTAAATTAGTTGTATAGCTTTTTTTGGTAATAACTAAGGGAACTGTTAAACGTGGGCATTTTAATACCAACACAACATGTTGCATAAACATTTCCGGTTTCGATTTTTGACGAAACAGACTTGATGCGTTGTGTGCGACACTGGGCTCGAGTTTTAAAAAAATGTTTATTTTTGATATCTTCTGTGAAATGTTAAAACATTATCTTTCACAATTCTATCCTTTCTATTATTTATTCGTAGTAGCCCGTAGAGTAATGGTTAGTGCGTTTGACTGTGATGCCGGAGGTCTTGGGTTCGATTTCCAGCCTATGCCACCTAAAAAACAGAAATGTATTCACGGGTTACTGAATTGACAAATCCTGCAAGAGTATCTCTTTTCATGAAAAAGTGCTTCTCACCATAGCTGTTGGGATTCGGCAGAAAATTGAAGGTCCCCTCTATTCCTGCCAACAACAAGCACACAGGAATGGTTAAGAGTTGTAAGTCACTAGGCCCTGGTTCTATACGAGCTGTCCAATTTATTTTATTTATTTCTACTTGATTTTTTTGATATTAGATTGGCCCTATACTTTGAAACTGAATAAATAATTCAGTTTCAAAGCATCCAATATCAAAAATAAATAATAAATAAATAATTCAGTTTCAAAGCATAGGGTCAATCCAATATCAAAAATATCAAATAAACCTTTTCAAAGTCTAGCACTTGCCTTCCGTGAATGAGAAAATGATAAAGTTCGACAATCTGATCTACGCTGAATTTTACTAAACTTCAAATTATCAGCCCTATTCTGCAATCGTTCGCGCGAATTTTCGCATTCTGCTATCCGTGCGTCGTCGGAGGAAAACAAATGTTCTAAAAAGCATGAAAATTGTGATAAAATAAAATTTTAACAATAATTAGATTATCTTAAGAACTTCGAAAACAATGATTTATATAGCTTTGAACTTGTGAAGAGATAACAGAATAATTTATGACAAATTAAGTGTGTGAATCGAAAAATTCGATCGGATCGGATAACAAAATAAGAATTTGAATTTTTTGGTTTTTGGGCTTTCGGTATTTTTAGGGATTTTGGGTTTTTCGTTTTTTCGGGATAACAATTTGGTACTGAGTTTTTTTATTGGAATTTTGGGTTTTCAAGATTTTGTTTTTTCAGAATTAAAATTCGGGATTTTGGAATTTTTGGGATTTTGGGATTATGGATTTTTCGGATTATCAGTTTTCGGGATTTTGGATTTTCTGAATAAAGTTTGGACTAGGCTTTACGAGGTAGAGCTATTTTATTGAAACTTGATGGAGATTTTTTTAAAAATGTAAGAAAATCAAAAATGTTTCAATGTTTACTTTAATCCCATTTCTGGTATCGTCAATGATTTCTGACCTATTTCTCTTTTGACTAAAAAACAATAAAATATTGGAATTTACCTTAAGTGTTGAGAAGAATTTTGTCTCCTATACCATTCAAAAAAATTTAAAATCAAAATTGTATACATAAACTTTTAAGTTTTTGAAATTTTGGACTTGACATACATTTTATAGAAGGTATATACATAATTAGTACCTTTTTGCTGTGCTTAACAAGTAGATGATTGTTTTCAAATTTCTGTCATTGTGTGAAGTTCGCAATTAGATTCTCTCAAGAACTCAACAACAAAAATATTATTAATAGAGCTTTGAACTCGAAATATTCAAAAGTTTAAAAAATAATTAAATGTCATATCCTGAAGAATTTTTAATTAAACCGCCAAAAATTAGAACAAAAAAAAAAGAAACGAATAAAGTCCAATTTTTCCCGACAAATTGTTTTTCAATTTTAAAGCATGAAACGAAAGTATCTGAAGTATGAAGAAGATTTAAAAAATGTGTCCCAAATTAATGCCGTGGAACAAATAGAGAAAAATCAGAAGTGTGAAGAAATTACAATTTGTTAACAATTTAATTGTTAAGGCGATTTTTTTAAATAATTTTACTTAAATCAGGATTAAAATTTGAAGAATTTTAACAAGAACTTTAAAATTATTGAAAATTTACACCAGATAAGTTACTCCGATCAATTTATTATTAAGATTTTATATGAAATGAAAAATTAATATGTTCCACAATCTATATCAAGTCTAGTTTTAATTTTCACAACATTTGACCTACGTTATACATTAAAGAAAAAGTTATACATTAAATATTTGTCAATAAGTTGTTTTTTATTTCCAAATAAAACCTATGTGGAATGTAACTTGGCACTGTTTTCTTCTAAATATAAACATTGATTTTTCACTCGAAATTTGAGACAAAAACAATATTACAAAAGTACCCAAATATAATAAATTAATGTTTTTTTTATTTCATAATATATTTTATGTTAAAATCCTTCAAAAAATGAAGGTCGGAAATGAATTCGCCTTCATGGATGGCATCAGCAAGAAAATGCGTTTTCTAATAAAAAAAAATTCAAAAAAAAACAAGAAAGAAGAAAAAAGAATTGCATTTAATTTAATTGCTTTTTCTTTCGAAAGTAACAAACCGAAACGAAAAAAAAAATTAATAAACAAAAACAAACAAGCGACACGGTAGCGGAATGAAATATGTAGTTAAAATGAAAAAAAAACAAAAAAAAACACGAAACATAACGCTTTCGGCATTTGTAATAATTTTAAATTAAATAAGGTGTGCGCAAGCAAAACCATGATTTCTTAGGTCAGGAAAAATATTTTATTTTTCTTTATCTTTTCCTTATATTTATATACTTACAAAAGAAAAATGAATGTGCTTCCTATTAAAAAAATATTATTATAAAACTATTTAACTACATAGGTAAACCTACCCACTATCTACATACATAGCTGTATAAGAAAAATGAATTTTCACGCACGCATGCATTTTTAAAAATTATATACATCTCGCCATCATCACAACTTGAAGCTTATCTGTATCTGCCTCCGTCCGTCACGTCAAGTCAGTTTGAAAGTTAGATAATTTTTTTTATCATTTTCATGATTTTGAACTTGAAGACGAGACTATCAAGAACGGCTTGGTAAACAGCTTTTAATTGATAGTCTTTATATCGCATTATGTGTACATACGGTATTATTAATTGTTTTTAATGCTTATGTAAGCACTGACAAGCGTTTTGGCACATACATAGATAAAGGTAATTAAGCGTAAGCTGGTGTTGGTTTGTATATCTTAAATTCAGTTTTTGCAAGTTCAGTTAATCTCTATAATATAATATTTTGTAATTTGTGAGTTGTGACAATAATCATTAAAATATCATTTTATATGTATAGACAGGTCAAGGGGACAATTGTTGCTCCATGAAAATCTTACTGAATTTAATACATCGATGTTTATTTTTATTAGGAAAAGAAAAATGTGATAATGATCCAGAGATCATTTTTACATTTGTGCGAGTAGATTTTTAAAATTACATCTAAAACTTCTATCGCTTCGTCTGTACTTTATAAGCGTACGAGCGAGCACTATAAGCAACTATAAAAATCAAGAGTTGGGGTCAGAATCCCAAAAACCAAAATTCGTAAGATCCAAAATCCTGAAAATTACATTCAAAATACTAACATACTTTTTTTAAACAAGAAAATCAGTTTTTTTTTTATATATTTTTTAGAAATTTCGATTCCAGATTTTTTTCTTTGGAATTTTAGACATTCAGGATTTTTCTAAATTTTAACCTTTCGGGATTTGTTTTTTTCAGAATTTTAATTTTTGGGGGATTTCGATTTTAGAGTTTTTGTATGAATGTTGGGTTTTTAGATTTTGCTGGATTTTTACCTCTCGGGATTTTGTGTTTTTAGGATGTTGGGTGGGATGTTGAGAATATTGGATATTCAGGACTCTTTTGGGATTTCGTTTGCGGAGTTTTTGTATGAATTTTGAGATTTACGACTTTCTTGGATTTTCGACTTTTTGGATTTTATGTTTTCTGGATTTTGGGTTTTGGGAATTTAAGATATTCAGATTTTAAGTTTTCTAGAATTTGGGCTTTTGGTATGTATTTTTCGGGATATTGATTTCGGAGTTTTTTTTTTCTAATTTAAGATTTTCGGGATTTGTATTGGATTTTGGCTTTTCGGGATTTTCGGTTTTCAGGGTTTTAAATTTTAAGATGTCAGAATTTTGGCCGTTTGTTTTTTTTTGTTTTCAGAATTTTGTATTTTCTGAATTTTGGGCCTTCGGTTTTTTCCGGGATAACGATTTCGGAGTTTTTTGTTGGAATTTTGGATTTTCACGATTTAGGTTTTTTGGATTTTGGGATTTACGGATTTTAAGCTTTCGGTATTTCGGGATTTCTGGAGTTTGTCCCTCCGGGATATTCAGGATTAAGGTTAGATTAGGCTTAACGTGGTACAACAATTTTATTGAAACTTGATCTGAGCTTTTTAAATAAAAGAAAGAAAAACAAAAATGTTTGGATATTATAAGCCGCCATATCTATGAAAATACCTTTAATCGTTGAGGAAAAGTTGATTTTCGTCGAAAACATCTCTAACAAATTTGATAAAATTGAAATTCACCCTCACGGATTCTAGAATTGATATTCTTATTCTCTTATTGAAATAATTTTTTGTAATTTAAAAACTACAGGGATAAACCACCAACTAATCTTAAAGGCCATTTAAAAAATGTTTTAAATCGTAAAAATCGTAAGTTGATATACTATTATACCCAAAACTGGCAATTTCTACCAATTTTGGTTCATTATACAAAACATAAAATTGAATTCAAATTGGTAGAAATTGGCATTTTTGAGAAGTAAACAAACAGACTTTAAGAAATGGCCACCCTTTATATTCAAATTAAATGCCTATTTAACTACTTTAATTAATCCGGTTAACAATTATTAAGTCGCCCACAATTCTATATCTTGACATTTCAACAAACTAAAGACTCAAAATGTGTAGATATATGTACATGTCGATATAATCTCAAGCTTAAGAAGGTAATACTACCTTAAAACCTGTTGGTTTTGTAAGTGACAGCAAAGTATGTAGGAACATATCAAAGCTAAACCACAATTTTTTTAGGTTATATCAAATTAAGCCTTTACAAATTGCCCATGAAATGTCTTTAAGTTCTTTGGTTCGTTTTTCTTAAGAAAGAAAATATATATCCATCCATCTTAAATATAAACTTCTTTTGGTTAATGAATCAAAGATGAAAAAAATCAAGTTCCAAATTCAAGACTTAGAAGCAAAAAAATAAACAAAAAACTAAACTTCACAAACCTGCTGTCACAGTTGTCAATAATTAGCTTATAATTTTACGTACAGGTATACGTAACGCCCTTGCCTGAAGGGCGGTCGTCTTCTATTTATATTTCAAAATATATATATCAACTTGTTTATATTTTTTTTTTATTTGAAAATTGATACCACAATCTTGGGTCTGTGAAAATAGAAATAAATTTGATCACCCAACCGGGGGTGATCTGCCTTCTTTTTGTTTTGCTTTTGCCGTATGCATAGGAAGCAAGGTTTTTTTTTTGTTTTGTAATGAAAAGAGAACCTGGCATTTGAAGTGATATCGATATTTCCATAGTAAAATAATAAAAAAATTCTTATGTCAAGTACAACAGGAAGATGAATGAAATCAGTGTCTTACTATAGTCAAAGAAGTGAAGTTACTTTTATTGGGGAATGATTTAATGAGAGTAGGAATCTACCTACCATAAAGGTGCATTGCATGGATATCTTTTTGTTGACTTCGTATTGAACCAGGTAAACACACTACGGAGCCGAAAATTGGATATCTCTCGTGGAGTAGTCAGAAAATCGTGAAAACCCGAAATTGCATACTTTTAGGAGCGATATAGTGGCGATATCTGAATATTCCTATTTTATAAGGGAAGAAGAAAATATTGATTTTATATTTTATAAGGAAATAACAAACAATACGAAATTGACAATCGGCTAATTTTGTCCCTCACCAAAAATGGGTTTTGAAATTAAATCTTTTTTTTCACTCTTTCATGCTCAAAAAGTTAATATCGAGAAAGTAAAATAACGCAATTTTCTCAAAAAAAAAACGTTAAAACACAATTTCCGTTACGTGAATTTTAAGCTAAATCCTGAAACACAGTATCAATCCTTAAGAAATTTTACTTCAAAAATCTCGTATCAAACAACAATGTATTCGAGGGTTAAATGAGTTGAAGAGAGAAATAAATGAATAAGTGCCCCCCCCCCCCCCTTAATGAATCCAAAAACTGTGATGGTTGCACCTTTGCGCCAGGTAGAGGCAATAAAGTGACTTTACTATCTATTAATTTGTGATCATATACAAACTTTTTACATTGAGTTTTACTTTTTTTGGATTTGGTACAAAATGAAAATATAGGGAAATAATTTAATCAAAATGATACTGACCTTGGCGTAAACTAACCCCAAATTTTTGGGGCTGCCAAATCTGTTCTCTCTTTTTCTAATTTCCTTCTGACATTTTATTCGAACGAACATTTGTGGTTTAATCAGCTAACAGATTTAGTTCTTTGTAGAGGAGTGGTGTGGTATGGTGAGTGGAAAAACAGTGTGACCATTTTCTGAAAATTAAAAAAAAAAAATTAGATTTCACATATGTATTTGTTTTGTGTTCTACAGAAATAACTTAGAAATCTAAAAGCAAAGTACATAATATACATTTTATATAAAACTAGCTGATGGAATTTTTCTATAATTTTAGCATTTTAAACAATTAACATTAAATTTATACAGAAGAGGGCTTCAAAAAACCCCTTGCAATTAGTTTTATGGCACGATCCAATAATTTTTATACATAACGGAATTTTCATAAATATATCGACAACACTTTAACCCCTAAAAGTATGTAATTTCGATTTTTCACGATTTCCGACTTTTCCTGTCAAAATTTACAATTTTAGGCTCCGTAATATCTTTACCGGGTTCAATACGATCCAACAAAAAAAAATCCCTTGCAAATCGGTTGATTTTAAGCCGAGTTTGCACGTAAAATTTAAAAAAAAATATATTGTAGGCATACTTACACTTCATTACAGTTGGGCTTCAGTGCAGTGGACTGCTGGGTTTCAAGCTTCAGCCACTTCGAAAGATGTACAACCTTTTACCGAAGCTTCGATCTAATAATTCTACGAACAAAATAAAAACCATATTAAAATCTTCAATTAAGGTTAATGTGGCAAGGGATTTAAGCAATTTGAAGATTTCATTTGGAACAAGCTAAAATCCATTGCCAAGAATCTTCAAACTCTTTTCAAGTCTTCATAGCAAACCTCCGTCTGAGTAGATCAGATTTTGTATGTTATACCTATGATAAATCCAGCTTAACATATTTGTAAGATGAAGTCAAGACTTTGTTGACCTTGACAGCTTAAAGGCTTAAATACTTAAAGCTTTTAAAACGTTCAATCAAAACAAAAGAATTCATTGAGACATTTGTTAATCAAAAAAAAAAAAATTCCCTCCTATATTTAATTATTATTATTATTTAAATTGACCAATCAATCACATTCTAAACCTTTCTCAACTTGATAATAATTATGAATCCGCAGAAAAACGGAGCGGCACACATTTTGTTGGTATTTATCCACAAAACACAATTTATAGCCTTGAAATCTCAAATCTGAAAGTCATGCACGTGATGGTGATCTTAATCAAAACACAACACAAAAAAAAAAATCAAAATAATAATAACGTGGTTAACTCTTGTCGGTTGTGAACAATTAACCCTGCAAAGCTAATAAGCCTCCAAGATATGCGTTTGTATCTTTTCAACAAAACAATTTAAAAAAAATTAAAAAAAAAAATAAACCCACGAGTTTCTCCATATATCTCCTTTTTTTTCTTTTGCGGGCTTTCACTGTTTTGAGGTTTTATATAGATACGTGATCTGAGTTATAGAACAACAATTGTAATTGAATTTTTCCTCATTTCTAATTCTGGAATTTTTTTTCTTTCTTTTACAGTTTACGGAAGCAGTGCAGATATACATGTAGTAGACGATGGTGATGGCTCAATCTATAACGGCGACGAGAATCATAAAGTCTGGAATGGTTCGCAAGATCAATTGGATGGAATTGCAATGGAAAGTCCGTATGAGGTATTTTCTGGAAACACATCAACCCTGGGCAGACCGGTGAGGGCTCGTCAAATAAGCGCTCCTATCGATGTTCCGCCACCACCAATGAAAGAGGAGAAAAAGAAAAAGGATAAAAAATCATCGAAAACATCAAATGGAGGTGGCGGTAGTGGAAGTCAAAGCCTTTCGGGAACCCTGATTCGACCGAAGCCAATTCATGCAAATACCCTGCAGCGTCCAGGAATGCATCATGGTGGTGCAGCTAGCGTGATGTATGGCCCAGTCAGTGGTCCGCCACCTTCGAGGCACTATCACACAATAAGCCATCGAGGTTTCCCAATGAATGGCGCCCCACCTCCACCTCATCATCCCCATCATCCACACCATCCACCGCCGCATCCGATGATGGGTCATCCAGCTGCGGCACATCATATGGGTCCCATTGGAATGCCAATGCAGGTTATGATGCCCCAGCAATATGCAACCCTGCAACCTTCCCGAACGTCGACTTCATCGAAGAAAAAGAAAAAGGACAAAATGAATGGCGGCATACCAGTGGGAATGCCAATCGTTCCATCACTCTATGCCTACCACGCACACGGTCCACCTCCGCCAGCAGTAGCTCAGTCAATGATCGGCGAACCACGGCCGCTGGCGATGAGTAGTCGAAAGATGGCCGCTTCAGTTGGCAATGGATTAGACGAGTCTGGCAATTCCGGCGCTGAATCACCCGGTGGTACTGGTATCTACCGGCGAAAGGGTCATCTAAATGAACGAGCCTTCAGCTATTCCATTCGGCAAGAGCATCGAAGTCGAAGTCATGGTTCACTTGCTAGTCTACAATTCAATCCGCCCGACATGAAGAAGGAGCGTGAAATTGCACAAATGGTCGCCGGTTTGGATTTAAACGAAGCCGATGCCGCAACACTGCATAGAAAAACATCGCAAGGACCTCCAATGATGAATGGTGGGCCTGGTAGTAGTGCACAAGCGATATATGGCAATGGAGGTGGGGCTGTAATTTATGGAAATGGTGGTGGTGGACCTTCAGGAAGTTTTGGAAAGCCACGGAGATAAAAAGTTTGTTTTTTTTAGGGAAACATATGTTGTTTTTTTTTTTAAGAAAAAAAAAAAGAGAAAAACAATAAAAAAAAAACGAAGACACACTTAGGAGAAGGTTAGAATTGTAGGATTGTTATTATATTTTTCTTTTTTTTTTAAATATAAATAAATATTGTTCAAGTTAATATACCTTCATAAATATATTAAAATGTAAATTTGATTTAAATTAAGTAAAGACATGTTTAGGATTAATTGTAAAAGCTCATGGATTCGATTTGAAATGACCTTCTGAGAAAAAAAAAGTCATAACCAGAATGTACTGATGGTCAAAGGTTCAATAAGAAAAAAGATTTACACATAATAACTCCGGAATCGACCACAAGGAGACAAGTCAGGGGGTGAGAATTCACCATCAAAAGAAGCTATGGATTTTTACTACGACCTGCACTTTTAATCCGGCTCAAACAACCAATTTTTTTGTTCTATTGAGTAAAACAGTAAAAAATTATCAACGATTTAAATTTCTTCTTTGAAATGCTTCAGCTACTCCAATGGTAAAGTTTTTCGGAATAACGATAAATTCAGTATTTTAAATAGTGAAAAATTTGTTTTGCCAGTATTTATTCAATAACAATAATCGTATCAAAGCTCTCTTTTGAATTTGACAGATTGTTAATTCCTATACAAAAAGTAAACGATATCTTTGACGAACTCACAATTTGCCTTAAATGTTCATTCTTAAGAAAGATTTAAAAATGTTAAAGGGCAGATGTTTGATATAATTTTAAGAAAGCAGGTACCATAGAAAACTTTTTAATTTTATCCCTTTCAAAGACTGGAGCATTAATTTTCTAAGCAAACGTTTTCAAAGCTCTTTGAAAGCTTGACAATGGCGTAACTAAATTTTGATATCTTTTGCTAATTTTCGATGTTTTTTCTATGTTTTTCTATGTTTTTTTTTCTATGCAATTCTATGTTTTTCTATTTTCGATATTTTTTAAAAATAAATAAATATAAATCCTTCGAGTCGGATATATTTCGTTGAACAGTTATAAAGTGTTATTTACTTGAAACATTCACTTCTTTCTTAAAGGAAAGAAAGCGAATTATGTTTTTTTTTACAGAAAAGGACTTCTTTTAGTCAATCATTTACAAAACAATAAAAATCATAACTTACCTACTGAAACATATTAAATCATTTGTTTAAAAAAATATATATCCAATAAAACTTACAAAATATTAACTGACAGACCAAAGCCAGGTAAACATACATACTCACAGTGAGTATCAAATTATTTCTTTATGAAAAAAATAAATTAAAAAAAAGAAACTAAAATAATTATTATTGCAACCCAATAATAAAATTATATAGATGCCAAAAAAAAAAAAACAAAAAAAAAAAAAAAAACACAAACAAATAAATACAATCGGTCATACAACAAACATCACAAATTTAAAAAAATAATAAAATTAAATCAGTTAAGTAGTATGAAGGAAAAATTAAATAATATTATATATAAATATAAAAATTATTTTAATAAATTAAAAAAAAGCAAGAAAATTATAAATAAAAAAAAAACTATTATATGTGCCTTATTAGGTTTTAAAGTTGAAAATATATTAAAAAAATAAAATTATTATTTATACCTAATTATATTCATATATGAAAGAAATATAAATAGGTAACTATTTTTATTTTATTTTTTATAAATATTTAAAAAGTATAAACTAAAATTGTATGTATATTTGACTAAAAACAAAAAAAAAAGTTATTTTTAAATTTGAATTGAGAAAAAATGTTATTATTATTATTATTTTTATTTTATATATGATTTGTAATTTTTGTTTTACATAATATAGTTAATATCTAATATTTAACCCATTTAAGAAAAATTATAAAACAAAATAGTCCATATTATTAATGCATGTAGTTATATTTGTAGTTAAAAGAAAATTAAAAAAAAAATGGATTATAGATTTACTGAAAAATAAAATTATAAACAAAATATATTTATTTTTTTATTTAATATCTTTTTTATTGGATTAATTAGCAATTTAAAGGATTGTCAAGTCCTTCAAAAATCTGATTAGAAGATCAGGATAAATAAACTTTGAGTGTAAGTATTTAACCCACACTATTTTAGTTTTGTTAAAATTTCTAAGAAATAAATTCAAGTTTTGAGTATTGAAGATGTTTGAGAAAATTGCCTAATCTTTGGGTTATTTCGATTTCATTATAATTTTGCAATCATGGTACTGCCTTAACGGCAGAAAAATTTTAAATGACAGGTAGATCCGTTATTTTTGATACAAAAAATGGAAAAGAAGGTGTGAATAATTCTATTCTATTCAAGAATCCTAGGAACCAATATTAAATAAAGCTTAGACTGTAGCTGAATAGACAGATATACAGTCAAAATTGCAGGACCCACAAAGTCTTCTTTATCATGGTAATGTCAAGTTTGATCAAAATCTCGATTTCGATTTTTAACATTCTGAACGAATTTGAATAAATCTTTTCACGTAGGTACTTACAAAAAAAACTTTCGGACAAATATGAAAATTTTAACGAAGTTCTGTTTATTCGAATTTTGAACGATTTGTTATGAAATTATTATCGATTTTAAACGAAACTCTTAACGTCTTATACAAATTTGACATTTTAGGCAACTGCCTAACTCTGAACGAGTTTTGTTGTTTTTCACGAATCTCGATTGTTCAAAATCTGAACTAGTTTTTTTATGAAAATCTTAACGAATTTTACCGAAACTCCTCACAACTTTCGTTAAAATAAAATATTTTATATTCTCCCAACATTTTTGACAGCCGCGAAATTTTGAACGAGTTTTGTTATTTTGCACAAATATCGTTTGTTCACATTCTGAACGAGTTTTTCTGACAATCCCAAGGAATTTAACGAAATTGTTTACGAGTTTTATAAAAAATCTGAACAACCACGAAACTCTAAATTAATTTGCACGAAATAACTTAAAATTCGCAAGGATGTTTTCTTAATTTCTTGTATTTTCTCCCCCGAGACTTTAGCAACCGCGAAACTCTGAACGAGTTTGTTTCTTCTGCACGAAATCTCGTTTGCTGAAACTCTGAACGAGTTTTTATGAGATTAGCGATTTCACACGCAATCTTTTTTTTCTTGTCTAATTTCAACGAAACTCTTAATTAATAGAAATTCTAGATAACCCCAAAATCTTATTAGTTTTATGTACGTTTTCGCACGAAATCCTGTTCTCCTTATAAAATCTGCACGATTCCTTCACACGAAATCTTGTTCTCCTTATAAAATCTGCACAAGTTCTTCACAAATTTCATTAAATTCTTTTAAATTCCACCGAAATAATTCTGAACAAATTTTAAGTAAGAAACGAAACATTTAAGCCAAGCTCGCAACTATTCAGAAGAATGCTAAAATTAAATGAAGACTTTCACTCAAATTCATATTCGGAGGGCTACACCTTGGGTCACCGGAAAGGACCTGTTTTTTCAGCCGCCAAGTTTCTTTTTTTTGTCTAATTCTTCCGTATTTTAATGAAATTCTACTAAATAATGAAACTCTGAACGAGTTTTTTATGAAACTGTTAACAATTGTGGAACTCTGAACGAGTTTAAAGATTCAACACGAATTCCTTTATTTTGTCTAATTCTACACGAATATTAATGAAATCATCTGCAATCACGAAACTCTGAACGAGTTTTTAAGAAATTTGTAACACCCGTGAGACTCTGAACGAGTTTTTTTTAGGAAATTGTTAACAGTTGTTGCGAAACTCTGAACGAGTTTAAGGATTCACTATGAATTCCTTTCTCTTGTCCAATTCTTAACGAATTTCAACGTATAAGTAACGCTTGTATGACATTTTTCACAACAACGAATTTCTAAACGACTTTTTAAAGTTCACACGAAATCTATTTGTTTGTCAATTTCTTGACGAAATCAAGTTTTGTTTTGAAAACAAAAACAAAATCAAAGCTATAACATTCAAGCCGAACTTACAAGAATTCAGAAGAGAGTTAAAATTACATGAAGACCATAACTCAAATTCATATTCGGAGGGTCACTCGCTGATCACGACTTATGGGCCGGCAAGGACGGTATCAACGTAAGTTTTTTCAGCCAAATTTCGTCAAGTCATAAGTCACTTGGTATAGGCTTCAGGTCATCAGAAAAGTGGCATGCTTACTTTTACTCTTTCCAAGAAAGCGCTGCGACGACATGCCCAAACCGTCAATACGGCTTCAAGTTAAACTCTTCATATCTCTTCAGCTCCCCCCCAAAAACTTAGCAAGCTATAATTAAGCCAGAGTGTATGCTTTAATTGAAGAAATAATAAGTATCGAACTATTTTTTTTATTTTCCGAAATTCCTACCAACTGTAAACTGTGAACGAGTTTTCATGGAATTATTTAAAACTTCGAAACACTGAACGAGTTATACGATTTAACGATTATTTTTTCATCTTGCCAAACTCTGAACAAGTTTTTATGAAATTCCTTACAACGGAGTTTTTTTTTTATATGAAACTGTTAAAAATTGCGAATTTAATGATTAACCCGATTTTTTTTTGTCCATTTCTTAACGAATTTTAACGAAACCATTTTCATTCATGAAACTCTTAACGAGTTCCTATGGAATTCTTTACAGCCACGAAACTCTGAACGAGCTTGTATTGACATTCTTTACAACTAACTAAGAAACTCAAATTTCACACGAAATCTATGTTTATCAATTTCTTAACGAAATTAAGTTTAAAAACGATGCGACGAAATTCCCAAGCCGTCAATACGGCTCCAAGCGAAAGTCTTCATTTTTCTTCAACATTCCTCCAAAAACTTCCAAAGCTTTTTTGGCTTAAGTGTTCGTTTAATTTACTTAGAAAGGTCTGCACAGGTTTAACAATTTCAAGGTCCTCTTCATATTTTATAATTTTCCCGCGTTTAAATTAGATTTCTAAACGAATTTCAACTTTTTCAAACTCTGAACGAGTTTTTCATGAAATTCTTAACGAATAAAGATGAAACTTTTCACGACTTCCAAAGAAGCTTCTATTTTGAACGCCATTTTAGAATCTCTTAACGAATTTTAACAAAATTCCTCAAAAAAGTCCACTGAAACAAATTATTTTTTATACCCCGACATTTTTTACAACCGCGAAACTCTGAACGAGTTTTATTGATTTGCACCAATCTTGTTTGTTCAAACTCTGAATAAGTTTTTATGAAAATCCTAATTTTAACGAAATTATTCACGAATATCATCGAAGTTATTTATTTTCTCCCGAAGTTTTGAACAACCACGAAATTTCCAACCAATGTACCTAATGATTTAATGAAAGTTTAGGATTTTAATCAAGCTGATTACGGTGACAGAGATCACCAAGAATGTGAGTCCCGCAATATTGTCTGTCTATCTGTCTATATTATATCTCGACCACACCCTAAACCACTGAAGCGATTTTTAGAATTTTTAAGAAAACTACTCAAGATGATTTTTATTATTACGTACGAATATTTCGAAGACGGGTTAAATATTTTTTTTTTACGTAGTCTAAATAGAAATTCATTTAAAGTAGTTTAACAAATTTAGTTGTCTACCTACAAGCAATAATTTTATAAAAAAAACCTGGTATGAGGTTATTTAAAATTTTGGATTTATTTATAATTACCGAAAAAAGGCGGCTTCGTTTTAAACTGAAGACTATTTATAACAAATTTTGCATTTGTTTTATAAACGGTACATAATGTACATACATACTTAATGTAAATATTTGTTTGTATTAAAATTTTAAAATTATAAACCATGGCGTGAGCATTTTATTTATTAATTTAAGCCATGTTTTTAAATAATGTTTAATCGCCTTTGAATTTTTGTAGTCTTGGAACATTTATGTATATAATTTTTTCATTTCTTTGCAATATTGGATAAAAATAGTTATATAAATTAAAATAACTTACCTTGTAAAATTAATATAAAACAAAATTCGGTCAACCTGCAAATGACCTACTTTATTTCTTTCCCTTTTACTGTAATTGCAAGTAGGTAGATGTGTATAGAACAACAAATATAAATTCCTGAAACTACAAAATACTTTTAATCAAGCATGTCAGGAGGTATTTTTATTTGTTTATAAAATTAGAAAAAAATGTAAATTTAAAATCACTTACTGCGTAAAAACTCCCTCGCTGGTACTGTGATTGATTGAATACGTTAGTAGGAAGGTATGTATAAAATGTTATATTCCTAAAAAGAAATTAAAAAAAAATTTTTGATCAGCATTTTATTTTGGAATTTTTTTCTAAAAACAAATTTCATTTTAAAAATGGCACAAATATTAATATTTTAGAAATGCCATAATCATTAATTTAAGTTTCTTTGTTCAGTAAAAAAAATATATATTTTCTAAAGGTTGTTAACTATAATTTTCCAATACAAAAACAACACTTTCTTTCGTTAATAAAAAATTATCCAGAGATCAAAACCACAACGCACCGCTTTATAGACAAAAACCAAATCATCGAGACGCACGCCATGACAGAACGAAACAATTGAAATTTTACTTTAAAAATAATAATTTCTCATCAAAATCAATTGATATTTCACTTTTTATGAAGTCAATGGAGATCACTTGTTATAATTTATTATTTATTTAATATAATATTCATACCACATTGAAATTTTATAATAAAATTTAATATTTTTCCACAACAAGATAGCGGAGAAAAAATCAAATCGAAACTCACGTGTTGTGTTGAGCAAACTCAGAAACTAATTTATTTTAATCAACTACGGCTGGGCTCTCTTTCTTTTCGTATCTCAGAACAGAACCAAAGCAAGAAGTGGAAGAATTAAATGAAATCGTGTTGTAACTTGTAAGCTGTGCTGTGAGAAAAAACTTTGCAAGGTGTGTGGAGAGTGGATGAGTTGTTGCAGTTTGAGTAGACTTGGTCTATCGGTAAATTCTCAATGTTCTTTGCGAGAAATATTTACTTTCTTTTCTTGTGATAGAAAAAGAGAAAAATTAAAGCATGGTCGCAGAATTTTGTTTTATATTTTTCGTTTTGCTTGACAAAGAGAGAAATAAACGGGTCGTGTGGAGAATGATTTTGGACCAAGTCAGATTAATTACAGGGTTTTAATATGAATTGAATTTTCATAATCTTTTTAGTTTTTTATGAACATTTTGTAAAACAATAATTTAAAGTTAAATAGAAATACAAAACTGTAATTTTAAATGCCTTTTTGGTTTAAAATTTAGGGGAATTTAGTGTGTAGAAGAAAATATGGAGAGATTTTTTTTTAAGCAAATAACTTATTTTGAATGATGAATTCTGGATTTTCAGAAAAAGAGTCAATAAAATTAAGAAAAAGTATACCTAGAGGTGTTTAGTAGAATGAAAATTATTTTCAAGTTAAGGAAAATTTCCCATACAACATACATATCGTCGGTGAAACCAGAAAAGTGTGTAACTCCAAATTTTCTGAAAATTAAATTTGAATGCCATCTGTTAGTCAAATCTGATATCTACCGTTTCTTAAACTGGAAATCCCCTTGAAGTTCATAGTTATTATTCTAACGGCAAATTAGAAAATGGTGTAACTCCATGACCACTTAATTTTGTGAGAAAACCGTGTATCTCCCCACTATGCGGTAGTACAAGTGTAAGTGGCATCGTGCTCTTAAAAACTTTGCAATACACGTGCATATTGAATCAATAATATATTTGTGATTAAATTATTTAAATATAAAATTTACGGTAAGTGTAGTGCAAATCATTTTTTAACTCCATACGTGTATGGTTTTCCCACAAATCTGTGCGAAAAATAAAAAAAGGAGTTACAAAAGTCATTTCCATACAAATTTTGGTATCTTTGCCATACCTTTTTTAAAACCTTTTCATGCATCAAATACATTTCTTCAATTCTCCCGGCTTAACTTAAGCACACAGAAAAAATGTGTTACCGGCATGAATTATATATTTGTTATCGAAAGTTTGTATGAAAACTCCATTTTGTTTTTGTGATCCTGTCACTAATCCCTTGGAATATGAAAACATTACCCTCTCTATTCTTGGAAAGAAGGAGAATCAAGAAAAAAAAAAATACGTCCAAATAAAGATTATCATCCGTTCTATGATGCAATTCTTTTTACTACAAAGTAGATCGCTTTATTTTTATAAAAATGTTTTTCTTTCGTTACTATAGTTCAATTCCTTACTTACTTATTTTGTAATTGTTACTTATGAATAAGCAGTCGTATTTATAAGATTTTTGTCTACTTAGACACCGTCTTACTATTTTCAAATTGGTGGAAATATGCTTTATTTATCAAAAATAAATATCACATAATTTACGGTTAAGACAATCTTTGCTTGTGTCTATAAGGTAGGCAGCTTTACGATAACAATAAACAAGGTTTTTGAACACATTTTCCAAAGTTGGACAGTTGTCTAAAGATAGACAACGTTTATAAATAAGACCAAAGATGTTTACGTTTCTGTATATTAAAACTGTTTACTTTTGAAAAATTTCAGTCTTTTTTAAATATTTTATTACTTAATTTATAGGAAAAACCTACAAGAACCTAGAGATTCTTATGCACAGGACTGATAACAGCGTCAGAAAAATGTGAAACTCCTTAGCACCTGTCACAATTTCTAGTGAAAAGTGTGTATCTCCAAGAAAATTAAATACTGTGCAACATTTTGATTTTGAATCATTTTGAAATATAAATAATATTACGAAATATCATTTCTGAAAATTTCAGGCAAATCATGCCAATAACTTCAAAAGTATGAGGTTTTAATGCTCTCCTGTAAAATTTGCTAATATGGAGTTACACACTTTTCTGGTTTCACCGACGATATAAAAAGTTATTGTTCGCTTTGTATAAAGAAAAAGTCACCAACATTTGTGTGTACCAGTGAAAAAAAAATAACCTCAAATTCTTTGTAGAAAAATTTACCCGATTTGCCATTCCAGCATAGTTGAGGAACATTAGAAATGAAAAAAGCTTTATGTATTTATGTATGTACATTGAATGTCAAATTTAAATGTTGAGCAACTTTTCTGAACGTAGGTACCAACATCATAACTTTCCTAAAAAGGGTCAAATACATGTGGTTTAAAAAAATATTGTTTTGTATTAAATTTTTGTTTCTATTAAATACGCAATTTAATAGGGTTTTTCATATATAGTTTTATGTGATTGTGCAATGATATAATACAAAAAATGTAGTCCGATATTCTAGCTAAATTTTAAGACCTTAATGAACGGATTATTAGAACCGAAGTTATAAGCAAGCCAAACCAAACACAATGTATCTTTACAATTATTATACCGACTACAAATTTAGGTAGGTACATATGAACATTTAGCATTTTTTTTCCGACGCGAAGCAAATTTGCCACGATTGTGGTTTTTTATTGCACAAACTCCGCCGCCGCCGGCTTTAGAATACTATATTCCTCTCGCCAATTGGTGGTTGAAAGTATTTTAATGCTTTTTTTTTATCAACTTCCTCATTGAATTAAATTATTTGTCCGATATTTATTTTCATGTTTTTAGTATAAAATTTTGAATGATTTTGAAAATGTTTGCTCTAACACGCCAGTCATTTTTCCTTTAATTATATACCTTAATAATGTAAATCGGATAATTGGATCGAAAGATATAAGCATTTAAGTAAACGCAAATCGGATATTTTTCGGATTTCGCAAAAATCATCATCAAAAACATACCCATTTTTTTCCTACGAACATTTTTCCTTTTTTTCTGTCCGTTTTATCATCTTCTTCGTTTTCTGTTTCCTCAAACTAGTAACAACAAAGCATGAACGAAATAATTTTGTTTATTTTGTTTAGTTTGTTTATTTTTTTTTATTTTGTTGATTTTGTTTATTTTGTTTATTCCCCTCACGTTTCGCCCCCTTTGTCTACTAGGCGTTTCATAGTTTTTTGATTTTTTTATATTGTATGCCTCCGTTTAAACATTTCTAATGTTAAAAATAACTTTACTTTAAATATTTCTGTTTTTTTTTATGATTTTACGTATACAAAATTTTGTTTTTATATTTCCCAGGAATTCTATAAATTCTTCTATAAATTCAGAACTTTTTTTAATAAAATTCTAATAGAATTTTAAACAAAACTCTTCGCAATTTCTATAAAACTTCTTGTTCAGTTTACAAAAAATAAGTTTGTAGGTATAAGTGTGCATTTTTAAACACTTAAACACACACAACAATTTCATGAGTTTTATAACAAAGCTTAAAAAATTTTAAAAATGAATAGGAAATAGAAAATGGCGCAAAATTTTAAACGATTTAGTAAGATTTTAAGGCATTTTTATCATATTAAAAATACTAAAATCCTTTAAAATTTTGCGCCAATATGTTTAAATCAATATTTCATTATTTAAAAACTTTTAAATTTGAATTTGATATTTATCTCAACGGTCAAATCGAATACAAATTACCTACCACTATAACCACCAACGCGACGCACGACGAGGCTCGATGCAATGCACTGCACAAACAATAACAAAAAAACGAAAAGATTATTTTTATGAATTTATGATTCTTTCTTTTGGAAAAATTATATTCACGAATTAAAAACAACTAGTTTATGATTATTTCCTCGAATATTTAACATTTATATTGAAAATAAATTGTTTTTTATCATCTGACCGGGGAGCACAAATCGATCAATAAATTTATTTTATACAACAGAAAGTCAGAAACTGAACTACTGAACTGAGTAATAACTGAACCTCGAGAGTCGAGAGTCGAGACTAACAAAAAAAGAAATGTTGAACGATGAAAGATGAATGTGTGTTGGTGTGAATTTGACAATTTGCAATGACAAGGTGAATTTGGGAAATATGTATATGCAGAAATGTTTCCATGATGTACTTTTAATGGGTATGAGTTTGTGGGTGATAGTTTTTGTTGCGATTTGAAAAAACAGAATGTAGTATAAATGTGATCAGCTGTAAGCACTCAAAAATATTTTGCTTGAAATATTATTGCGAGGGAAATTATCTCAACTGAGAGCTTCGTGTTTTTGTAATGAGATTTTTGAGAAAAAATATTCTTGGACTAGAATTTGTAAGGAAATTTTTGAGACAAAATATTCTTCAATTGGACTAAGCCTAATGATCAGTTGGAAAAATTTAAATGACAGGTTGGTTGACTTCGTCAATATTTTCTTCTTCTTTTTGTTATTGCAGATGTAGTACCTTGAAGGACCATCAATCAATGTAGTTTATTGATTTTTTGATAAAGACGGTTCAATTTTTTCATAAGAGTAGTTTCCTACTGCTAATTATGCATATGAAAAACTTGTGTGGTTAAAAAATAAAGATATAAGTGTAAGTTAATGAATTCATGTTTTTGTTCTATATTTTACCGTTTCAGAATGAAAAATAAAAAAAAAATCCTCTTGCTAACATTTTTTTCAAAAACATCATTTTTTTGAAATTGTACATCAGCCAAGTAGAAGACTTAGCTCTTAGCTCTATTTTAAGATGAACTTAACAAAAATTGCGAATTGACAAGGCCCTCACGTCAACTGTTGAGTCCACGTATGAGATCGCCGGGACAAAATGCCAAATTTTTGTGGACTAAAGGCTTCTAAAAAGCTATTTTAAATCAATAATAATAATTTACATTGTCATACATTTTTAAAATAAATTTAGTATCAAATATTTTGTTTAAATTCAACTAACCTAACTTACCTAATTTTTTAATTAAACATATAAGTATAAAAAATGCCTACTGACTGCCTATAAAATCACAACGAATTGCGTAAATATTGTATGACACTCTTAACAAGTTTACAACCAGCAGCTGAACCAGCATTATATGTAGGTATGTTATGTATACCTGATGCAATGGTGCATGGGAAAAGAGGTCAAAGGAATTGTGCGGCTATAATGATTATGCTCAAACTTTCAAGTGATTTTTTTTTTAAAAACCAGACTTACTGTCAGTTCTTTCAAACCAGAGTAGATATGTACATGTACAAATTTTCTGGTTTATGAATTTTTTGAAAAGATTTTTTTTTACTTATATAGTACCCAACAACCAATATCAGATTCCGGTAGGTCCCTTTGGTTGATCTTTTAGGTCTGCTTTTTTTTAAGCTTCCTGATTTATGCTGTTGTGACTTGGAAACAATATTTTTTCCTTATTCATTTAGAGCAAAAAAAAAAAAAACTGCAATGGACCGGACGTCTTTTTTGGTGAATGGATAAAGAAAAATTCCATGCAACTTCAACATTTTTTTTTGTTCAATATTTCAAGTGCTATGGAACCGCGTGGTACGTGATCCAATGATTAAGGGGGGGGGGACTAGTACAACATAGTAACTCCAAGTGCAGCAGTTAACATGGTAGCAGTGGATGGTGGTGGTAAAGCTATAAGAGGCTAATTCTGTATTTGGAGTAGCATGCAACTTGGTCTAGAGTGGCAACAGGAAATTCTTCATTTTTTTTATATTTTATATAATCATCATAAAAGAAAATTTATGCATTCTTTCTCCAACGCTTAATAATAATTTGCCTTTTTTTTGTTTGTTGATAAAACAAAAGTATGTATATTTACAGTTAGTTGGTTATTATAATAATAGATTGGTGGCATGAATTTAAATTAAGGGCTTCTATGTCACAAAACCTAATTTTTGGATTTTTGGTTGGTTCATCATGTCAAAAGCTGTCACTCTAAAGATTCTAAATTTGTCCGCAAAAAAAATCAAAACAATTACCTATCCCAAATTCTTTAGGACTATTATGGTGATTCATTTATTTTTGACGTGTTTTTTGTATCTGTTTACTTCACAAAAGTCAAAATAGAATTGACATTTGCCGCCATTTGCAACCGGTGCCAATTTTTTAGCCAACTTATGTATAAATATAGAATCTTTAATCCGGATAAAGCACCTGGTGGCACATTATTGAACCAAAGACATATTAGGGATAAGGAGGTACTGTAAAAGACAATGGGCTCACCAATCAGTCGTAAAAGACTTAATGTTGAGGTGACGAATTATTTCATTTCAAGGTTCTACTTCCAGTTGAAAGACAATGCAAGAATTAAAAATCCATCCAAATTCATTTTTTTTTGTTCCTTCCACAGTCATTATACCTTCATTCCTGAAAATTAAGCATTCTAAACATGTGTATAAGATGACGGTGGGCATGAGCCTTTGTCTTTTTTCCCAATCTGACAGAATAAAAAAACAAAACAGGATAAACTTTCGATTTTTAGTTAAAAAAAAAAAAAATCTTACAAAGCAAAACGTGTAGGTATATTAGAAGACAGCTACATTAATAATTCTCCATCATAAGAGTCCCCCCCCAACAACAGCATGAATCATTTGAAAGGGCTTTCCGGTGAAAGAGTCTTTGTCGTTCTTTTCGTGTTGAAGACAAGAAGGTACCAACATGTTTACCAAGTAGAACAATATAGGTACGTTAATCTGTGTGTCGTGGGGGAGTCATTAAATGTTGGCCTTGAATGCAGGTCACGTCGATGACACAAGCAAAGAATGGAAATTTGGATGTCAAGTGAATAGTTATAGGCATTTTCGATTTCACTTGCCTTTTTTGGTATATGATTTTTGTGTTTACCGTGAAAGTGTCATTGACAACAGTGAACAAATTAATGGTATAAAAAATTAAAACTTTTTTTTTTTAAGTCTTTGAGTGTAAAGGATTTTTTATATTAAACTTTTCTGTTATACCTTAGAAAAGTGAAAATAAGATACTCACGGGAAATATCGACTGGTATGTGGAATTTGGTACATTCAATTCCACTTCTTTTATTTTTAAACTATTCACAGTTCTTTAAAGTTTTTCTTAAGTTGTTAAAATCAGAAATATGAATTTAAAAAAAGTGTGGAACGTATTCATTTTCCGGGAGTTGAATATGAAAATATCTGCTTATTTTTCATTAGAATCCCAGAAGGTATTCAACTCGCGAAAAAAATTTAAACAAACAAACTTTCACATAATCATTATTTTGATTTTTTTCAAATTGGACAGAAAATTTTATATTTTGTTATAAAATAGTAAAATTTGAATGCGTTCCACAAAATTGTTTGTATCCATTATTTTGATTTTTCGACTATAAATATATATGTTGAGCTTAAAGGTAAAGACTGAATTAGGGTGGAAAACTTAAAAATTGGACAAATAATTTTTTTAAATAATGAAACATTGAATGCGTTCCACAAACTTTCACATAGCCCTTATTTTCATTTTATAAGTATGTAATTTTGAGCAAAAAGAAAGAGGCTACATAAGCATGGAAAACTTTAAATATTTTCCAAGCAATTTTATATTTTGTTTGAAAGAATAAAACTTGAATGCATTCCACAAATTTTATTTTTTTGATTTTTGAGCACGAAATTTTTTAGCTCAAAATAAAAGACTGAGTTTTTTAAATAAACAATTAAATTTTGTTCTCAATAATAAAAAAAAATTAAATGCGTTCCACAATTTTTATGTACATATACATAGGTAGCCATTATTTAGATTTTTGAGCAATTATTTTGTGAGCACAAAATTAGCAAAAAATATATAAATGTACAAATCTTTAACTACATTTTGTTCTCTTCCTCCCAACAGCGCCCACAAATTGGCATAATAAGCTAGTACCTCACATGAGTAGACCGTCCGCATTCCATTGGGTCATTGCAAAGCAAAGGCAACAAAAAAAAACAAACTCCCGTCAAACTTCAGCCAACATATTATTCACAATTGCGGTCGCAACTACATGTACATTGTGCACTCGAGGCTGAAATAACCTTAACAGGTGTGCCTCTCTCAAAGTTGGACCATAATATACAACAACTGGTCATCGTCGTCGAATCGTATAAACATGTTAATCGCTACTCCACCCAAAAAGAAGATACACATCATCCACTCCACGATGTCTATAGCCAACATGAACCGGTGAAGCAGCCGCGTGTCTTCCTCTTTGTTCATCGTGGTCTTTGGCTCGTCGTCGTCGAACCAACTGGTTACAATAATATCGATGATGTGCCTCCAAAGTTATCATCATCATCCGATTAAAAAAAAAAAAGAACAGCAATGTAGCTTCAGCATTAGTAAGCCCATCTTATAGCAGAATAGCCAGAATACATTCATACCACACATATGATTTCCACTGAGAGCTTGTGCGCACAAACTTCCAAACAAGCAATGGCTTAACAGAGTCTTGCATAATTGCCAGCCTCGAGAATCAGGCTTAAGCTCTTTCGCTCATGCAGTACCGCAATACCTACATCGACTTAAGCGAAAATCATTTCTCAAATGCCAATCATGATGACCGGTGGAATTTCTCAAAAACCAAAAAAAAAAATAAAAGCCTTTTTTGGAGAATTGGCTAGCAGTTGGCAATCGATCAATGGAGTTACTTCGTGCGGTCGGTCGGTGCAGCCAAAGACGAGGAAATGCGTTTTCAATTTTTTTTACTTTTTCTGAATTTAGCAGTTCTTTTGTTTTTCTTTTTTTTTTGAGAAAGTTTTTTTTTTCGCGAATGACTGCAAATATTGGCAAATATGTGGCACGAACTGGCACTAGCTCATGCACAGTATTTTTGCAAACTTTGCCTTTAGGTATAGAAATGATGGGTCGCGAGAGAGGTTATCGGCGCCGCCGTCGTCGTCATCGCCGCGCCACCGAGGTGACCAAAACGTAATTGACTCATTGTTAACCAGAGGTAACAACCGGCTGGCTGGCTGGCTGGAAGTACATATACTTTCGTGATTGTACCGCTATTGATCTCCAGACAGGTGGTGTAGGGTTTTTTTTAATTCATTTTTTCTCCGAAATGAAAGAGAAATTAAGTTTGAATTTTTTCCTGCTGAAGCGCTGCTTTCACATTAAATTATGTTTTACCAACACATATTTAGGTTAGGGAAGTAGGATATTGGGTTTTAATTTCTTTTTCTCTGCAAAAGGATATCGATCAAAATTTATGACTTAGATTAAAATCAATTGGATTGAAATTTCGATAAAATGTTATACAATAATAAATTTTGACGTTTTTTCTGGCGATTCACCTCATTTGTGTCAAAAATTCACCTCATTAGTGTCGAAAATTCACCTCATTAGTGTCGAAAATTCACCTCATTAGTGTCAAAAATTAATCTTTTAATCAAATTCACGCACGACGCAACGTTAGAATTGGTAAGTGAAACACTGGGAGGTGTCAGGACGAAACACGTCAAATTTTTTTAATCATTAGGAAACAATAAAATGCTAAGTCCAGTCAGTTAAACATTTTTGTCATTTGAAGGCTCAGTTTGTTTTTATCCATCTATTTTATAAATCACTCATAGAAACACATTTAAAAATATTCTCTCTAAATTACTTTGTTAGAAGACAATTTGCATTCAAAAAGTTTTTTTTTTTTTTTTTTAATTTTTTTTAAACTACATGGCTTTGCTTGAAATTTCTGCATGCACTCACGCATTCGGCATACTTTTTCCAATTGCTCCGTAAATTTGATTCGTTAGCATATTTCAATTATGCATTCAACTTTATGGAAGGCAAGTTTACCAATTCAAAATTCTTATGAGTGCTGTCATGATATCTATCTACTCCTCTTAGAAAAAAAATCTTTCATACAAAGGAAGTATATTTATTTTTTTTTTCTTATTCAATCATAGTAAATTTAGATTCAAGACATCCATCGGTGCCAGCTAGCGCCAGAGTGCCGATTCAAATTATTCAAACCAGCCTAGAATATTCAAGTATCCAATTGAGCTATATACCTAGAGTTAAACCCTCGCAAAAAGTTTCGAGTCAAGAAGAATAATAAGCGCTAAATAGAAGAACATAAAATGCGCCTCAACTTTTATGGTAATTTTCAAAAAAAAAGTATTTTTGGCTATTTCAGAGCAAATAACAATTCAAAATGGAATAAACTTACGGAAAATTTAAAATTGGGTTGGTATGAATTTTTAGTCATTTTACATTATTGAGAACTCATATTGAGATCTTCGCAATCTCAGAAATATTGAGTGGTATGAATAAAATGGAGCACCTACTTAAAACTCCACTTTTCGGAGTATGTTCTTCATTGTGTATGAATACAATTTTTGGATTCACTAGCGTTTTCGTAGCAATTGCTTAACTTTTTTCATTGAGTATCTACTTTGAGCAATTGCTCCATTTTATACAAAATCACTCATTATGTAAGCAGGATTTCTCAAAAAAATTTCTCATTTTTCCTGTCAATTATAGGGAGGAAAAAAATTATAGATTCTCTTGCTCACACATTTTGACAGAGCAAAATTTGTAAGATCTCATTTTTCATAACAGAAAAAAAATATTTGACGTATTGTTTGAGTAAATTTGTCCCAATCTCAAAATCAACCAAATCTGAAAATCTTACAAATTTTTATCCGACAAATATTGAAGAAAACATTTTTTTAAGATCCGCTAATAATCACCTGTCAATTCTTACTGAAATATTGAAAATTTGACATATTTGCAAAATTTGAACACTTTTTGATTGAAACTTTTTTTTTTTAAATACAGAGTACATTAGGTTCAGCTATAACCAGAGTACACGTACAGCAAAACCGACGAAGCCTCTTACTCGATATTCTATTCCATACATAACCCTCTATTTATGTATGTACTTTATTAATTTAAAAAAAAAAACTGTTTTCTATCAAAATAACTTTTTGTCTTTTTTGAACACCTTTTTTTATGCCCCGTTGACAAGACTTCAAATGAAATATTGCCTTATTTCATGTTAGGTATATTCCCATAATAACGACTTTACGACAAGTGTTCGAGAATAGGTATGGAAAACTACGCAATACAAAATTCTATCAATTAAAACAATTAACAAAATTAAATTTGAAAATAAAATAATTGTTGAATTTAACAAAATTCAATTTTTTTTATTTTAAACTACCGATCATCTTTAATGGCAGATGGTAACACTAACAAAAGACAATTGAATGGTTTGTTTCTTCAATAAGGAAAAACCGTTTCCGATTTTAAATGTGTGGACACGAACCATTTTTAATATGTATTAAACCGCTAAACAAAAAAAACGATATAAGACTAATATCGTAAGAAGAAAATCTAAAGAAATAGAAAGATCTCTTTCGCTTTGGTTGATTCTTTAAATATTTATTATTCCAATCTATTTTATTAATAGTTAAATTTTGTTTCAATATTTTTTTTTATCTAGAAGCTTGAAAAATATAGATTTTTAATAACAAGAATTGCAACACAAAAAAAGAAACACCCCAAATTATGCAACTCAAATTTAAAAAGCAAACAGTCACAGTATGCGACAGAAAAATAATTCCACTTTGTTTTTTTTTTTAGTTATTTGATATCAACTTTAAAAATAATTTCGCAAAATTTTAAACAACCTATTGTTAAGAGCTTAGCATATTACTAGTTAGCAATTTGCTAAACATTTAGTAATTTACTAGCTCCTCGGAAATTTTAATCCTTTTTTTTTCGTTTTACTAACTAGTAAAATACTAGTTCCCTTTTATTAAAAACGGTGCATCTGAACACGTCCAAACAATGACAGTTCGTGAAAGAAAAACAAGCAAACAAACTTAAACCAAGGGAACGTCCTAATAATTTGATTTACCGTTGGCCAGATACACTCCAAAACCTTTTTCAATTTTCTTAATTTTTGCCATCATGATGAAAAATGAAAAACATTTTGGAGTGTATCTGACCAACCATAAACCGTACGGCGTACAGGGATGGTTGATACCTTTTTGGAATCACCACCTCCATTAGCTTCAGCAACTCCTTATGTCTTCCGAAAACATTTTATTTTATTTTATTTTATTTTATTTTATTTTATTTTATTTTATTTTATTTTATTTTATTTTATTTTATTTTATTTTATTTTATTTTATTTTATTTTATTTTATTTTATTTTATTTTATTTTATTTTATTTTATTTTATTTTATTTTATTTTATTTTATTTTATTTTATTTTATTTTATTTTATTTTATTTTATTTTATTTTATTTTATTTTATTTTATTTAAAAAACAATTAGCACACGAATCATAAAAAAAACACAATTTAACTCTTTGCCAACAAATTTTTTTCGAGGACAATGACAGATTTCATATGGATTTAGCAAGTTACTAAAAGTTAAAGTAGCCATTTTGTGATTTTAACTTTAGTAAAATGTTAAGAGATAGTAAGTTGCTAAAATCGTTTAAAATTAGCAAAATCTTCTTTTTAACTTAATAACTTACTAAAATGGCTTTAACATTTTACTAAATCGTTTAAAATTTTGCGCCAATATTTTTATAGAGAGGAAAAAGTCTAAGTTCACCAAAACATTACCCGATTTCTAAAAAAGTAAACATGCTGAAACACTACTAAAAAAAAATTGCAAACAAAATTATTCAGAATTTGATTTCACGGTTGAGAGCAAACATACCAACACTGTTTTAAAACAGAAAAAAAAACTTCAAACGAACAACAGTTAGAGAACTTGTCTGCTGAAATGAGAGATTTGAATGTGACAGTGTTGCCAAACTTTTACTGACTATACTGCGAGACTCAAACTAAGCTGCCGTTATTTTATTTTTATCGGCTCGTCAGTTTTTTTTTATAAATAAACCAAAACAAATATTGGATCGAATTTTTTCAGTAACCAACCATCTTATTCGTAGTAATAGATTTCGGATTTAAATGATGAATAATTCAAAGCAAAAAGAAACATCGGAAGATGTTATATTTGTTTGTAAATGGCGGCAAATAATGTCAATAGTATTTTGACATTTGTGAACTAAATAGATAAAAATTCACGTCAGCAGAGACATGAATAACTATTATAATACTCTTAAAGAACGAGTAATATTTTTTTTGATTTTTTTTGCGAAAGGATTCGAAGAAATTGTAGTAGAATTTTTATAATTTCCGAAAAAAAGAAGCAATATAAAATTTTTTCAACTGTTGATGAAATTTTCCACATCTCATCAAGCTAATCAATAAAATTTTGACGAGATGTTGATAATCTTTCCCAAAAAAACTGAACAACAGTAATCATGTTCTACAATTTGCAAATAAAAAGTCTAGAAAAGGATATTTTTATAGGTGTTTGAAAAAAAGTTGATTTGGATTGATTTCATTAAGAAATCTCTATATTGAGTTCTACTTATCAAATTATTGAGGTTATTAAAATTGAAATAAAAATGACAAGTTTAAATGAACTTACCGTCATATTTATGTATATGGGAAATATTTCGTATTAAAAAACATCAAAGTATTCCACAGCCTCAGAAATATTGTGCCAAAAAATGGGGGATCAAATTCACGTTGATTTGACCTTTTCAAAAATGGCAATAAAGTGCAAATTCCTGTCGTGGTTTTAATTCACAAAACATCTGTGAAAAAGATTTACATTTAATACAATTTTGCAACAATAATAAAAAAAATAATGTGGTTGAGAAACTTAGCATTACTATTTATTGGTTTCTTTTTACAATTTCATCCGAACAATCCAACACTTTCAACAGACTTTCGTTGGAGGATAAATTTAGAAACGACGTATTAGGTACTTCATTTTGACCTATTGACCATAAAATGGAACTTCAGCGGAAACAAGTTCTTCAACCGCATAGATCTTAGCTTTTCCACAGTAGATAATCACCTTTACCATACAATAAAAAAAAATTAAATAAGAATATTTGTAGAAATAATATCAAAAGAACAAAGATGAAGAAAATTAAAAATAAAATTACTTGTGTTAAGGTGGATCGATTGAAAAGGTTAGTTCGAGTAATTTCTGGACTAGAAATTTCAATCTGTCAAGGAATAGACATTTCAATCTGTCAAATTATAAAGAGTGAGGATTAAATTCTCTCAGAGAGAAGTGATACTGTTTAAAAAGTACACGAACGATTCAAACGAAAAATGTCGTGACACTTTTGAAACGTCAAGAAAAGGTAAATAAAAAAAAATCAAAGCAAAAATAAAAATAAACAAATTTCTTTTTTTTTATTTATTTATTCAAATCTACGATAAAATTAACAGATTTCGCTCATTGCTATAAAATTTAAAGATAAACAAAATTAAATTGTAAAATTGTTAATGTTTTTTTTTTTAAGTGGTTTCATTGAAAAACTATTATTTTGTTGTTGTAGTTTTCCTACAAATTGGCTTTTGACAGATCACAGAACTTAGCCCCATTTCACATGAGGAAACTGAGTTTTCAACAACTTTCAGTTGAGAACAACGATTTAAGGAAATTTTATTGACGTTCTTCTTTACACACACAGTAGTGTGTGTTTAAAAAATCTAATTTAAAAAGGTACTACAAAAAATCTCTTACGAATTTCTTTCTTCGTGGGAAAGATACACGGGATTTTTAAAGAAATTAAAAGAAAACTTCAAAAAATCTCTAGCAACTTGACTTTCTACACGTTTAAATTTCTCGGTTAAAAAATATTGTCAAAAAATGTAAAATGACTCTTTACTCTGTCGCGAGCGCTCTCTTCTGCATAAAACTATACACAAAATAGACGTACGCAAGCAGGATTAGCTTTAAACTTGTAGAAACAATTATTTTTGAGTACTGTGGGCCTATAGAACGCGAACAGACCTAATGTAATTCAGTTAAAAGTTCAATTCCTCAACTTATAAGTCCGACAGTGTCATAATCGGCCGAAGAACATTTTGGAGTTCAGGTCACTTGAACTTTTAATTGAATCAACTTAACATAAGTTTCAAAACCACAATTAGGTCTAAGTAAAATTATATTCCTCTCAACTCTCGCCATGATTATGTCAATATGCTTAAAGCGTAAAAAAATATTGACTGCTAACTGCCCTTGCCAAATGCCAAATCAAGAGGTGAATAATACATACGAGCAAAATCTTCAGAATTGCGAAATCAAACTTGATCAATTTTACGACTTTTAAGCTATTTTCATAATTTTGTAATTTTTTAAAAAGTAGTTTATTGGCTTCCACAACTCCCATTCTTAGCTTCCGTATAAATCTTCATCTTTATTTACTAACGTGACGAAAAAAATCTCAAATTGGTCAATCAAACATATAAAATTTACCACAACTTAAATTGCTAAATAACTATTATTATTTATTTTCCCTGTACCTATTTGGGCCAACATAAATAAATGCTTCCAACAATCATTACTAGCATCATAGAGTAGCTTCTGAAGGTGTCGCAATAATAATGTGGATTCCTCTCCATGGAAATTATTGAATTCCTCATCGCTCAACGACCAGATTTATTGAATCTTTATAAATATAAAATATCTTTTTAAGATACTTGGGTGTATTATGATATGTGCAATTAGTGATATTCGAATGGGTGAATTACCCCGAAAAACCTGTATTTAAGAAAATATCTTCATTCACAATATTATTGATCATCTATGATGTATAGTAGATGTTATTTATTGAATTATAAAGTTTTCCTCCACCAAAGAATTTGCAGAAACCAAACCACCACCACTATTACTACCTATACCACCACCAGGTACCAGCAGCATCAACTTCCCGCAGCAACGGCACCAGCAGAAAAAAAGCCGCCATTGCTTCTCTCGTTTGTCGTGGAAATCTGTAACGGACGAATCGTGGACCATTATTGATCTTTCCTTGGAACGTAACAACATCGTCGTCGTCGTTTGCCATCGCAGATTTTTCTTTAAAGTGTTTTTTTTTGTTTTATTAAATATTATTATTATTATTTTCCTTTGCTACGTTTGGCATCGTGTTGGTCGCCGTCGTTCGATCGTCGTCGTCTAAGTTTTTCTCGATGTCGATCTTGAAATTCGGAGAAAAAGTTGTTTTATTTTTTTTTTTACGAAGTTGCAACGTGAATTTCTTGAAAAACTAGTGAAGTGGCAGTGGCACAGTTTCTATGAGTGAATTTTATTTTAATCTGAAAAAGAGCATTAAAGGTCTTCCCCAGCTTTAATTTAAGGTCAATTCATTCAAGGTGAGTATATACCTAGAAATGCAATGCTAATTCACATGAACTTTGTTAGTCTTTCTACAAAATAAATTTCAAATTAAATCAGTTGTTGATCTTAAGGTGAAAAAATAAATTTTGATATAATATTCAAAAAAAAAAAAAAAAAAATAAATAAATATTTTTTTTAAAAGATAATTCAGATTAGGAGAAAGCTTTAAGTGGAATATTATTTGTAAACATCCTATTTTATAGCCTGCAATTAGAGAGCTGTCAATAAATTCTATAGTTGACAGAATAATTAGCTTACATTGACAGTCAACTAGATCCATCTAACTTGTTAATGAATTAAAATAGTTAATTTAAGTTAAACTCGGTCAATCTCTGGTGAAAAAACTTGATTTCAAAAATATGTTTGATGATTTGATTTCGCTGGCATCAGTGAATCTTTATTTAGAATTTCCGTGAGTTTTAGGTTAACGAAGATTTTTGAAGTGAAGTGGAATGAATTTTCGTTTCTTTTAGGTTTAAACAGTTTTAGGTTAACGAAGATTTTCAGTGAATTGGAGTGAATTTTTGGTTTATTTCTTCAATTCAATCATTTTAGATCTAAATAGTTCGAAGCGAATTAATAGCGCCACAGTATACAGTTTCAATGTGAATCGGGTTTATTTGAACACAACAACAAGAATAGAATTTTACCCCAACGGTAAGAGGTTCGAAAAATTGTACATCAAAACACAAAAGACTGATATTGTAACGTTTACGTTTCGTTTTCGTTTTTACCGTTATTTTTGGCTATAAGATTAATTTTTGCTTTTTGTTTTTGTTAAATCTTTGTTAAATGTTAAAAATCCGGGAAAAGCGAAATTTGAAAAATAAAATCCAATTCAAATTCAATTTCTTATGAATAAAATTTAAAAAAAAATTATAAATAAAAACAATATTTGTATAAATAAAAATAAATAAAAACATATTTTTTATAAATATTTTTTTAATTTTTTTGTTTTGTAAATATTGAGTTTAAAAAGAAATTGAAGTTTTTTTTCCGAAAATTATTTTTTTTTTAAATTGGAATTCATTTTTAAAATCATTTAAATAGTTTTCGAGAAAAGTGAAAGTAAAAAACTGGTGGTTCTATGGAAGTTGCCATAAATAGCCACCTTTCAGAAATAAAGAAAAAATAGCCTAGCTGGTCCCAGAACCACTGCTCCCAAGACAAAATGAATTGGTTTTTTGTTCGTACGCGTATATAACACGGCTGAACAACATACATGGGTATCTTTTTATTGGATTCGTATTGAACCAATTAAATAAACTACGGAACCGAAAATTAGAAATTTCGATAGGAAAAGTAGGAAAATAGTAAAAACGCGAAATTGCATACTTTTAGGAGTGAATGGTGGCGATATCTGAAAATTACATTTTGTATGGAAAGGAGAAAATTTTGATTTTATAGAAAGACAAACACTACGAAATTGACAAATGGGCTTATTTTGTCCCTTACGGAAATAGGATTGCCAATAAAAATGACATTTCACTCTCAAAAGGCGTTTTTCTTTTTTAGTTCAGAGCAGAGCCTGAACTGTCAAACAAATAATTGTGTTTCTTCAGATCGCTCAGAGTTTCAAATTTGTGTTTTATTTTAGTTCTGAGCATGTTCAGATTGCACTCTGTTAGCTCAGAATAAAATGCCAAAGTAAACCGAGGTTTAGTAGTAACTAGAGGCTTCTGAAACATCAGTGCCACTGGCATATACCGGTGCTGGGGCTCTGTAAAAATCAAAATTAAAACGCAAAAACGTGATTTTTGCATTCCGAACGTTAACTTTGCGTTTTTTGCGTTTCAACGTGATTTTTGGTTTCCAAATGCGTTTTTGCGGTTTAACTTGATTTTTACAGAACCCCAGGCACCGGTATATGGCGGTGGCACCGGGTGTTCCACAACCCTCTGTTTACTAATACTAACGGAGTAAAGTGCTGAACACAACCGAATTGAAATTTGAAAGGCGGAAATTTAAAAAAAAATCATCGTCAAAACAATACAAATAGCGGAAAAGGCTGGTTGCTCTAGTGTAGAAGGTAAAAGAACTTTACTCTGTTCGTTTAGAATCTGCTCAGTGCTCAGCTCTGAACTAAAAAAGAAAAACCCCTAAACTGCTACATTTATGTATAATAATTATAGAGCATTCGAAAATTTTTTAAAACAGATCAAAAATGTCATGCGAAACCGGACAGACAAGCAAATTTACAATAATATCGAAAATTGAGAATAAACCTATAGCGAATTGTTTCAAAAATTTAAAAACCAGAAGGAATTATTTTTTAAGTAAATTTTCAAACACGTATATTAATTAGTCGAAGTTTCAAAAAACCTACCTACATAAGTCCTACATTCAATTACTTGACAAAATCTGGGGGTCTTTAGAATTTTTAAGTCAATATTGTAGTTGCTTTGGAATTTATTGAAATGTTACTTTATTGCAGAATTTGAAGTAACTCAAGTTCAAGATCAACCAAACAGCTATGAAGCTATCAAATTTCTTTAAATCTAAAATTACGACCTGCTTTAAAACGGTCATAAGATTCAAAAACTCAGAGATACAATTTTTTACAATTCTTTGTTCAAGACAATTCTTGTCTCAAATGGATCAAAGATTTCCATCATCCAAAGTGCGAATCAACGTTCGTAATTAAAAATTTTTAAATTTTAACGAACCTGTGCCTACATTCTGTAACTCTCGCATCGATAAAATTGGTCGAGAAACGATGAAAAATGGAACAAAAATCATACGATTTGTTTCAATTTTCAATTACCAGGCGAGTACTTCAATTTATAAATAGCGTCTTTTATTTATAAACCAAAAATACTGCAACAAACTTCAGCTTATACCTACACTTCTATCGCTCTAATTCCCCAAAAGCATATTTTATTAGTGAATGAAATTCTTATTCGCCCCGAACGACTCCACTAAGCCCTTGTTGTTCCCAATGGTCTTCACGTGTAACATATTAATTAAAACAAAATCCCGTTTAGTATAACTTTCATTTCTTCCAAAAAAGCAAAAAGGCCCTACAGCGACCATTAAAAAAAAATAACAAAAGTCTTATACGAAAAAAGAAGATTTTATGTTCATATAAAGATGACCTATCTTCCCTTCATTCAAATTAGTTCATGGCCATTAAGTGTTGAATAACGACTATATAAATAAATTTAAGATTTGTTTTTGTTGTTTTATTACTCATCGTCATCAAACTTTATATTTGTGGTGGTTTGTGATGTTTGAATGACAAATTGGACTTTAGAAAAACTGAGAGCAGGTGCATTTATAATGATTTAAGAGATAAAGGGTATATAAATTTATATGTGCATTTTTGAAGATAAAAATGCATCTTCATAGGTCATAAATTCTAACCGCTATTTATGAGCTATGACGACGAAAGTGTAGCTAAAAGTTCTTTATGCATAGAAAATTTATACGATACCTATGTATTATGGGGTATTCAAGAGTTATTTAAATCATTCGCTTCTTATTTTTATGAGTGTATAATAATTTTGAGCACTGGGGTTTTAAAATATTGTATAGGCAGAAGTTTCAGAAGTTGTGTTAATATAGAGCCTAGATGAAATAGAGATTTAATTTGGAAAATCTAAGAATATTCTTGATTGTGCTGTCAGCATTTTCACTTTGTTTCGGTTTTTGTAAAATAATTGCGATAGAAAGTGAGTAGTGAGAATCATTTGATTAATTTAATTTTAAAGTTTTAAAATATTCAATTGAAATCGACGATTTATCTGGGAGCGTATCGGAATCTCGGTTTTTAAAATCCCGTTTTTCAAAAATCCCGAAAAAAAGTTTTAAAATCCCGTCTACTTAAATATTGTTTTTTTTTTTAAATCTGTCTTCCAAAATCCCGCTTATTCAAAATCCGAATATATTATATCTCGGCTTTTTAAAGTCTCGTCAAATACCGCAAATCCCGATTTATACAATTCATGTATTAAATATTTTATTTTGATAATTTGAAAAAATTATTCATTATTTTATTTGTTTTAATTTTTTTTAATTTCTTGTCATTCCACTTTTGCAATCAAAACTAGTTGTTTTATTTTAATAAAATCGCTGGTTTTTTTTAAGTAAAAAAACTACCTAGTTTTGATTGCAAAAGCGGGATTATAAAAAAAGGGATTATAAAAAACTAGATTATAAGAAAAGGGATTATAAAAAACAGGATTTTAAGAGACGGGATTATAAAAAAACGGGATTTTAAAAAAGTGGGATTTTAAAAAAGCGTGATTATAAAAAAACAGGATTATAAAAAGCGGGATTAAAAAAATCGGGATTAAAAAAATCGGGATTTAAAAAAAAAAACGGGACAATAAAAAGTGGGATATCGAACCCAATCCGATTTATCTTCATAGTCTCAAATTTCTAGCACACGGACTTCCTCACAAAAAAATTAAAATGATATCATTGACCTCAATCAAATGACGTAGAGTGTGAAGATAAATTAAACGTATAAGAAAAATTACCGCAGTGCAAAATCAAACACGTTTATTTTGTTTTTATATTTATATGATTAAAATCAGTTCAAACACACTTGATAGAAGAAAGTCTCTTATAGCAATCGGTTATCTCTTCAAGTTCATGCTCAAACCAAATTGATACACAAATTTCAACAGATAAATAAGAAATCAATTAGTGTTATTACTTACTTTTGGATTGAAGTCATTTTACAGGATATATTTAAGAAGACCTGTTTGTATATATGTACGTACGCAATGTCATATACCGTTAGATGAAAGAAGGAGTGAAATGCTTATAAAAATAAAAATGTCATACACATTGGAAATTCGTAAAAAAAAATATATGATAAAAAATAGAAAATCTTGATATAATATTTATAAGATTGTCTCAAAAAAAAAGTCTCGTTCAGATGAGATTTTATTTGACATTTAATCGTTCTATATTGGAACTTGTTTAATTTAATTTATTCTTTGAGTTAAGTGAGATGCGTTCTTAATTTTATGTTTTGCTACTTATTTTTTTAAATCAAATTAGATAAAACAAGTGTTTGTTGCCTAGAAATTGAACAAATTATGCCCCTATTATGGATTACAACTCAACTTAGTTGAGTTGTCATCAACACAACTCAACTCTTAGACAACCAAACGAATTTTTCGTATTATGTAAGTCAACTAAACTCAGTTGTAATGAAAAAATACGTTGCCGTCTTTTAGGAGTTAATTTTCTGTCAAAATCAGCTGCTCAGCATGAAATAAAAAAGTAAGAATAAGAAATTGTATGATGGAAAGTTCTTTTGATTTGTTTTTCGGTGATTTGGAAGAGGAGAATTCCCTTGTTGTAGCCAAAATAAGAAAGAATATCCGGGATCACTCCAATCCATTGGAACTTCCAAATACTAAGTATATTAAATAAATTTTATGTACACCTCTATTCCCAATGTATATGTATTTTTTTGGTTCTAGATTTTTAAGTTACTTCAGGGTTAACAAAGAAGCATTTCTTTATATCTTGCCATTCTTTTGATATTCTTGATGGAGGCCCGAAGCTGTTCAGTTCCACAGTTATTTTCCCCCACTGATCATCATGATCCTTTTTCGAGGAACCGAACTGTCCCTTACCCCTAGCAAGTTCAGGTTGTTCGTGGAGAAGAGCAACAAGTCTTTCAAATTGTGTAGGCCGTGTAATTTTCAAACTAGAAATACACTAATTAAATTCTATTTTTATTAAAATTGTTGTTTAACTTACTGTTTTTTGAATTCCGCTTCTTTCAAAATCTTCTACACAACTGCTTCGAACCAGTTGTTTGATTTTGACGTTTATTACAACCGAAACACAACTCAACTTACTTACATAATACAAATAGACAACTGAAAAGTCAACCATTTTTTTAGTTGTCTGCCAAATGACAACTGGTTGTGTTTTGACAGTCAACTAGTTGTGATCGATAATACCAATTCTAAGAATGACAACTAAACCATAGTTGAGTTGTCTTCCATAATAGGGCTATTAGTTAAGATGAATGTTGTTTTATATGTAATGGTATTCCAAACATTTCAAGTTCAAAGTTTGACTGATAGACATAGAGTCTTGACATATAGAGTGAGAGAAACGACATTGGCCACGTTCCTAAAAAAGGATTTTTTTTTTTAAATTCAAGTCTGTCGGCAATTGATGAAGAATATTATGTTGTCACTGTAATAAGTTAAACAAAATACAACTTTTCCATATTCGGATAAATGGAAGTTGTTTGAAAATTGAACAAGCTGCTTTAGTGTTGATACATTAGTCAATAAAAGTTCAATTTGTTTCATTAAATTTGTAGCCATAGGAGACTAGGTATGGATTTTTAAGGTAAATATCTTGATACCAGAATTTTTACTTCAACGATTCAAATAAAACGATTTGGCTTCGATATCCAGCTTTCTATAGTAGCGAAGCATTTTTTTTAATCCCGTTTTTTTTTTTTTTTAAATCCCGCTTTTTAAAATAGTTTTTTTTTTTTAATAATTCCGCTCTTTTTTTAAATCCCGCTCTTATTTTTAAATCCCGCTTTTTTAAAGATCCCGTTTTTATAATCTCGTTTCTTAAAATCCCATTTTTTTAATCCCACTATTTAAGATATCTTTTTTATAATCCCACTATTTAAAATATAGTTTTTATAATCTCACTATTTAGTTAGTGTTTTTTTAATCCTATTTTTTTACGATCCCGCTTTTGGAATCAAATCTAATTGTTTTATTTAAAAAATTCCCGCCATTTTTCTTTTAGTCGAGTAATTTTAATTTTTTTTTTCAAATTTACAAACATTTAAAAAATAAATGTATTATAAAAAAATGAGTTTTTCTGAATTTTAAAAATCGGGATTTTAGAAAACAGGATTCACAAATAAAAAAAAAACAGTATTTTAGAAAAAGGGATTTTAAAACTTTTTTCGGGATTTTGGAAAAGTGTAATTTAAAAGCCCGATATTCGGATACGATTTCATATAAGACTTGCTATCAAAGATGTTGATGACGCTTCGCTTATTTGTAAGCTTATTTTTTATTCAAAACCCCAATTCTTTTCCTAATGTTAAAGTAACCGCTGAAATTAGAGAATGTACATAAAAATGAAATAATTTTGTTGGTGCTAAGAAGTTGCAAGTGCATTTGAAGTTTTTTGTTGTATGTCTTACTTGGAATTGCTGATGCAAAAACTTTAAAACGCACGTTTCCGCAAGACTGAACTTAGCAGACAAAATTTTAAAAATGAGAATTTTAAAATTTGTTGTTTTACCTAAAATAAATTATAGCGCTTTTTTAATTTTTTTTTTTCTAAATACTTTGTCACAACTGTCAGTTACAATTTATGAAAATATGAGTCAGTTGCTACCGTTTTAAATTTTGTCATATTAAAGCTGGTATAACACTTCATAAGACATGATTCAAATATTTGCATATACATATCTATAAAAATCTACTATAAAAGAAAGTTTTATTATTAAGACATTTTCATAAATAATTCTCTATATATTCAAACACATAAACAAAATATATAGGACTCATCTATAGGGCCACCAACAAACTTCGGGCTTTAATAAATTTTAATATTATTAGTTTCATATATTAATAAAATACATTCACGCCAAAAATCTATGATATTGAACACGCGACTTCGAATTTTTTTTGTTGTGGTTAATGAACTCCAAATATTTGCAAAAAAAAAACGTAAAACCCCTGCGGTGAATAGCGACTTAATTGAATGGTTTTTTTTATTGACATCGTTTGTTATGCATAATATTGCGAAGGTGTCTGGGTCATGTATTTATACATAAGTTAATTTTTATTTATTTATTAGAAGATATGGATATTTTGAAAAATTTTATACCCATATTTTAAAGTTGATCTAATTCGATATAAAATTTAAATTAAAGCGGAACTTTAGACCGTATAAGGTTCGTAAATTAAGAATTTCTAATTTAAAGGTATATAATGGGTGATTTTTTAAGAGGTTTAGAACTTTTTTAAAAAAAAAACACAAAAAATTCGAAAAAATGAATGAAATATTTATTTGAATCGATAGTTTGAACCTTGCAATTTAATGTTTAAAGATAATTTCATGCAAATGTTGACCGCGGCTGCGTCTCAGGTAGCCCATCCGCTGAGTCCAATTTTGGCATACTCTTTCACACATATCGGCCGGTATCTCACGAATGAATGCATGGATGTTGGCTTCCAGTGCGTCAATCGAAGCGGGCTTGTCCCTATAGACATTAGCCTTGACATACCCCCACAAAAAATAATCTAATGGTGTCAAATCGCACGATCTAGGCGGCCAATTGACCGGCCCGAAACGTGAAATTAACTGTTCACCAAACTCGCCTCGCAATTGCGCCATTGTTTCGCGTGCTGTGTGGCATGTGGCACCGTCTTGTTGAAACCACATATCATGCAAGTCAAGAACTTCCATTTCGGGCAAAAAAAAGTTTGTTATCATCGCTCGGTAGCGTTCACCATTGACAGTAACGCTGCGATTCGCATCATCTTTGAAGAAATATTGCCCAATAATGCCGCCGGCCCATAAACCGCACCAAACAGTGGCTTTTTCGGGATGCATTGGTAGCTGTTGCAATGCTTCTGGCTGATCTTCACTCCAAATGCGGCAATTTTGCTTATTTACGTACCCATTCAACCAAAAATGAGCCTCATCGCTGAACACAATTTTTCGATAAACAACATTTCGAACCGAGCACGAATTTTGATAGTAAAATTCAATAATTTGCAAGCGTTGTTCATTTGTAAGACGATCCATGGTTAAATTGCAAACCAAACTGAAGCTGTTTGACAGTGACACAAGGTACTAAACACACGTCAGCTGTCAAAACCAGTGTTGCCAAAACCAAACCAGCTTAAAAATCACCCGTTATAAGATCGTACTGATATAAGGTCACACACAAATTTTAATCCAAATCATAGGAGTCGTTTTTGAGAAAAATTAGATTTTTTATACCGGTTTTATAACATTTGTATGAGAGGTACCGTTATTTTTGGCTATACGAATAATTTGTATTTAAAATCTGCTACATAATGTCATATAACTGCTGGATGCCAAGTTTAACAAAAATCGACAAAGTCGTTTTCGAATTTTTAAGTTCTCAAAAAAAAAAAAAAAAAACTTTTTTAAAAATCAAAAAAAAAAAAAATTTGAAAATGTTGGTATGCAAAACTTTTTAAGCTTTTTAAACTTTTTGAAAAATTCTCTGTAAAAAAATTGATCAAATTCAGTTGAACCATTTTCGAAAAAATCGAAAATCAAAAAATGGGTCTAGGGGAGGTACCTACCATTTTTAACCAATCTTCGGATTTTTTTTAACGGTAGCCTTTTTGTAAAAAAACAAATACTGGATTTTTGTGGGCACTTTTTTGAAAAAAATAAGATTTTATTTTTTTGCAAAAAAAAAATTGTACGGCAGGTACCGTCTTAAAAAATGAAAAAATATAATTTATAATATTTAAAAAAAAAAATTATTCTTATAGTCACCATCAACGGTACCTTCCATATAAAAGTTTAAAAAAAAAAAAAAAACATTTAAAAAAAAATTATTATTCTCGAAAATGACTCTTACTATTTTTCTGTGTTTACTTATATTGGTAAAAAAACACCATTATTATTAATTAACATTAATTTTCATAGAACATTTTTTTTATAATTAAATTGATTTTTAACAATTTTTCAATTCAAACTGTGAGTTCCAAACATGGACTCCCAAAATTATTTTTTGTTTTTGATCAGATAAATAAATCTACAATATACAGACATGATCGTTTTAAAATATTGGTTTTAAAATATTTGACCCTTAAATTACAAATTAATGAATTCGGAAAAGAATATTCCAAAAAGAAGTAGAAGCCCTATTAATACTTATTAATTGTCAGCCTAGAATTTTTGCTGCATTTGCACTTCGCGTAGGTATTTTTGGTATATTATGTATATATAATATTTAAATCTCTACGGTCTTGATATTTTTTTTTTACAACAAAAATCATAATTTCACAATTTACTGCTATTCAAATAAAATTATCATCTTAATATCATTATTATTTCAAATAATATTTCAAATAATACAAAAACAATAACCATATATTGCTTTGACTTATATTTTGCCTTTTTTAAATAGATCATAAAAATTTTATCGTCAAGATATTTTGCATATATCTATCTAATCAATTTAATCCATGCATTGATCACATTTCGTTATGAATAACAAACAAAACTATAAAAGATGATAAATTTACTAGGCGAAAGTAGCAAAATGTTTTTTGTGTCTCATAAATCTTAATCAATACTAATTTAATCACATTATCAATTTGTTAAATTTAATGTTATTCAAAAAAACAAATTGGAAACAAAAAAAAAGTATCAAACAAAAATCATAAAAACTGACAAGTAGTTCTTTATTGTCGAATTTCGATTTTAATAATTTTTTAAACTTTTTGGTTTATGATTCTAATGTGAAAAAAATTACAAGGTTGGTACGAAATCCGGAAGGTGCTTTTATTTTTGTAAAATTATATTTTAATATTTATTTGTAAGATAAACAGAAGGAGAAGTAGGTTATTAAATATTATTGGTGTAAAATTTTACGAAGATGTTAAAGCAGGTTAAAAACAAGCAAAATTGAATGCTTTGAGCTAAAAAAGAAACACGATGACAGTTCAGACTCTGCTCTGATGTCTGAACTAAAAAAGAAAAACGCCCTTAGTGTCATTCTCAGCCCTATCGTCAATTTAATGGAAACTTTTTTCCCCGAAAAAAAATATACCAGGGAAAAAATAATTCCCATCGCGAATCTGCCACGAAAATTTACTTTTTCCATCGAAATGAGAAAAAAGTTCCCTGGAAAAATTATTCACGAATCACGACAGTATATTTTCCCTAATAAATTTCGATGATAATTCCTGATAGCAAATTTCCCAATTTGGGGAAAAAAAACTCCAGGGAAATAGCTTTCGCGATAGTCAGGCCTTTTTCCAAATGTCACTTTGACAATTAAAAATGTGAAAATGGTATGGTTGTTTACTTTTTTGCATGAACTGTCATTGTTCTAGGTGTGTTCAGTTGGAATTTATAATGAAAATTGGTTTAGCATGTTACTAGTAAAAAATAGTTAAAAAAATGTTTAAAACTAAGAACATATTAGTAAAGAGGTTTGAAGTTAGAAAATTAGAAATTATCATGCTAACATCACGCTACTTAAAATATTTCTATCGCTTTTTCTTATATTTTTTATTCTTTGCTGTTTCTATTTCAATTTTATCAATTTCATACTATTAAGACTGCTAACATTTTTTTTGTTCGCTGAGTGGTTCTCTAGATGTTTGTCAAAAAGTGTTTCCCAAAATGGCAATTAAAGGACAAACCCTACAGCTACCCAATACCAACACGGAACACATTGCAAATACTTTTATTTATCTACTTAATTTCTTCATCTTAGGATTATATTTTTGTTGGAAAAACTCATCAATATATTTAAAAAAAAAACATTGGTTCTTTAACAAAATATCCTTTAAATTTCGAAATATTTTTTTTATTTTTTCAACTCTCCTTTTAACGTTGTTATTTTTTCAAAGGAATTTGAGTGACACGTTAACACTTCTTATCTTCGCCTACTCTACTTAATATATGGAGAATTTTGTATTCTAAAATCCACCCTCGCGAGTTCTTTTTTTATTATAAAATATAATTTACTTAACTTTTCAACCATCAATTACTGTCAGTACTGAGCTGTCAGTTTTCTTCTTCTTCTTTTTTTCTACAAAATATTATTCAAGTCTTCCTGTGGATGAATAAAAGAGGAATAAAGGATATTTCTTCAATACAAAAACAACTTAGATCCATCCTTTGTACCTATAAAACCAACAGGTAATAAACTTTTAGAGCACAGTCCAAGGCGAGTTTTCCTTTGTACAAGAACATACAAGTCGTCATCTCGCAAGCAAACAAAAAAAAATGTCATCTTGCTCAACACCATTATTCCTGTGTACATTTTTACTCTCGTGTTATATTCTAATTGTCCCTGGACAATCGGCAAGCAGTGATAAATACATTGATAGCTCACAGAAGCTTGACACTCGTGGTGATGGTATTAGTGGAGCTGGAAATAATATCAGATCGCTGGGATCACACAGAAATCTACGATCAGTTTATGGTTTTGGTCCAAGGATGATGCAGATATCACGTTCGAAAATTCCCATTGAATTGGATCTTTTGATTGACAATGAAACGAACGATAACGAGCGAACGAAGCGTTTTGATGATTACGGACATATGCGATTTGGAAAACGTGGCGGAGAGGATCAGTTTGATGATTATGGTCATATGAGATTTGGGCGTTAAAAACAAAAACTAACATAATATACTTACTAACTATAGCGACGAGAGACTTAAGACGATAATTTTTATTTTTTTGTTGAAAATAATAATTGATTGGGCAAATTTTAATTGAAAATACATATATTAAAGCATTCCAAAAATGAAAAAAAAAATGTTTACTTGACATTTATTTTATTATATATTAATATTTTTTTTTGAAGTTGTTTATGTGTGAATTGATAAGAAAAAGTGAGATTTCAGTGAAATCTTCTAGAATTTCTAGAACTTTCATATTGCCATTTTTACTTGCGAAATATATGAAGGTATTATTTGGCAAATTATAGATTCTAAAAACTTGAATTTTTCATTGTGTTTAGGGCCAGGAATGACGGTAGCGCCATACAACTATGAACTTACCTATTATTAAGGTATCTCAAAAACCGCTCCACAGATTTTTATAAAAAAAAATAGCTGATAGCCCAGCTTTGCACGGAATGGAATTTTTGAACAATTTTAGAATTTTAAAAAGGGAAAATAAAATTTAATTTTGTTTATCATGCTCGAATAATTACACAAATTTTATAAGCCGATTGTCAATTTCGTAAAGTTTTTTGTCTTCGCTAGCTTTCCGGTCAAAATTTTCTATTTAACGTGGCTTAATACAAATTAAAAAAAAAAATGAAATTTAGTACATTCCCCCTGACACGTTTATTTTTATTATTTTTTTTTTAGGACCAAAAATAACGGCATACCCTATTTTTTTAGCATTTTTTTTCAATAAAATAGGCTTCCGTTTAGTAAAAAAAAAATACATGTTAGTAATGGCATAGTACCATTTTTTTAGTACCTATAAAAAAAAAATATTTTTTGTAATTTAAAAAAAATTACAAAAAATTAATTTAAAAATTTTTTTTTTTCTAATAATATTGCAAATTAAATTTAAAAAAATATATTTTTTTAATAATAATATTGCAAATCAAAATTTAAAAAAAAAATGTTAATTTTTTCATCAAATTTAATTAATTTGAATGCAATTCAAATTTTCAAAAAATACAACACATTTTGGATTTTCAAAAAAATTTAGAGTTTTTTTTTAAAAAAATTCGATACTTCAAAAATATGTTTTATTCTCGATAAAAATTTTTAACTCTGCATTAATAAATACTTTTAAATGACGTAACCAATATTTTATATGTCCACAAAGTTAAAAATTAATTTAAAAAAAAAAACTCTCCAAAGTTTTTTAATTTTTTTGTTCTCAAAAATGTCTAAAATTTTAAGTTGATGCCTTGAAAATATAGAGTTCCTTTTATCTAAGCCATTACTGCCCTTCATTATCCTGCCAACTACCACAAAGGAATTATTTAAATTTTAATTCTTCACAAGCTGTCGTGCTAATAATTTATTTCATGTAAGTTAAAAATAAAAATGAAATAAACTAAAAAAAACTTAACTTGAAAGTTGATCGAAATTATTTTAACACCAGTATTTTAGCACCAGAATTACATAACAGCGTGCAATTCATTAATCAGCTTAAAAAATGTATCTATACAATAGATATTTACCTAGTTCTGTAAATTGTCATTACTCATCAAAATAACTGCCAATATTTAAATTTGTTTAATTTTCAATGAAACTTGATACTTAAGAAGCTATTTAACGGTAGATATTTAATCTTTAAAAATATTTATGTTTGTTTTATACTAAACGTTTAACACAAAATTAATTTCTTTAATTTAATCCACATTTCACTATTAACACTGATGGTTAGTGTTTGAATTGATTTTAAAATATATTTTTTTTTCTCGTTTGAATAAATTTAAACGATATACAAAAAAAAAAAAAACATAACCGTTTCGATGAACTTAATTTGCAAAATTAAATCATCAATTTGATGAACGATTGCCATTAACAAAAACAAAAATAATTTAAACAAAACTATCACTATAACTGTAGATACAGAGATTATTTAAGAAAAAAAATGAATCTAATTGATTGAATCAAATTAGTTAATTCTGATACGAGTGTATGCGATTTCTGATTAATTATTCAATTAAATGCTTCCGGAAGTCACAAAGGTTACTTTAATTTAGATTATCTCTTAAGAATTAGAAAATTTTCAAAAATGAATACCTACAAATTATAAAAAAAAATATTCTAAACAAAAAAAGTAGGTTTACATTTTTAACCTTTCTTCTAAAATTTTGTATAGGTTTTTTTTTTTGCATGCATTTGTTGTCTAAATTTATTTTGAAAATTACAGCCATATTCTGGCAAACCTTACTGTGAGGAAAAATTAATTTTATGATGTTTTCATATTCTGAGCTTCATAACGAAATTGTGATTTCTTTTTGAGTAGCTCACAACTCACACATCACATTTAACGTTTCACAATCACAAAAAAAAAATTCAATGAACCCGTTCAACAAAAATTCAAAACTTAACAATGACAATAAAAAATTCACCTTTCTATGGTGAGTTTTTTGTGAGGTTTCTTGTGTGGATTGTCTGTGCATATCGAAAATGTTATCGAATCACAAAAAAATTAACAAAGAATTGCGACTTTCAAGCCGTCACAACGAGTAAATAGGGTAGTTAGTTTTTCTTTTGTAGTAGATTAAAACAAACTGCGTATAACAATTGGTGGAAATCCATTCAGCCGTTAGCGATTAAAAAAAATTGTTTGATTCGATAATTTAAAAATATTTTGAAGTTTCCATATAAACTATCGATAATAAAGTGATAATTTCACGAAATTTTTTTTTTTAGATTTTACCTGTGAAAATTATCTGGATTAAGCCATGCCGTTAGTGATAATTGATAATATGTATATAGAAAAGTCAATATTTTGTAATAAAAAAAATTATTTAATTCGATAACTTAATTATATTTTATATATGTACAAATTATCGAAAACAAAGTGATAATTAACCGGGAAACCTTTTTATCAGATTGAAACTCCGAAAATTATCTGGACTCAACAAAACCATTAATTGAATCGGTAGCTTAAAAATATTTGGATGTTCCCATACAAACTATCGATAACAAAGTGATAATTTCACCTAGAACTGATTTTTTTCAGATTTAATCTCTGAAAATTATCTGGCGTAAGCGATAAAAAACGAAAAGTCAAAATTTTGTAATAAACAAAAATTATATGATTTGATAACTTAAAAATAATTTGAAGTTTTCATACAAACTATCGATAATAAAGTGAAAATTCAGTCAGCAACATATTTTTTTTCAGATTTAAGCTCTAGAAATTATCTGGACTTAGCAAAGATTAAAAATATTATGGCATTTCCATGCAAACTATCGATAACAAAGTAATAATTCCTGCTGGGAACACATTTTTTCAGATTTCCATTCTGTTCAAATTTCTTCAAACAAAAATTACGTCAATCGTCATCTTTCGCAAAACATTATTAACAGCTGGTGTGTGATATGCGCCAATGTGTGTGTTTCTACCAAATCATTACAATTCCTTAAGAAAATACTCAAGACATACCAGTGTCTAGAAAAGTTTTTTTTTTTTCATTTCTCAATCCAATCACCGCAATCAATTAAATATGTAAATTCCCCCAAGATTCGCACACTATCACCATCACTGACCACTGACTGACTCACATTTCTTTCGTTTACTCTCAAAGCCTATACCTACTTCATAGGAAGGGGAACCGTTAGATTCTGTGATGAAGACTTCTATATCAATATACATTCTTGCAAAATGTAAATTTATTCATTTGATGAGTTCAAAATACTTTTTTGTCACAAAATATTTACTCTTTCTCAAGAAACACTCTTCCCCCACTATATCAGCCAACCATCAATTTCAAATCATGCAGAACAGCCATTATGAAGCGGACTATGTTGACCTAATTCTAACACAACATCATCATCGTATAGAGACTGGCAGTCCTCTTCGGAGGCTCAACGCTCTTAAGCTCAAGTGCTGCCAAGTAGTCAAGACTTCAACGGGTAGATATATTATAAAGACAACAATCCTAGCATGTCGACCTATTTTTAATCAAGATTGCGTCAAAACAAGTTAAGCTAAACCAAATGAACGGACATTCTAATATATGTTTTAACATTTCTGACCCGATCCGTGAGGCAGCGCGGCGGCGCACGGTGGCGCGGCGGTGGCGACGACTAGAACCGTTCTTCGAACTCCTTTCGGTCTTTTGCAAACTTGATTTCCTCTCTCGAATTCCCGAATTAAACCTCGATTTTAGATTCAAAATATAAGTCAAGGTAGTCCGGACAGGAATTTAAATTTATGTTCCCGGACTGACCTAAAACCATAAAATGGAAATGCAAGAGAGAGGATCTCAATATAAGCTGAGGAGGCTTCTATAAGGTTGATTTTCTGATCTTGTCCGATAGGTGGAAACAAGTTTGCTAAAAAAAAATTAATTTCCGCTGCGTCGCGCAGGCTAATACACATGCACTGCGCCGCCGCCGCCACTGTTGGTCTGTCTAATTGGCCATTTTGGCGAATTCGCCTATATAGTTGGTTCGGGTATATATTCACTATTCACTGCTCACCAAAGACAACACGAGTCCCTGGTCCATGCGCCATAGATGGGATGCAGTTGTGGCGAATCTCTCGACTCGGTCGGTAATATGATATTCCCAGTCTGCGTTAGACATGAGGATCGTTTGCATATAGACAATCGGAAGTTTTCTGTTTTGCCTTTTTTTTTAGACAGATGAACGTACGTCCCGTCCATAGCACTCGACCCGGTAGGTAGGTGCTGCTGCTTTATAGAGTGTTGAGTTGCTGCCGTATTTTGCGCGCATGTAATCACATTGTTTGGAAGACTTCATGAATATGTGCGAACAATTAAATTTAAATAAAGATTTTTTTTTTATTTTCGTTGTGTTCATGTTTTTACATTCGACAAAAAAAATATTATTGTTTCAAAGTGATATGTTAGTCTGTCTGTCTATCTAGATATCTGTATGTTTCTGACTTGATTATCGAAGTGAAAGTAATATAGTGATGTTGTGCTGATTTTTTATTTTATTTTATAAATGTTTACTTAACTTTTGAACTTTTCAAATAATAATTATATTGAAACTCTGAAGGAAGGAAGTGTTATTGCTGCGTTTTTTATTTTATTTTTCTACACGATTGCACAATATAACAATTATTCAGTGTATTTTTTCTTTTTGTCTATACAATCATTACTGGATTATGCAAATAAAAATGGTAGGTATACATAAAATGTATAAATATAGTTTTATGGGGGTAAAGGTTGTAGATATATTTAAATAACTAATTGGGAGACAAAGTTGGGTGGAACATATATTTTTAATTGATTTTTTTTAAATATAAATATCGATTGTATTTTCTCAAACAAATCTCAATTTATTAAAAAATTTTTAAAAAAAGTAATTTTTTATATATAAAATTTTGAAAACATTTTTCGAAAAAAAAAAAAAATTTAGGTACGCCACATTTTAGTATTTATTAATGCGAAGTTAAAAAATTAATTTTGAAAAAAAATCGTCTACCCATTTTCGAAATATCGAATTTTGCACAAAATAATTAAGATTTTTTAAAATTACCCAAATTTGTTTTTTTGAAGAAGAAATAGCTTTTAAAAATTCAAAATAATATTGCATTTGTTTTGAATTTTTAAAATCTCTTTTTTTCAAAAATTTCATTAAAATCGGTTACACAGGTATAATGGGGTACCATTAATAATGGATTAATACAAAATTAGTTTCAATAACATGGTAGAGGTGGTAGATCCTACTGTTATTAGCTCAAATACAAATTTTAATCAAATCATCCTACGATTTTCGAGAAAAAATCATTTCTTGTAAGGTAGATACCGTTATTTTAGGTAAAACGAATAATTTTTGTTTAAAATTAGTTAGAGAATGTCAAAAAAAAACAGCTGGGTGCAAATTTTAGTAAAAATTGACCACGTCGTTTTCGAATTATTAAGTTCACAAAAAAAAATTGAAACTTTACTTAACTTTTTGATCAGAATCAGTTGAGGCGTTTTTGAGAAAATCGAAAATTTAAAAAAAAAGGTGTGGTACCATTTATAACGAAAATAGTAGACTTTTTGTCAAAAATCATAATTTTATGGGAACGTTTTTGATAAAAATAATATTTTCATTAATTGCTAAAAAATACATTGTACGCCCAGGTACCGTTATTTTTGGTCCTAGGATATGTTAGGTTTACGTGGCTGTCAGTAGAGATGCTTGACACAATTAGACCATAGGTTGGCCCATTCTGATACATACCACAAGAATTCAGAAAACTTTCTTCCTACTCGTTGAAGCATTTGGAGCTTCTAACGAAGGGCTAATCCCATGATTATTTTTTTTTCTAGGTCCTAAAAAAAATAAAAAAAACGAGTTAGAAGGGTTTTCAAAATACGCTAGTTACCAAGTTTAAAGAAAATCGACCCACCCGTTTAGACCGCAGCAGAATGGACAAGAGACAGACAGAAAGACGAACTTTTAACTTCGATATCATTTTTGATCAAAATCTCGAGGAGACTCATACGTCATACCTCCTTTTCGAAAAAAGTGAGTTCTACAATTTATTATGTCTGCATGTCTGTCTCTATCTTCGACCTACAGGCTGAACTGCTGAAGCGATTTTGTTCAAAATTTTAACTTAATTTTTTGCTGATTTTTATCTCCAAAAATAACGGTTCCTGTCATACAAAACTTGATGAAAAACCTTATTTATCTCGAAAACAGCTCTAACGATTTGGGTACAAATTTGCAATGAAATTGTTATTTTTTTTGTCCATCATCTAGCTCAAAGCCCTGGTAGATGGAGCTTAAATTTTGTTTAATGGTAATTTAATTTATTTATATATCAACTAGCAAAACCCCCGCTCGCTTCGCAGGGCGTTAAAAAAAATAGTTTTTTTTTTTTATTTGTTTTGCAGCGAATGTGTTGAAATTTTTTATAATTTTTTTTGTTTGTTCTAAACCTTCTACCCTTTTTCCTCTTTAATTAAAAACAAAAATTAAGAAAATCGGTCAACCGGTTTGGCTGGTTAGCGAACGTACACAAAACCAAACTTTAATTTATATATATATGTAGATAGATAAATTTATAATAATAATAAATCAAATTGTTTTTTTTTGTAATTTTTGACTTTCTCGTCAAAGGATTCACCGATTATTTTTGTGTATTTTTTTTTTGTATATGTAAAATGTTATTTTTTTTTTTTGAAAATTAAATCAATATCACGAAAACAAGTGTTTGAGGATTGACCTAAAAACGTATGTATATGTATGTATTTGCCTTTTTATCAGATGACTTGTCAAAGTGAAGAAGGACCAATTTTCATATTCCATCAAAACTAAAATGTAGTGAAAGTAGTAAAAAAGCAGTAAAAAAAAACAACAATGGAAAACTACAAAATATTCCCTTGTCGAAAATTGATCAATGCAATCCCATATTTTTTTCTAATTAATTGACAGCTAAACTTAGAAGTTTTTCGATAAGAAATACTATTTATGCAGAGTATCCCGAAATTAACGCCATTTACCGTCATTTTTGTACAAAAAAAAAAACAAATTGACAGCTGACAGTTTGTTCGTCCAAAAAAACAAGCTGTTCAATATCTAATGTCAATATCAAGTAAGTGTGTTCGAGTGTTGATGAAAGTCCAGGAACACCGAAATTTTCAAACTGTTGTCTCTGCAATTTCATTTTTTTTTGAAATATTGCTCAACAATGATCTTCTCTCGTGTAATGATGTTCCATTTCTACTAACCCTAAATTGTCAGCTGTCAAATTGTTTTGTTTTTTATTATGGTTGCCAAAACTTTACAAAAATGCCGGTAAATACAAATCTTGGGTTAATATTGGGACACCCTTTATGTATAAAATCTAAGATTGATATAGAATCTCTAAAATCTCAAAAAATATACATCACTGATGAACTTGATAAATGCAAAAATTTACTGAGACTTTTAGTTTTTTTAAAACAAGAAATATCTACGAACATATCCAACTGCTAGTGCAACATGATTAATTCCTAGGTACGAATCCAACCTTCAAGCAATCCCACATAAATTAAATCCACATATACCTATCTAAATAATATATTTATGAAATGTACAGAAGTGTCTCCAAACCTTTTTAACGGGTTCTTATCTATTAAATATCTAATTAAGACATTTTTCTTCTCTCTATATCACAAAAAAAAATAAAAAGAAGGCAGTATTATATTTTCCTTAATAAGAAGTCTAAAACAAAAAAAAACTCTTCTATGAAGCCTTTAAATCTCTTAAATAATGGAACAGCAACACCTCTATCTATAGCCTCATGTTTATTCAACGAGCAATCTTTCCTGTGATCTGTAAACTTCATCCCAAACCACTCCGCAACAAACGATAGATTGATGGATGTATGGATGGTTGGATGGAAAGATGGATTGATCACAATTTTAAATCAGTTTGTTTGGTCGACATTTTGTATCAACATCTTAACAATCTGCACGTCCCAGCACTGGAAGAAAACTTTATATACGAAGATGACAAAGAGTTGGCCAATTAAGTTCATCTATAAGCCGACAGACGACGACGGACGAACCACAAACAATGTCCAGATCAACAAAGCCTCGCTACAGCATCATCCATCGGTCCATTGCACCTCAATTAATTCTTTATGTTCCATGCTATAAGCAAACATATGTGTGCAACTCCTTTGGAACACACTTTGATACCAGTTAAGCCATGGAAGAACTATCTTGGTGTTGAATCCAGTTTGAGTATAGAATAATTGGGTCACCGGTGACAGAAATCGCAACAAACTAACAGAACTTACGAGACAGCATTTATGTTGAAAAAAATAATATAAAAACCAGGTCTCCTGTCTGAGCAGCAATGCTCAGGCAAAGTGGTCCACAATTGAAGAATCTTCCTGCTGCAACACTTCTTCGAATGTGCTAGCAAAAGATACCGTTCTAAAAGAACAACAATAACAACAACAACAACAGAATTGCGCATCACACGGAAGCCTAATAACTTTGCGTTTCGCAAAATAGAAAACGTCAAACGAGTTTGGAAGCCACAATAGTTGAGGTCTATTATAGACTCCCCGATGGTCCAGCGCACACGAGATCACAGTTGATCCTCACGTTAGATTCACCACAGTTAGACGCACATCTCTATAGATGGAGCTTGTATCGTAGGCCACTTCTACATGACTGATGATGCAGTTCGTATTTTATAAAAGAACATGAAGAAAAACTAGAGCAAATCAAGACTGCTATATCCAAGAAGCTGGTCAATCCAGCTCCAAAGGTAGGTCAAAGGCATAACTTCTAATCAACAGCATATTTACTGCTGATGCGATCATGCACACATCAAACTTCACACAGATACTCAAATAGATAACTGTTTGCTGTTTTGATGTAAAAATTCTCCTTTTCGGGGGGTAATAAAAAAACTCAAGATCTGTTATTGTACCAGAGACCATCACTGATGACGGAATTCTGTGTATAAATGAATAAAGGTAATTATTGCAAAGCGTTACGCAATTGATTCAAACATATCATACTTCGCATCGCAAATAAATAATTGAAAATAAAAAAAAAAAAGAAGTGCAATGATGATGAGGAGAATAAAGAATGTCTGGATGATGAGGAGGTTTTACGTTAAAGATGTTACTGTTATTATGTTATGTGATCAGAGAGTAGAAACAGAGACCCAGACCTACTGAAAAAACTTGCCTAATGAACTCGCGCGTTTGTACAACTCAGGTGAACTATCGGAATGAAGATTTAAACAATTTATGGATTAATTTTCAAGTTACGGGATGTTTTTTTTTTTTTTTTTTAATGTTAGTAAACCTTGTTTATTTAGTGGCAGTAGGTTTTTTTCTGTTAGAATGCGTTCATAGGAGTTACAGAGATTTTTTTGCGTTTGAACTTTTTTATATTCAATCATGGCCAAGACCAGTTAAAGACCGAAGAATCTGTTCAATACGTAAAAACAATTAAAGTTTTAAATGTTGTAAAATGAACACAACGTGAACAAAGTTAACGACAATGGAAAGATCAAGGGATATTTTGATATGAAAAAGGAAATAGTGGTATGCAGGTGCTTGAAATGTTCTCATTTTAATAGAAGTTGGTTATCCACCTTTTCATTTGTGAAAAAGGGAAAATTCGTACACACCTCAGGTAAAATGAAAACAAAAAAAATACGTTCCACATTTTTTCATTTGTGAAAAGGTATAAACGTGCTTGAAATTTTTACTTTTTATTAAAAGCAACAGTCATCAACCTAAGTTGAAATGCAAAAAATACGATCCACACTGAAAATTTTCTTTGAAATCTTATTTTCCCTACATAAATATGTAGTTTTAAGGCCAGCCTACCAATACTAATACTCTATTGGGAAGTGAAATGTCAATATACGTTCCACAATAATCTTCTTTTTTTCAAACCATAATATGCATTAACAAGGACGAATTTGTTTAAAAGAATTTAACATTGTCAAATCAATCAAATAAAAAAAAAATATCACAGTTGAAAACTGTAAAAAAAATTGGTTCCAAATTAAAAATTTAATTTAAAATCTCTTAATCTCTCTTTTTCACTCATGAAATAGATTTATAAGGCCAGTTTGCACTCCTAATTGGGAGGTGAAAAGTGGATACGTTCCACAATAATGTCTCTTCTATTTTTCACAGCATGTGCATACAAGCGAAATTAAACAGGTCATTCATTTCGTGGTTTTAAGTTGGTACCGCTGGCATTTGACACCTGTGAAACTGTCATAAATGTCATGAATGTTTGCCATTTACGATAATGGATCGCTTAACAATCAAACAACGCGTTAAAAATATTAAAACTTACTACAAACGTAGCCACTTTTCACGCATTACGCGATGATTATGGTCGTCATAATCGACCGGCTATGCAAGCAATCGGTAAAATTGTGAAGAAATTTGATGTCGTAAGGCCTTATCGTAAGGTCGAAAGGCATTATCGTAATGTACGCTTAGTTGAAAATATTGCTGCTGAAAGTGTTGCTGATGATCCGAATTTATCGATTTTCCGGCGTTCGCAGCTATTGAACGTGTTTACACCTCACTATGGCGTATTTTACATTTGGACGATAAGCTACGTGGTTCCAACAAGACGAGGCAACAACGTTTTATTGCGTGAGAAGTTTCCTGGTCGCGTAATTTCACGTTTTGGCGACGACAATTGGCCACCAAGGTCATGCGATTTGACACCGTTAGATTTTTTTCTTTGGAGCTACGCAAAAGACCGTGTTAACGCGAATAATCCCCGAACTCTAGACGCATTAAAAACCAACATTACTCACGTTATGGCCGAGATACCGCCCGAAAAGGTGATTAAAAATTACCTCAAAAGAATCGCATGCTGCGAATCTTCCCGAGGCGGCCATTGAATGATATTGTGTGTGTTTTATTTAGCTTTATTTTAGAAATCGAAAAATGAATGACCCTTTATGGTTTAGCTTGAAGAAATTTAGCATTGGAAAATCATCAAATTAAAAAATTATTAATAGAAAATTTTACTTTTTCTCTAATAGGTAAGAAGAGATTATGGAACGCATTAATTTCTTCATTGCAAGAAATCGAGTACATACATTATGTATAAACAATCAAGCTTAAAACAGTCAGTTGATTTGGAACTGAGAATTTTACGTTTCACATAGTTTATTTATAAAACAAGTAAGAAAATTATTTATAAATAAAAAAATCAGCCAAGTAAAATCTTTAATGATAAAATTAAATTATTTTGTAAAATTTGATCATTTATGAATTTATTTTGAAGAAAAAAAAAACCGATACAAATATGTATGAACTTGCTCAGGGAAAGTAGTGAAATAAATGTATTTCGACTAATATGACTTTAAGTCATAGTTATTTAGGTCTAGTAATGAAAGGAAAAATCAATACGTTCCCCAATTTGTTTCAAATTTTTGTTACGTTCTGAGATCATGAAATCTATCCATTGACATATTTTTATAACCTCAATTTGCATGCTAAAGTGAAATTGTGCAAATTATTATTTCACTTTCAGAACAAAAATAAAATCGGTGATTCTCATACATATACGATCAGGATAAGTTTCACGCTGGGGCCCTTTTCATGGAATCCATAAAGAGAATCCTAAGCTACATATACATACATATATATATTTATCTAAGTCATTATCAGTCCATAATGTTTGCAGCCTTTCTCATTTCTTTTCCTATAGTGTTCAAAAATTGTCCAATAAAACTTGCATAAAAAACAACTCCCCCTCTATAAACAATTTTTCATTTTTTTTCTTCAAAAATTATAATAACAGTCCCTGCAGTCATTTGGCATAAATCATCTTCATATCGTTCTTAGACAATACCCACCGCCACCAATACCAATACAAAACTTTAAAATTATGAAGATGAATCTCAAATTATAGTTCAATTTGAGCTTAAGGCAGATCCATTAAATATGGTTGCCGCTACAGAAATTCTCTATCAAAAATTTCATAAAGAAATCTTTCGAATTTTCATGAGTCCTGGGTTTCGTTTTCTGTGAATAGCAAATAGCAAGAATAAAAATTTAATATGTATTTGATATATTTCTAAAAAGACTATTTCGTTAATTTTACCCCTTAATTAACGAATTCGTTTTTTTTTGCTCTGAAATATTTATTTCGCAAATTTTAAAATGTTATTTCACTTCGCAAATTGTTTTGCAAACAATCAACCGCATACTCTTTGTTTTCTTTTTTAAATATTTCGTTATTTTTACCCTTCAATTATCGAACTTATTTTCTATTACTTAACAATAATTATTTGGCAATTTTTCAAAAATTATTTGGTTTCGCAAATTATTTTACAAACATTCCACCTACTTATTATTTGTTTTCTTCTCCAAATATTTCATAAATTTGGCCCCTCATTTATCGCATTTGTTTTGCATTGATTCGCTTTATTTATTTCGCAAATTAATTTTGCGAATATTCACCTTGCACACTGTTTGTTTTCTTCTCCGCATTTATTGAATTTGTTTTGTGTTGATTCGCATTATTTATTTCGCAAATTATCAGATATTCATGTCGATTATGGAATCCGCAATTCTAGATCCGCAGTGATTCGCAGTGCAGTGCTCTCCTTTCTCTTTACCGATTTGTCGTGAAAAAAAAGAGAACACTATACTGCGAATCACTGCGGATCCAGTATTTCGGATTCCATAATCGACATGATTATTTGGTTTCGCGTATAATTTTGCCAATATTCAACTTGCGCACTATATGTTTTTTTTTTTCAAAAACAAGTTTTTAGTTAATTTAATAAATGAAAAATTTGGGTACACGTTTTGCAAATGTATCGCATTTTGTGCCTTCGCAAAATATTTGCCAAAAAAAAAACTTTGCTATTTTCTTCAAATTTTCTAATTTTTACTAAAAATTTAAATTTTTCTGATATTTACTAAGAACTCGCAAGGCAAAACTTTCATACTTGCTAATAAAATAAAATTGTATGCCGCACAAAATAATATGAAGCAAATTATAGACAGTAATAAGGTAAAACTGAAAAAATTAAAACTACAGAACTTAATTGTTGAAAAACAACACCTAATCAAAATTTTCGAAACAAAATGCGAAGTAATTAAAATATATAAAAATAACTTTGCGAAATTGCGATTATGAAATATTGGAAAATTGTCAAAATATACTTAGAATTAGAATTATGAAAAATCTTAAATTCTAGCAAATAGGCAACCACGAAGAACTGAAAACTCATATACACATGTATATTAGGGTCCCTCATAATGATGCATTTGGAAACGTGAAAACGTGAAAACGTGCGCAAAACGCATAAAACCCATTCAAATGGCAAGAAATTATGTTACTTCTCTCGACCGTGAAACCGTTTCATTACCTTAATATTCTGGAATTATAGAAGAGCTGTACCTACTTATGGTTGTTAAACATCTTCCTATATAGATGCATATTCAAGAACCAAGAGGCGCTGCCATCAGCTATGCTGATGATCTTGGTCATGAACCTGTAATTCACAATACACCTCACCTATGGCGCTGATTATCGTTTATAATAATGCAAAATGCGGTCAGTTATTCTTATGGGCGTCGTATACACACATATAAATATGAGGCTCTTATCAATTTGAAAGATTCTTTTAACTGACCAATTGGGCAGAGGTATAATGATACCTTCTGGAAAAAAAGTTGAAATTAGTTGAGAGAAAATAAATTGCGTGAATAAGAATTAGGGTTGAGAGGTTTTTTTTTCGGAAATTTCGCTGGAAGGAAACTTGCATTGTAATGTGCCTCAGGGCAGACGCAAAATATCTACATATTAATGTATTTTATAAGAGCCAAGTTTGCCAAATTCCAATTTGCTTAAGACTTTGAAAATATATTATATTTATACTCCGTGAAATTAGATGCTAACAAAAAGATATATGCAATTAAGTGCTAAATTAATTGTTAGCTATAATTCATTTTTGTTTCATTACCTTTTCTTAAAACTATCTGGTAACATGGTAGGCTGGAGGTGTGCGTGTAATTCAAATTAAATATTTAAATAGGTAAGTTGTATAGTTGGTATAGTGCAAGTAGAAGTACACATAACTCGCGCATCCAATACCTTGAACTTTTTGTTAAAAAAAAATAGAATATATCATGGACTTCAACTGCGACCTGTGAGTCTTTCGAAATTTTCCTTATATAGATAATTTTATTTTAGGAATTATCTAGATTACGGGTTTCTCTTGATTATTATTTTTCGAGGTTATGATTTTTTTTGGGTTAATAATAATTTGATCTAAATTTTATTTTTGGGATTTAAAAAAAAACTGATTACGATTACTTTCAAAAAAAGTAATAAATACATGACTCTCGGCATCTTACAACCTCATCTGTGGGATTTTCAAAAAAAATAGTACCTACATCTAAAAGGTCAGCTAATGGTCGTTGACAGTTCACTAAATGTCATTCAGTGGGATTTTCAAAATGACAGTTCAATAAGTGTAGATTAAAGGTAAATTAGATTTCAGGTATTTTTTGTAAACTTTTAAACTTTTTTGAGAAATTTCTTATGATTTTGAAATTAAACTTATAACAAATTCATTAAGAACATTTAATGACTGACCTAATAACTAACTACCCTCTTATGTCTCTTTACTGACCTTTTACATGGAATACTTAATTTTTCAATATTCTATACAAATGAGGTGCTAATCTGTATCTGTTCATGGGAATTCTCTGAAAATTAATAAAATAATCTATAGCTGACAAATTAATGAAAGTGACTAATTTTGTTCCTCATATAAATTGAGATATCCAACAAATGGCGTTAGACGCATTCAGGGAAAATTTTATTTTCACTTTTTAAAATGCGAAAATTGAAAAAAACAAAATCCTGACCAATTAAAATCCACAAGTTCAAAATCCCAAACATTCGGGAAATGTAAATTAATTTCGTTTATATGATCAATGTTTTATTTTTTTTAATTTAATTTAACTATTTAAGAATCTAAAAATGTCAAAAAATTATATTTATCTTTGTGCAACCAGTAGGTAATAAATTTAATTTTCATAAAGCGATTAATAATAAATTTAAATATATGTACATTATGTACATTTGCACATCATATAAGCTTATTTGAAATTGAACTAGAAAAAAAACTCTCGTTTAAAAACAAGATACAAGATACATTTTCTTTTCCTATACATGTTCGTTGTGTTTAATTGGCCAAACTTGTTGCTTCAACATGGGGTAAATACACATTTTTCACGGCACAAAATCAAATTAATTATAGACTAAAAACTTCATAATTCATATATGTATATGTATGTAGCCTACACAATTTCAATTTTATAACGCCCACTGTGTTGTTTACTTACTTAAAAGTAAGCCAAATTACGGAACAGGGAAGTAAATTAATTCACCATTATAATATGTACATACATTGTTAGCCCCGATGACACCTTTCACTTTCGTTATTTTTCTTTAAAATATATATGACGGTATTTATTAAAATTGGTACTACAGGGACAAGCTTAAGTAAGATTCGTAAAAATGTTACTTGTATTTTTTGTTTGCGGTCATTTGAAACTGTAATGGTAGTTTTTTATGTCGGCTAATTTAAACAAATGAAATATTTAAAATGCCTAAGACCCCTGATTAAAAATTACACAGGCAAATTACAAATTCCTGGTGCAGCAGAAATGTACCTATAGAACAAAATAATGAGGAGTTCTGCATAATTATTCCTTTTTCATCACTTCTATGTTTAGTTTTAAGTCCAGCTTATAATAAAATTAAAATTAAATTAAAATTCTAAAAACTATCAAATTTAACCCCTGAGTGGACTTAAAAACTAAATTCAGTTAACATTTTTGAAGAAAAAAAAAAACAAGGTTTTAAGTGATCTCAATTGTTAAGCTGGCAATATAAATATACACAAGAAAGCTATTTGGCTCATGAATTTCCCACATGCTCAAAATTAAATTTCAAAATTCGAGTCCAATCATACGATGGATGCATTTTTGACAGCTTTACACTTCTCATGTGGTTGAACAACTTGTAAGTAGTAGTTACTTATTTTTTTTTTTTTGAGCTAGTCTTTAGCGACCTATGGAATAAATAAATAAATAAACTTGGCGCAAAATTAAACGATTAAGTATGACCTTAAAGCATTTTTAGTATAACACTACGTTAAAAACAGGATTTTACAAATTTTAAACGAGTAGGAGCATCTAGCTATCTTTTTAACGTTTTATTAAAGTTAAAATCACCAAATGCCTATATTTCAATATTTTAATATCATAATAATTCCAAATGTCACTTTGTTTTTTAACTTTTGTTAGTTAACAATTTTAATAAAGGTTCTTATGAACTGATTCGAAAATATAAACCCTTCGGCCCCAAAAATTCAATTTGCAATTTATGATGTTTATTCTAAATATTAATAAAAAATTCAAATAAATTAGTGTCAATTACTTCATCAAATATCAAAAATAAATACAAATTGACAGTGAAAGACTAATTGGATTCAGTTGCGGCAAGCAAAGAAGTTGTTAACGAGTTTAAAAACACCAAACAATAACAACAGAAAAAGGTCCAATGATTAAAGCAAGCACAAGCTGTCTGTCTGTCAATCAGTTTAACAATGTTAGGTGCTTTTTTCTTGTCTTAAAAAAATAAGATTAAAAAAAAACTTAGTTATAGACGTAGATAGTAGAAAAGACATTAAAGAAAGAACAAAAACAAACAAAAAAGCCTTCACTTTCAATATATAAAAAAAGGTTCAAGCGCATCAGAAACAAAAGTGTATAGCGACAACAATGACAACGGAGACGACAACAACGAAGTTAAAAACAACATAATTAAGTTGAAGACTTTTTAACACGAGCCCTTTTTTTTTTGCATCACGATATTGCGAAATTACACAATAATTTGAAAAACGTTTAACCCAAAGAAACTTATTGCAAATGTGACTTTCATGATGTAAGTTGCACTTACGACTTATAAAATATAAATATGGAAGAAGGCACCCAGGTATGGATATATATGTACATAAGATGAAGGCATTATAGCGAAACAAAGCAAATAAGTGACATTTTTTTAGAGGCAATTGTTTTTCTGTTGTTTTTGTTTCGTGCTGGAACTGCCTTAAATGGGGGCGATCTTTGAAACAACCATGAACTAGTTGTTACAACTTTTTTTCAAACTTAATTTGAAAACGTTTTTGTTGTTGATGAATTCAATTTGAAAAAGCAATTTATACGAGTTAAAAGGCGTTAAGGTTAAAGAGATTATGTCATATTATAAATTTATTTGTCAACAGTGGGAACATTTAAAGAAATAAAATCCACGACTGGGTCGCACGAACTTGCTCTTATCACACTGTGGTTTTAAAGTCTTAATAGTTTTAAAAACTTTTCATCTGCTAAAATAAATGTATGTAATAATTATTGGAGCCTATATTGTATGCCACCTGCCAAAAATATAGCCTAGTTTAAGGAAATATTATGTGAGTATCTACATAAATATGAACAATATAGCACCGTGCTGTCTTGCACATATGCATGCAATTTACAGTTTAGACTTAAAAATTTTTAAAATGTCTATAAAATTGATTAGAAAAATATCTGAAATTAATTTGACGCGAACGAAATGTACACCAAGTGATTTCTTACACAAATCTCAATTTATTAGAAAAAATTTCAAAAATCGTTGGAGTAGTTTATATACATATGTACATGTATACAAAATTTTGAATATATTTTTAAGGAAAAAAATTAGTACGCCAATTTTAAGTACATACTTATTTATGCGGATTTTAAAAATTAATTTAAAAAAAAAATCATCCACCCATTTCCAAAATATCGAATTTTCCAAAAAAAACCTTTTTTAAATATTAAAAATCGAAATTTTGAGTTTTTGAAAATTTTGATATTAAATATTATTCAAACTTTTTAGTAGCTTTTGTGTAAAAAAAAAATTCATTAAAATTGGTTATAAGATAATTAGATAGTTCAAAACTCAAAAATGGTTCTATGAGAGGTACCATTTTTAAACGATAGATCATTTTTTTTCCAATAATATGGTAGATCGTTCTGATATCAGTTAACACAAAAATTTTAATCAAAATCGTAGGAGCCGTTTTTGAGAAAAATGAGATTTTCAACACCGGTTTTTAAGCCTTATTTTTGGTTATAAAAAAAAATTATTTAAAATCTGCTAGATAATGTCAAAGACCTACTGAGTGTTAAGTTTAATAAAAATCGACTAAGTCGTTTTTTTTGGAATTATTAAGTTCTCAAAAAAAAATTTTGTTAACTTTTTAAAAAATCCACAATATTTTTAAAGTTAGTGTAAAATTGATCCAAATCAATTGAACCGTTTTTGAGAAAAACGAAAAAAAACAAAAAATGGTAGGTACTATGGGAGGTACCATTTAAAACCATCTTTCCGAAATTTTTTTTATAAAATAGTAGCATTTTTGTAAAAAAAATTACTGATTTTTTTTTAATTTGTGGACACGTTTTTGAGAATAATAAGATTTTCATAATTTAGTCAAAAAAATTGTACGGCAGTTACCGTTATTTTTGGTCTTAAAAAAAATTAAAAAAAAACGTGTGCCCAAAAACCGCTAGGTTCCAAATTTAAAGAAAATTGATCCACCAGCTTAGGCTAGAGCCGAAAGGATAGACAGACAGACAGAATTGCAAGACCCACTTTTTTCCAATTCGCTATCATCGTAATGTCAACTTTGAATAAAATCTCGAGGTCGATTTCTTTTACGAATGCAAAACATGCCATATACATAGTTGCTATATATCGCAAGTAAAAATAGAGTTATTTTTTCAGACTGTCTCTGAAAAATTGGACCCAAATTTTTTTTTTAGAAAAATATTTTTTTTCGTAATACGCAACACAACATCAAATATAAACGGTGTCCCAAAAAAAAATAATTTTACAACTGCCAGTTTAGGACTAGTTAAAATGGAGAATTGTAGGAGAAATAAACACGTCTTCATTGTTGAACAATATTTCAAAAATATTGAAAGAAAATATTCAAATTATGGTCGGAATATTGATTTTGCTTCGTTAACTTCGAAGAGATTATTTGAAAAATTCAGAGAGACTGAAATGTGTTGATACTTGGTCGTCGAAAAACAAGCCATTTCAATTTCAATAAAAAAATCGAGGAGTGTTGGTGAAAGTCCAGGTACACATTTTTCGAGCATACCTTTCTTTGAAACTGTGATTTTTTGTCCAAAACTTTGACCGGCTTTTGTGTAGTTTTGTAAAGAAAATCACAGAGTGTCAAAGTAAAGGAACGCACATGTTGTTCAACAATGAAAACACGTTATTTTCTCGTGTAATGCTCCATTTTTACTAACCGCAAACTGTTAGGTGTCAAATTGTTTTTTTTTTTTTTTAATTTTCGGGTTGCTAACACTTTACTACACAAATCGCGGCAAATTAAAATCTTTCGTAAATTTTATAATACCCTTTGTTATAACAAAACCAATTTTTGGTAATTTTAAACCAGAATATCTCAAAACCCTTACGAAGAAAAGAATTTTTGAAGTCATATTCAAAATAATCGCATCGTAAAGTGTCTGATTATTTCGGCACAAAAAATAACTAATTTTTGTAAACCTGTGTAATTAATAATTAAATTTATGAGTAGAGTAGTGTTTGGTTGAACTCTTAGTAAATTCTAAGCATATTATACTAAAAAAGTGGGACTTTTTGGTTAATATTAATACAATTTTTGTATAGATATACATAAGTACATATTTCCCCGCCCACTTTTCATATATTTATTTTAATTTTCTTCTATTGATTAAATGAAAAAAATATTCTTTTCTTACAAAAATTTTGTTTTGATTGAAAATCCGAGACTTAAAAGTTGAGTACCATCTACCTAACCTATTCAGTTTGTTACAAATTATCTGAGATTTTTTAATCACTCAATTTAAAGGCATAGGCTATATCGAACAAAACTATTTTATATAATTTAACATTAAACGGTGGCGTATTTATATAAATGCATAACAAAAAAGATTTTCTCTTCTACTTAACTAGTTCATAACTTCACTTACCTTAGATTTTTGCAAATTAAGTACACTCAAATGGTCATGATCTCAAATCCAACTTCCAGCTTAACTGACCTTAGCTAATTCGTTACTTCAACTTCATTCTATGTCAGTCCATTATGTGTATGTACATATATGCTCGTAGGTATATGTACATATAGGTGAATTCTAATTTTCTTTTCATTTAACTTGAAAGTATACAACTTTCGTGGAAGATCAATCGTAAGTCACCTTCAAAATTTAAGTTTCCTTATTATCACGGTTGCCATCACAATTTTTTATCAGTTGATAGAATATTTGGAACTAAAAAATAGAAAATAAAAAAAAATGAGAAATTAGAAGACAGCTTTATTATTTAAAATTTGACTTTTAGAAAATGATTTTATACGTTTTTTTTTTCAATCAAATAGTTTTTACGTAAATACATAGTTATCTTTCTTCTATACGAGTATACTTACATACATATATAAAAATGAATGTCTGTCTGTATGAGGCGTATAGAACTCGAAAACTACTAAACCAATTTCGGTGAAATTTTAAAAAGGTTGGAACAAGTAGCAGCGAGATGGTTTATAAGATGGTTTAAGTAAAATACGCCCACTATCACGCCTTCTTTAATCATATTTTAAGTTTTCTTTTTATTGAATATCCTTAGAACATTAAAAAATTGTAATTTAGCTCTGTTCAACATTAAACAAACAATATGTTATTCGCTCCGTTCACTAAAACGCACAATTTATTTATTCCACCCACTGTCACACCCACTTTTCTTATATTTGATTTTTTTTCTCTTATTATTAGTAGTCCTTAAGTTTTCTTTGAAAATTTAAATTTTGTAGTTTGACAAATGTTTAATAAATGGCGCTGCGAAGTGTAACAGGGTTTAACTAGTATCACATGTATTAATTTTTCAGCCTACTACCACGCCCACTTTTCTTATATTAGCTTATGTTACCGATCTTAGAAGGCTACAAAATTATAATAATTCTCTCTAGAGCCAAACAACATGAAATATGTAATTTTTTTGGAAATTCGCCTACTACCACGCACATTTTTTTTTTATCTGAGGTTCCTCTTTACTTTAGGAAACTGAAATTTCCAAATTTAAATCTTTTGACCTAAAGCATAATATGTGTTATTTTGTTTAAGTTCACCTACTGCCACACCCCTTCTTTATTTGATTTTTTTTTCTTTTTTGTACATAAAGTTTGCTTTAAAAGTTGAAATGTTGTTGTTTGACAAAAGTTTAAAAAGGTGGCTCTCCGAAAAGTAGCAGCTATTTTTTTAATAAAAATTGATTTTTAAAAAGAATCAGATTCCTTGAATTATATATACGTAAGAAAGAATTCCACCTTGTGGCAACCATATACCAAAAAATATTTAAACCATAACGAATTGTTTCCTTCGTTAATTTTTGTTTCTCATTTACTTGCTTAAATATACCTAACTAATCTGCCTCAAGTAGCTTCGACTTAATTTGTGCATCTAGAAGATAGACAAATACATTCACATACACCAAACCAACTGCCTATAGGCCTACTTACATACATATATGTTCATTTTGCGTGCACTTTATCTGCCGCACTCATGTGTACTTTTCCTGCATTTCCTTTCGGGCTATTCGATAGCATAGCCGGGCCGTGTCGTCGTCTAAATGTTGTAGTTTTTCTGTCTGCAAATTTAAAATCGTATCCATCAGCCCAGTTAAGTAGGAGAAAATTGCAAGGTAGTAGAGGGATACAATTAAAGAATGTACATAATAATCTTTTAGTAAATCTGTATCGAAAAGTTTCGTTGTGTTGAACAAGTCGGTCAAATGAAATTGAATTTTTTTTTTTTGAAATTGTTTTTGTTTGTTGTTACCTCAGAGATTTTGTGCACACTTTCGGTTAAAATTGTGGTGCTAAGGTCATAGAAGAGTGATTTTTTTTTTGTTTTTGGCTAAAAGTATCTTCTTTATTTTTTCTTCGGGCACAAAGATCACAAGCCGATGAATTAAGTTTTTACTTTTCTTGAAGTGTGCCCGTAAGGTTTGTTTTCTTTTTTTGTTGTTGTTGTTATTTTGGAGAATTTAACTATCCAAAAAGCTAGCGGGATGTACCTACACTATCGCAATTGTAATGAAAATGAACTAATAAATAATATCAAGTGCAAAAGATACACAAATTAATGTGTCTATCTTAGTTGTATTTTTTTTTGTGCAGAATTATAGAAGCAGATTCACTATACTTTCTCTTCATGGTGTAGTGCGGATGCGTGGAGTTAAGATATATTTTCATATTACCCGCAGTACATTCTTTGATACCTAACTATAACTGACTACAATCGCGTTTTTTTTAACTTATTTTTTTTTTAAATAAAAATATTGGAGTAATCCACCATAAACCACATGGGAGTGCATATATATAATTCTATCAAGAAGCGTTCAACCATTTTGTGGTTAAGGTGAAGTACCTACCTATACCTTATATATACATAGTAATAATTGATGAACCTACTTATGTTATAACTCTGATGTACTTGGAGCTTAAGGTTTTTATTGCTCTTTTATGCGATTTTTTTTTCTGCAACTATGGGTTATTTAATGCAAAATCAGTGAATCGTGGTGTTTAAGAGGGCATTTATGAATAGCTTGCCTTTTTTGAGAAATTACTTTAGTTGGTGTTTTAAAGAGAGAGAAGGGGAAAAATAGGATTTTATAATTTTTCATATAATACGTACATAGTTGCAACTTGCAAGACACAAACAAAGAATAATGAAGCTTTAGGGAGTTCTTAAAGTGCATTAAAATATTCAAAGTGACACTATATAACGGCCCATTCATTTCATGGTTTCAAGTTGGAAGCGTTGGCATTTGACAGCTGTCAAACACAGCTGTCATTTGAAGTGTCATAATATTAGTTGAATGTTTGCCATTTACGATAATAGATCGCTTAGCAAACGAACAACGCGTTAAAATTATTAAAACTTACTACAAAAGTGGTGATTCAAACGTAACCACTTTTCGCATATTACTCAATGATTATGGTCGTCATAATCGACCGACTACGCAAGCAATTGATACAATTGTGAAGAAATTTGTAGTGACTGGAAGCGTTACTGATGTCGTAAGGCCTGTGCATCATCGTAATGCACGCTCAGTCGATGATCCGAATTTATCGATTACACGGCGGCGCGGCGTTCGCAACAATTGAACAATTTTTTTTGGCCGGCGCGGCGATTGAATATCATGACTTGAACGATATGTGGTTTCAAAAAGCTACACTACATGACCAACTATGGCTTTATTACGTGAGAAGTTTCTTGGTCGCGTTAGTTCACGTTTTTGCGACGTCAATTGGCCACCGAGGTCATGCGATTTGACATCATTAAATTTTTTTCTTTGGGGCTACGCAAAAGACCGTGTTTACGCGAATAATCCCCTAACTCTAGACGCATTAAAAACCAACATTACTCAAGTTATGGCCGAGAAACCGCCCGAAATATGCGAAAAAGTGGTTAAAAATTACCTCAAAAGAATCGCAAACTGCGAATCTTCCCGAGGCGGCCATTTGAATGATAATGTTTTTCACACTTAAATGCAAGGTCCAAAGAAACAAGTATAATTGTATAAGTATAAGTTCCAGGTTTTTGGAAAAAAAAAACGCATTACCGATAGTGTTTTTACGGTTTTCTTTAAAACATTGACTTATTTTCAAGTTTTTTTTACGTATAATTTTTTAATTGTGTTACAGTTCCTGAATAGTTAAAAAAATATAACAATTACAATTTTTTTTTTTTTAAATCATCAAAGACAAAATTTTAGTACAAAAGTAGCTACTAACGTTTTTGGTTTTATTTTGAAGTTTTTTTTCGAAAATGCCTCAAACTATTTTGATGAAATTTGTAGTTCAAACAATATTAAGGTTCAAAATTTTGAAAATGATTTTTTTTCAAAAAAAAAAAAAAATTTTTAAATAGTAGGTATGTATGTAAGTAGGTACAAAAATTTAATTTTTTAGATTATTTTTTTAACATTTTGTTCGATAATTTTTATTAGATTAAAATTTTTTTTAGTAACTATGTACAACTCTACAATATTACCTAGACTAGATACTTAGAAATACCTATTTCCAAAATTTAAACAATATCGGTCGGGCCATCAAGAATATATGTACATACATATATCTACCATAATAACCCGAAATAAAGGACCGCAAAACAAGTTAACAGAACATCTCATTGAAACAGGCCCAGCCCAGGCCCAGGAAATTAAAATAAATAAAAGTCATGGATTTTTTTGCAATATCTGGAACTGATTTAGGGGTTTGTTTTGTTAAGAACCAATCTGTTAGTTTAAGATTATTTGGAGACTGGATCGCACTCAAAATTTATAACTTCTAATGCACGTACATAAGTACACACGGAAGCTACAGGCCACATGAAAACGTTTTTTCCTTCTTTTTTTATATACATACATACATACATAAGAAAATAACAAGCTCATTTACTCTTCCTTTAAAATTTAAAAATGCAAAACTACCATCAATTGTATTTACATCAAAATACCATCTTCCTTTTCCGTCATAATTAATTATCAAACTAAATTGGATGGCACCATTTTACTTAAAACCATTTAAAATTAACAATTTATTTCCACATGAAATACCTAACTTAATGTTATATTATGCTTGATGAAACTCAATTAATAGATAATAAAAAAAAATAAAATACTTAACAAACCAGGCTTTGAATTACACATCACAGCTTACAATTTTAAAATTAATTTTTTATGAACCTCAGAAAACCTCAGTCTATTATAAATAGACACATGCATTTCATCACAATTTAACGAGCAATTAAACCAAGCTGAAAAAAAATGTCACTGTTTTTTTTTTTTTTGCAAAAAGTCTAAAAAGAAAAAAAGTGTTTATTGCTTTTAGAGTAAACAAATTAACATTACGCAAATTCAAAACATTTTAAACGCAAACCATGCATCAATCATCAGATCTTTGACGCGTAAAAAATCTTGTAATGTTATCTTTATTTCAATTAATTATGCGTATAAGATATATGTAGATGTAAGTTTGCGATAAGAGACATGATGCGCGGCGAATGAATAATCATCATGTTTTAAATCATTATGAAAAGTGCAAACATCAAAAGATATGTATCTTAGTTTAAAATATAGTTAGGAAAGTAGAGTTGAATTTTTTGGTAATTTGAGAGTAACTTATGCACCGATCAAAAACTATTTTTTTTTTAATTTTTATTTCTGTGACAGTTTACAAGATTTTATGATAAACTTGTTTTATTCTACATTTTAAAAACAAAACAATAATAAATGCTGGATTAAAAAAAAAAATAAAAAATTTTGGGTTTGATAAGTCATATAAGGCCATCATTTCATTTGAACATTGGGTGTATATACATGGAAGCGCCCCCGTCCCCCCTTGCCTACTAGGAACTTTTTTATAGCACTAAATACATTTGTTGCAGCAATTTGTTTGAGGACATGAAATCAAATGCAACAAATCGTGTTGATGTGGTATAAAAACCTAAGGACTATGTGTTGCAGCTTAGAAAAAATAATTATCAAAATTTTTGGATCTGTTTTCTTTTAAAATAATTATGTAACTTTTTTCTTTGAGGATTTTTTAATAGTGTTGTATGGTAGGTACCGTTATTTTCTTTACATAGGTTAGGGTTATTCTAAGTTCTAACTTTAATGAAAAACACCTATCGACCATATCGTTTTCGAAAAATTTCGTTTTCAAAAAAAAAATATATTTCGAAAATTAAAACCAAATTTTTTTAACCAAAGATATAAGTTAGTCTAAGCTTATACCGATATTAAAACAATGTTCAATGCAAACAATTAAAAATCAGCTGAACTAAAAATAGATGAATTTCTAAATTTACAACTCCACCTCTTCAACTATACATATTGTAGGTATACTTGCATGCAAGCTGATTGTATCTTCATCTGCACATTTGCATTGTATCTATTTTTTGTTTATCTTTTGAAAAAAAATTGCTTAATATACTTTCAATCAAAAAATTAACTTCGTGAGATTTTCTTTCATCTAGTTTGTTTGTTTTGTTTGTATTTTTTTATTTTCTTCCAGGAATTCAGATCTCATCATCAAACATCCCATTCAATCATCACCCCACACACCTGATGTTAATAAATAATTGAATACAATTGTGCATATCAAAATTATTCATATGCAGATCGACAAATGTTAAACATAAGAAAACACAAAACAAAAAACAGCAAGGAAGGTAAATTGTTCAAATTTTCAACGCCGTATTTTTTTTTCTCAATCAATTCAAAGAAATAAAAAAAACCATGATAATGTGAACAATACTAACTTACATTAGATACTTTATTGAAAAAAAAAATATAAATAATAACGAGAAAATACATAAAACAAAAAAAAGATACAACAACCTATCCCAAGATCGTCAGGCGGGGGTGGGTCGAGGATCGACTTGACGATCAACACGATCACCATCATCGACCAGATAAAGCGGCAGCATCATGGCTGAGCGAATTCTTTTCTAAAAGAAAAAGCTTATTAAGCCAAAAATTCATACAAATACATAAAACCATAAGCCCATATTATTTTATATTCGAAAGAAAACAATAAAATAGAAAAACAAGAGCAGCATCAAATAACCGTTACAATAAGACATAACACAAACGCCGCTATATCGAAGAAGACCAAGATTATACATACAAACAAAAACTAAATAAAACAAAACAAAACAAGCTAAGAAAAAAAAAACTAAAGATAAATAGATATAGTGTTGTGGCTTGGCTCTTAAGCTTCAACTTTATTACCTATGATACGATTTCAATTTACTTGGCCAAGTCAGTTAACATAGACCATCAGCTAAGCACACAACTCGCACATATCAAGCGCATGCGCCGTACGCCGTTCGTTCGCCGCCGCCGCCGCTGCATATACGACACACAAAAATCAGTGATCGGTTTAAATAAACACTGGAAAGTAGTAGATATCTATCTAGCACCTTTTTTTATGGAGATGTATCTCAACATTGAAAATCGCGATTTATGTATCCAACAACATCATGATGCACCTAGTTATTCATTCAAATGATGATGATGACAGGTTGAATTGTTGAGTTAGAAAAATTTCCAAAAATATACTTTGTGAAAAAATTATTGAAAAGTATCTAATCCCTCCGACAGCAAAAAAAAACGATACTCGATAAATTTTCAAGTGAAAGTGCAGTTTTTCTTGATTTTCATTTCTTTCATTTCTCGTTCAATACCGAAATGGTAGATAAATCAAATTTATAAAAATTTTGTGTGCTAAAAAAAAAGATGTTTCTTGTTAAACTAAAAAATATCTAAGCGAAGCTTGAGTCTTTTTAATAGAAGGCTTCAAGTATATGTATACCTATTTGTGTTACCTACCTAATACATTTTATTTGTGGTGTGTGTTTTCTTTGAAAAGATTTATTTGTGCATTTTTCTATACGTAAATATAAATAAGGAAAATAATTAATCACTAATTAAATTGCCTTCAAAAAAATAAATAAAATCATTTCATTGATTTAATCACAATTTTTGAAAAAAAACATGGTTACGTGCAAAGTGGATACAACTGTTGCCGTACCAAAATTTAATATTAATAAATTTGTTGCATCGAATAGTGTTGGAAGTAGTGCTGGTGGTGTTGGTGGTGGTGCTAGTGCTAATACTAGTGCTGGTGGTGATCGTCGTCCCAGAAAATCATCATCATCAAATAGTAATTCATCAGGATTTCGTTTATTGGATGCTGATCAATTGGAAACAGCATCAAGTGTTAGCAGAAATTCAATTTATAAACTTAAAATCGATCTAATGTTCGACGATACAAGGTGAGTGTTTTTTTTTTTAATTTAAATTATTTCTTAACAAACTCCATAATGGATATATCTAAGCTCAGATAATTTTGTCTTATTGTTTAGATGTGGGTGAGTGTAAACAAAAGATAGAAAAGGTCATTGTGACATTTAAAAAAAAAGGAATTTGATCTTTTAAATTTGTGTTACAACTCTTGAAGTATTTGTAGGTTGTTTATTTGAATAGTAAAGTTGTTTAAATATATTTTGAATTGAAGTAAAATATGATTATAGAAAAAAAAATTACATAATAAATTACAGAAATCTGTTTCCAAAATTGTGTACAGTCAAATTTCATATTATAAAAATTAAAAAGATTCGAAATTAAATTTTTTGATAAATATCAAATCCAGACTGTAATTCTAAATTCTAAGAAAATCAACATAATTAGAAATAAATTGGTTTAATAATTCCTGAATTTAATTTGATACCAAAGCGATTTTCGTAAGATAGAATTTTTTTTAATAAATCTAAATGCATGGAGAAAAAAAAATCAAAAATTGCACCTTTATTTTCTTTATACAGGGTGATTTGCAAAAAACGTAAAAAAAAACTAAAGCGTATAGGTTGGGCCGAGACAAGAAAAAAAATCGTTTAGAAGGGAGTCTCTTTCCCTCTTTTAGGAGGGAGGGGAAATTCTTACAAAATTCCACTTGAAATAGAAAAAAAAATCATTAGAAAATTAAGCCAGAAATTCATCAAGTCATTCTGTTTTTAAATTGAGTGAATAGTTTTGGAAACATTCAGTCGTATTTATTTCTAAAGTTAGACAACGTTTATAAATAAGACCAATTGATTTCAAGCTCAAAATAAAAAAAATATGAAAAATTTTTTAAAATTATGTTTAGGTACGCTAATTTTAAGTAGATATATACATATGTACATAATTATAAAAATAAACTGCAGTTAGAAAAAAATAAATAATTAATAATGAATAATAAAAATCAAAACAAAAATAAAAAAAAATCAATTTTGTTCAAAATAATTGTATACATATTTTAATTTTTTTTTTTTAATTTTTAAAAACAAATTTTGGTACGGTTATTTTAAATAAATAGATAGTTATTATATTATAAATATTCTGCAGTTAAAAATTAAATTTCTCAAAAAACATAATCAAACAGTTTTTGAAAAAAACGAATTTTGAAAAAAAAATATTTTGAAATATTTAAGTTTAAAAAACTGACAAAATGTTTATATTTTTTAATAGAAACTTGTGCATAAAATTAGTTGAAATCAGGTAACCCCGATAATGAGTAATACGAAAATCACTAAGAATTCAATAGTTTAAAATTTTGTAAGTTTCAAAAATCACTATAAAATATCAACTTTTAGGAAAATCTTTTTCGATATATGTATGTACATATGTATGTACTGAGTTTTCAAAAAAAAAAATGAAAATTTTTATCTATAATATTTAATTTTTATTTTCCATAAGAAAATATATTTAAAATCCGTTGAATCGCTTTCGAAAAGATCCTAAATTAAAAAAAAAAAGGTCGTACGGGATTTACCATTTTTAATAAAAGTTTAAACAGGAATAATATTATAACTAACTGAATTTGTTAAAAAAAACGTGGTTTGAAAAAAGTAAAAAATTCCTTGACGGTAATTTTGTACCTACCTACTGCAGATTGGTTTTGGTCCCCAAAAAAAAACCTCAATATCACAACTAAAAACGTCCAAGAAATATTTTTGAAAATTCAACAAGTACCGGCTTTTAAATTTCGAAGTTTTAACCATTTTCTCCCTCCCCTAATGGGAAATACAAAATTCGATGAGGGAGAAATTTTTTAAATGTACGTAATGACGTGATATCAAATCACGAAGTTTGTGAATGCTGTACATACAATGATTCGAAAATTGGGTATTAATGAAATTACGAGTATAATTCTGTAACCTATGTACATACTCTAATATTATTTTTCAAAATTTAAATTCTCTAAAAATCAAAAAATTTCTGTACACCTAAAATGATTACATATTACAGAATTATAACCCCTGCGGTGTATTTATAATTCCAACCAAGAAGTGAAGCTTTACCTAATTTCCATATGACTCTCAGAAATTGATATAAGATACCTACACAAAATTTAGAGCTAAAAAGTTCAAAAAATGAAGACATTTATGTCGATTATCGAATACGCAAAATTGGATCCGCAGTGATTTTCACTACAGTGTTGTATTTTCTTTTCACGACAAATGGGTAAAGAGAAAACTGAAAACACTGCACTGCGAATCACTGCGGATCGAGAATTGCGGATTGCATAATCGGCATGATTGTTTTCTTTTTATTTTATTTTTTTATATGAAGCGATTGAATACACGACGACACGTTCAAGGCCTTATTTAACTTCTATTTACTAAACACTTTGAAATAAAATTCTTGGCCAAAAATTCAATTTATAAAAATAATTAAAACTTATTAAATATGTAATTCAATTTAATTAATTTTATTTAATTAAAACCCTTTGCTCGATTACATAAAAACAATCATAAATCTAAATCTTGTCGCATTAACAACTTTTCTGTTTTAAATATAAAATTTAAAAACAAAACAGCTAAACCCAAAAACGTTGGTCTTGATTCACAGATAATAATGTAAATTGTATTGGTAATTTACATTATTATCTGTGAATCAAGACCAACGTTTTTGGGTTTAGCTGTTTTGTTTTTAAATTTTATATTAAAAATTTAAATTAAATTTTATTTATACAAAACACTACAGTTATTTTTAACAATAAAGATCTATAAATATAAACAAAAAATAGCTTCAAAGACGAAAACCATGCAAATTTATAATTTTATAAATAATGTCATTGGCCATTTGATTTTTTCATTTAAATGTATGTAGATATATTATTTATGTTTAAAATATTCTATGACTAACTGCCCTTCAATTTTTTGAGGCCTATATATATTTTCTATACCGTTATATCATCTAATATTTCCATAATATACATACATACATATCTAATTATTGACTGGCAAAAATCAACTTTAAGATAATTTACTAACCTACAAAATTAAACCCGTTTTCTTATAAGCTTTACCTAATTTCCATATGACATACATTTTGTTTTTATTCAAAAATATATTGATAAAAACATTCTACAGATAAAAAAAAATAATTAATTGAGAGTAAAAAGAAGAACATTCTCTTGGCCCAGGTCCGGTGGATTCAACTGGTTTTTCATGCCGCTAACAGTGGAAAAACTCATACAGAAGATTTTGAAAAATAATTAATTAACTGTTTAATATTAAGGATGTTCCAAAACTGAAGCATGATTTGAATTTGTCTCCTTCTAGGTAAAATTATGGCAACTCTAAAAAAGACAGTTTGACAGCTGACAGTTTAAGCAGAGAACAAAGAGAACAAGAGAAAAAAGAGAGAACAATGTATTTTTATTATTGAACAATATTTCAAAAATAATGAAAGTTTGGTCAAGACAATCACATTATATTTTATTTCAATTACATTTCCAATACTTGGTCAAAAAGGTTCGATGAAGAAATTTAAGTTTATTTCTGTTTAAAACTAGAAGTTTCATTAACATATCGGTCAGTCCAGAAGAATTTCGTCACAAGTCGACAAATAAGAAAAAAAAAGCTATACCCGATGGAAAAAGAAATCACAACTCTATTTCAAAAATTTACACTAAAATAGCACTTGTATCTATCTTGCTTATATTTTAAATTCTTCTGAAAAGTGGATTTTGTTATGAGCTTCTCGGTGTTCCTTCAGAATTAGCTAATGTTATGTTGGCAGAACTTCATTTGATGTTTTGAAAAGTTGTATGTACCTGGCAAACCTGTCTTTACAAAACAAATGAGTGGCGCGTTATGTTTTATGCTCAAATAGAAAATATTCTAGAGGTCCACCAAAAACTTGGCAACCCTGTAATAACGTAAAAATATGTCAACAATACTACCTTTTAACTAAAAAATGCGTTAATGTACCCTGTCAACTCAAAAAATCTTAATATAGTGAAAAAAGTGGGTGTGTTCGTAGACGTGTAGGAATAAATATAATTACACCACTGAAAAATTGTAAAAATTATCGTTTATTTTATTTAATGATTTTAATAAGTTTAGTTTAATTAAATATATTTTGTTGATTTAATTCTAATATTCAAACTATACTGTCCCACTGTTCGAAAGATCTCTTCTTTTCTGTCTCACTTAAAAAGTGTATATACATATGTATCTTTGTTTTGTATCAAAAGATTCAATATGAGAATTTATAGAATTGCGGCTGGTAAGGGATTAATTTCAGATTGAGCACGAAAATTGAAAAAAAAAACTGGTTGGGACATAGAAAATCGATCAAAGTTTATTCTAACTCAGTCACAGATATCGCATTAATTTATCTGTCATTTTTTTTTTTTTTTTTTGGAAATTTGATGTTAGGTCACAAGTTTCAGATTCCGTTAATTTGCATACCTACGAGTTTATAATATGAATGGAAACACGATAAATAACTGCAAACTATTAATTTTTCAATCAAAATCAAAGGAAACTAATTGACCTCCATGTTTGTTTTTTTTTTTTGTAAAACATTAAATGTTTGGTATTATGAACGCATCATTTAAGAATAATTGCTATAGGTATAGCAAAACATGTTTGGTGGATCAGGAAATGCAAGTTACTGTCATCAGTCGTATATGTTTGTAAATTCATTGGGGCGCGATGATAATATACCGTAAATTGTACATGGCGTTCTAAATAAAATTATCTTTATTATAATATTAGCTATATAGCCATTAGTAGTGGCACACTTCCTTGTGGAAAAGATTATAAAGGAAGATACCGTAAATAACATACTAGTTTGCATTGGGGTTTGTTAAATGGGTTTTATTTGGTTGGTTAGAAAAGAGGATATCGAGCTCAATGTTGCAACCCACATTCACTATGAATAATAATAAAATTTAAAGACAGAATATTTATTGCTTCGACATCGTTGGTAATAGATTTTAGCAATTGGTCTTGAATATAAATAAGATTCAGTGATTAAAAAGTAGTTTAACTTCTTCTATGGAATGATAAAAGGTAGGAATGTAACATGTTATTAAAGGCTAAGTTCCTTTATGGATAGGGCTTTAGTTGATTAAGAACAAGTTTTTTTCAGAGCAAAATTATCCAAGTTTTTGAGTTAAACTTCTCAAGGCACCAACTCATAAAACTTCTAAAGAAAGTTCTAAAAATTAATGTCGAAAAACTCCCATTAATGACAGCACTGTCTGACGGCTTACAGCTGATAATTACAGCTGTTACTAATCGAAGATCGGTTCAAATTGAAAATGAAGAACAACAAAAATCTTAGCCTGGGTCATATTTTAAAATTCAATGAAAGTCAATCAAATAAAAGTGAAGAAAACTTGAATTATGCAGATGAACTTTAATCCCTTTATATGTATGTATATGTAAATGTTCTGGAGCGAATGTACTCAATCTCTTCTCATGAATTTTGTGTGCATCTTGTAGTTTTTTTTTTTTCATATTTTAGTGAAAGTCTAAAAAAAAAAACATAAAATCTTAAACTCAATAGAACTTATTATTTTTAAAAAGTAAAATCTTTAAAAATAACTGCGCATAGTTTTAGTATTCGTATCACTTTTCTTTTTGTCGTTGTTTTTCTCCATCGAATGAGGAAAATATTAATATAATTTATTTATTCATATTTTTTCATAATTGATAACCAATATTCATTCATTCATATTTATTCAGATCGAAACAAATTTTATGAAATTTAAGAGGATTATATTATTGTGTGTTATGTCTTACTATATTTCCGCTATCTTGAAATTATGACAATCAGTCCTAAGTTTTTATTGATCTTAGATCAATGTTATAATAAAAAAAATAAAATGAAGCTATGAGGTTTTTTTAGCCTTTAAAAAACGTATTAGGTATAATTGAGGAGATTATTGGCATACAAATGTGAAAGGTATATTTTTTTAAAGTTGTTAATTCAGTTTCATTTAAATAAGACATCTGATTTTTCGTTTATGAAAAAAAAAATTCTGATCGCGAAGTTAACTCAAAAGTTTTTGATATTTTTTTTGAAGCAATATCTTCATTAACTATTTCGATTAAATTTCGTGCCTATGATTATTCCTTTTTCGTGACCTTAATTCAAAAATATTTCGTACCTATGTATTATGTCCAAAGTAACAAAACATCTCCCGTTGATTTTTTTGAAATTCTCACCAATATTTCCTTAAAAGATCAAAAAATGTATGCTTTAGGTAACAACATTCTAATTATTTTTTATTCGCTCTAGTACATACATAATGTGTAAACCTAAGTACCTTAATATTTTTTTTTGAAAAAAAAATAAATAAATGGGAGTTTATGAGGTGGTCACCCGTGATGTTTATCTGTCTGCCAATAATAAGTCAAAAAAAATGTTCTATTTAACAAAACAAAACTATTTAACACCAGAAAAATAAAACTAAAGTCGTTATGTAGAATTTCTGGGGCGAAACCAAAATAAATAAGAGTAGAATTAAAAATGACACAGTCGCCTAATTTGATAAATATTGTCAGCAATCAGAATTCAGAGAACAACAAAATTATCTTGTTTTATTATAATTATTACCCACAAACATACATACTTTATTTCTCCATAATATTCATGTATACACATTGATGTATTGTCAACAAGACAAATAAGGCCTGACAGCTCAAGGGGGCCAATGCACAAAACGGTGCGTCAGAAAATGTTCCGGAATTTCAAAATTCAAAAAATAGCGTTCTGAGTTAGGAATTTAATCAAATCGATGTCTGAAATTTGTTAAAATCTGGCCTTGAGCGTATATCTAGAATTAACAGTATTCTTTTATAACGATCACCTGTCAGAATTCTTAATCACGTGTCAGTTTCACGTCAGCAGCGAACAGAAAAAATATTAATATTTTTATTTTTCTGTATTTTATTTTATTATTATTCATAGTGAATGTGGGTTGCGATCAACTGTCAAAATTTTTAGACACGTGTCAGTTTCACGTCAGCAGCAAACAGAAAAAATATTAATATTTAAAAAAATATTTTTTTAAATTAAATTAAATTAATATTTAAAATTTTTAAGTCATTTTTTTTTTTACCTAAAATTTTTAAATTTCAATCAAAGTTTAGAAAAAAAAATCTGAAAATAATTTCTAATAAAAACAATATCAAAGCGACACCATACTATTTCTCATCGGCATCATTTTGAACATGTTTTTCTAAATTTGGTTCATATTTGCATTCATTACTTTCATTAAATAAAAGTATACCTACAAACGTACAGGTAGATATTTTAAGACATTTCAGACATCAATTGGACAGAATTCCTAAATTAGACAAAACATTTTGAAATTTCGCAGCTTTGTTGCGGAAAAGTTTGCTTCTAGCAACTCTTGGCCAAACAAAGTTGCCGGCAATAAACTGCGTGATGATTGTGATTCCATAAGACACAATCTAGTTATACATACAAGTCAGAACAGGAAGTTTTTGCAACAAATCGCAAGGTGACAACATGGCCTAAATCCAGCCCTGTTTGCAACCAATCTCCTAGATCAGGTAAAAAGCAGAAGCGTGCAGCTTAATGGCGTACATAACGAATAATATTGTATACCTTGTCTCAAGCTCTTGTTAGATTCTATCTTTAAATTTTGTTTTAGTATATTTTTATTTGCTTTCACTATTATCATCTCTCTGTTTTGTTAAAAAAAATTCAATGTTTATTTCTTTTTTGTCTTATTTTTTATTAGATCAATTCGGAGCAACCGCTTGGATGATCCTCGCGGTTCGCATCGTACACGTTCCATCATCATGTATGGCCGTAGTGAGTTAGCCAGCACTGCAGGCGAGAGTGCAAGATCAATTTTACTTGAGGAACCCAATGAACCAGTGAAGGCAGCTATTACGGAAAATATGAAAAAGGATGTTCGGAGAATAAGTAATAGCGTTCAAGCTCAAATAGAGCGTATGTTCACCGATGTGGCCAAAGATGCTACGTGTAGTTTTGCCGTCACCTGCCTGGGATCGCTACCGCTTAAAGACAAAGTGACAAGTTTGCAAGGATTGCAAGAACCCCTCAGAGATTTATATCTGCGATCGATTGCTAAAGACGTAAGTTTGACTTTTTATAAACCAATACATACCTATTTCATTTATTTTAAAAAATTTGCAAAAATAAGTTAAAACAAGTTTCTACAGTTATGAATTTGACAAAATGTTTGCAAAAATAACAATATCAAAAACAATGCGAATTTAATTATTAATTTATTCACTGACTGTGAGATCTTATTTAATATTCAAATTTCTTTCTCTCCGTCAAAATTTAAATTAAAATAAAAAAAAAACGAAAACTGATTGAATCATTATTATTACTATCCCGTTAGTTTATTTTAATTTGAAAACATTTTTTGTTAGTTCGGTTACAGTTTTATTATTAAGCGAAAATAATAAAATATATTAATCATATTTAGCTAGAAGATTAAGTTTTGTGTTTTTGATTTTTTAAATGCAAAAAAGAATTTCATAATAGCATCGCATTGAAATATTGCTGACGATTAAAAAATCGAATTATGCTTAAATTGTAAGAAAGTTTAATTTTTCTTCCTAATGCCAATTTCATGTTTTCATTTCTTTGATTGGTAACTTAAAAAATTGATCGTTGATATTTTATAGAGAAAAGAAGAGAATACTAATTTTTATATTATTTGTATTCATTAAATCGAAACTTTATACAAAATTGAAACTAATAATATAAACCAACTTATTCGTGTTAAGTGAAGCGGGATTATAGCTATTGGCAATATCTCACAGTAAAACGAAATATTTAGACTCTTTAACTAAAATAACATAATTTCACATTTTAACCCATAATTTTGCTATTATGCCATATCTACCAAATCAATTATGACCCAACACTTCAATTTAAGGTGAATTTTTTTAACAAGAAATGTGTAATAAATTCTTCAAAAACATTATGTATATTATTCTAAAAAAAAAATATATAACAATAGCAATTGCAACCAAAAAGACTGAACAAAATACCTACATATCGAGCACGCGATGTAAACGAAGTTAAACATACTTAACTCCATCTCGTCAAGGCTTTAAGTGCTCTCTGCTGCTGTTTAAAGTGTCTGCCTGCCATGTCTTCAACAAACCTATTGTTTTTGTAGGTATTATAAAACATTTCGTGTAATTCTTTACAATGCTTCCATATATTTAAGCCGTCAGTCTCTTCTTTTTTTCAATCATAGCAAAGACTGGAGCAATGGCCAGTTTATAATTTGCAAAATAAATTTTGCTTCAACACGCAAAGCTTACAAAGAAAAAATTATTTTAATTTTGCAATTCAAATTTTATACATATGTACATATGTATGTATATGTACATACATACATACAATATATACCTTCATAGTTTGGGTTTTCATAAATACTGAATGTCTCGAAATAGCTTAATCCGTTGGAACTTTTGCAATTTGAAAATGCATTTCATACAGTTCACCACAAATTGTCAAAATGACTAAATAAAATCAAGTCTGTATAATGAAAGTAAGTTTTTTAATTAAGACTTTTGTGACGTCTGTTTAAATTTAATTATTATGGAGCTAGTTTGACAGCATTTTGTTACACGATTGATTGAAAATTTCATTAAATCGAATTTTTTTTTTTAAATAAAGTTTTAAATCAAGTTTTATTAAAAAGATTTAACATTATTGTATCTCATGGACTTAAAACCACATCACATCACTACAAAAATACTATTTCTTTTCACTTTGTATTTGTCATTGTACGTTTGAAGTTAAGTCAACATGCCGACCAGGCTCTATGAATCATCTAGAAAGATGTTTGAAGACTTGTTTTGTTAGGAAAAAAAAACGAGAGTAGATGAATGGCGTGACAATTAAAATTATATCAATTGCTGCAAATGGACAACATGCAGCATCACAACATGGTGCACCCATACCAGTTGTTAGTATAACAGCTTTTGCGATGTGAGAAAAGATGTTTATGTAGAGTTCAAAGTATTTTTGAATGTGAAAAAGTTAAAAAAAAAAAAATAATTAACGATGTACCTACGTAGAATTTCACTTGCGCATTTTAACTAATTAGATCTATTTATGTATCTTTATGTATATAAATTACAATTAGTTTTCAAGAAAAAAATGTGCACGACTCTATGCCGTTTTCAAGAAATTTTGAAAAATAAAAAACCAAAATTGTACAGTCGTAAAAAAGAAAGTTGATAAAGTTATCAAAACTTTAAACATTTTCAAAATTGTAGAACCAAAATTTTTGTGAAAACTCAAAAGCACGGGTTCGTAAGAAAGGAATTAACTTTTTAATTAAAGCGTCAACCCCTAAAAGAAGGATCTCGATCTCCCCTTTATCTTTCTAGTATTTTTCGTCAATTGATAGATAAAACAAAGAGGGTTACACAAAAATTATAAGCTGATAATATATTACAGGTATTGACTTACCTGAAAGCACTAATTTCAATTTTCTGCATTCAACTAGTCCTAGGTACATATGTATATGGTGAACCTTAGTTTTACATTCATAATCCAAATAATTGCTATCATCCCTTGTTTTCTAACCCATCACCTAAAAAAGATAAAACAAAGTTAAAAATTAATCTCAAATTATATCTTTTTTTCAACAATTCTACACAAAAAAGAAAGCATTTAACAAAAATTTCTTAAACATGGCCTAAGCAATTTCTTTTACCTTTTTAAAAATATAAAATTCATCTAAAACATGTTATTTCGTGTTTTTAACCTTTGGGGTACGGCCATGAAGTGAGCGACAGAATAAAAAATTATAGAAAATGAGATTGAATGGTTGCCACCGAGGATTATGAATTATACAGATGGGAAACCTCGGCTGTCATTCTACAAGCTAAACAAAATGGCGTCGGTGGTGAATTTATATTTTTGCACTAGTGTGTGTGTTTTAACGAATCCTAGTGCAAAAATATGAATTCACCTCTTTTCATGAACAAATTGGCAGTTATTTTGAACTGTTTTAATGGGTGTATTAAAAAATAAATATAAAAATGGGATAATCGAATTGTTTGTCACCTTATAACTACATAGCATCTATTTAATTTAACAAGTTGTAAATAAAAGTGCAAACAATAATGAATAATGAAATATTTGTACTGCCAATTTTATTTTAATTTCTTTATCCTTCTCCTACACTAATGTATAAATAAAAATGAAATAAAATAATATTCAGTTACCCATAGACAAAATAATATGTAGTAATATCACTAATAATTTGAGCCATCGTTAGTGTAGGAATCTTGTTTTTTTTATTATTTGGCTTGTAATAAGTTCAAGTTATTTTAATGGAAAAATGCAGTTTTGCAAAGATTTATGGTCTTTATGATGAACGTAACTGAACATTTAACCAATTAAACATGTTATGAAAGAAAATTTAATTGATTGCAATGAAAGTAACGATTTATTTGACAGACAAACTGACAGAGGTTTGAAGATAGGTATGTACATACATATGTACATGTTTCAGTTAGTTTATTCAGATGGGGTGGATGGGAAAATACTTTTGTATGTTAAATTACTGGTTCTTTGTTAGGAGGAATATTGATCTTTCTTGATAATCACAATGGGTACATAACAAGTACATATACATATATGGCCACCTACTGGTTAATCTGATTTTAAGGAATTGTTTCATTCTACCTTAAACATCGCTTGGTAAACTATCTAACGTGTCCTTTTAATTTATCTTAACTTTAAAAATGCCAATTAGTTTAGATAAAGTAAATAGGTACTTACATCAGTCGGAGTTAAGACAATTTACCAAGCTGCGTTTAAGGAAAGATAAATTATTGGATGATTTGATTATTCTTCTTAAATATTTAGAAACTTTCATCAAACATTTGTTTATTTTTTTTTTTCTAGAAATCAAACTCCGGCTACTTAGACATCTGTGCAACAGGGCTTCGAGTGAAGCCTGGCAGTAATAACCATATTGATTGTAATATCACACCATTCCATAATATTGCTGTTTGGTCAGCGGTTAAATTTGTCGTTTCTGAAAAGGAGGGAGGTGCGGCATTCTTACCGCTAATAACCGATCCGGAAAATATCGATAAATCGACATTATTCCAGCCTTTATCGTAAGTTTTCCCAGCGAAACCTTCTAAAATATCTTCCTTAATTCTTTTTTTTTTTTATTTATAAAGCTCATCTGAACAACGCAAAATCGCTTCCAGTTTGCATGCACCAATTTTCGCAGTTGTTATGCGATCATCGGGTGTCCCGAAAGTTCTCGAATGCCATGGTTTCGTTTGTAAGAGCACTGAAGATGCAATTGTTATTGCTGCTACGCTTTATCAGAGCCTTATGGCACATGTTAGTGCGAGCAGTCATCGCAGTACAAAGCGACGAACTCCACGAAATCAGAATGGTGTCAGTTGTATAAGCATTGCCAGTAGTTCCGCTTTGACAGGATCAAATTACCTATCCCGATCAGCGGTTACCAGTATTTCGGTGGGACGAAAGAATTCGATGCGAAGTTCTTATCGCGGCGGACCAGTGGTGCCATCGCGAACAGGAAGGAAAAAACGCACCACCCCCGGCAATTCACTGACTGGTAGCACAGACATTATCAATGAAAGCATCGAAACAACGACTGAGGAGCGCAAGCGAAAGTCCCACAAAACCCGCAGAGCTCCACCAATTCCGACAAACATAATTGTCCAGCAAAAGGAAATCATTAACAGTCGAATGATTCAAAAGGATGTAATTCTTACAAAACATCGAACTCATTCGGAAAACTCAGACCTCTGCGACTCGTCGTATTCAGGTCCGAAGAATAATTGCGGCATTGAACGACGCAACAAACATTCAAACCACACAAATGACAGTATCTATCGAACAACAAACACATCGGGCACTCTTGGCCGAGGTTTTGAAACAAACGGCGACATCCTTACTCGAGTGGCAATACCTAGATCCGGTAGCTTCCTGAATACAGGAGGGCTTACACGGTATAAATCTCGTGCTGCTCGCCGTCACTCTGGTGGAAAAATTGGCGGAGGTGGTGGGTGAGTAGTAGTTGCCAAATAATATTTTAATATAATACGTGAATGAGAACAGCTTTTACTTATGTCAGATCACCTCTGGGATTCAGTGAACTCTTTAACGAGTTTCGATTGCATGAGAATCTTCATTCATTAGATGATATATTGAATGCCATTATCGATGCGGATGGGATGTCGTTTAATGATTTGAAACCAATTTATAAAGAATTTCTACTCAAATTGGCTGTAACGCTAACTAAAGATGAACTTTATCAACGTTCGAAGAATATAATGCGAAGACAGAAGAAAAAGAAATTGAAGCGACGAAATAGCAATATAAATTCACAACAGGTAAATATGAATGAAGAATTTTTAAGCCAAAAATATAAGTTAATTTGGAAAAGTTTCACAATTATTTATTTATTAATGAAGAATTACGCTAGTTTTCTAAAACGTAGTTTTGAATTACGTATGGATGTAACGTAATTTTCAATTACACCACGTATTCTTCAATTATAACAAACGTAATGGGCAAATTGTGAATAAGTGATAAATCTTCCTCAGATTTCATTAAAAGCAAACATAATGTAGGTATCTAACTAACCGGTAACAAAATTAAAATTATGTTTACTTACTCGTTCATCAATATAGAAAAAAATGTTAGATACGATACGATACGATATAATTTTTAAATTTATTTCTACGATAGTTTTGAAAAATGGTCTTATAAAATTCTCGCTTTATGGAATTTAAGTTTTAAATTTAGATTAGAACTTGTTATCAATTTAAAAACAAATATTTTGGACGGAGCGTAACGTTATGTTTACCTTAGGATTTAGCTTTAAACAAATTTTCAATTAATATTGTGGCAATCAGAAATCTAAGCTTTCTTTACTAAACAGAGGCAAAAGTTTCCCTGAACGTAACAAACCTATACAATATATCGTTATTTTGGGCCTTACTTTGTTTTATTGCTAACAACGTTTAGGTACGTAATGAAATTGAGAAATCACTAAGTCTAGTCGAAAACCAATTTCTTAGTTGGAATACTCGTAGTTAAACCAAGACAGAGGTACCTACATAGTAGGTAAATGTAACGTAGCTAACAATAAAAAAGTCGTATGAAAGGTATGTCGTATGATTTCGATTCTATGCAAATTTTTCATGAATATTTTATTAAGATTTCTTGGTAACGACCATACTAGTTTTTTTTTGTTTCAAAAATTACATCATGGTCGAAAAGGTCAAACTAATCTATTGTTTTTATTTTATCCATAGAAAAAACCTAAAACTTTGTTTTTTGGTGCCAAAAGCCTCAAAAAGGTTTTTCAGTTCGGCCAGTTTCGCGCATGCCGCGGAAAACCTCCGAAACCGCCTCGGAATAAAGATAACTTACAACAATGTGTCTCTCCCCAACCGCCCTTAATGACCAAAGGCTTATCAGCCAATCTACCCAAATCTACAGCTGCACATCTTCAGCAACAGCAACAGCTTTTACATAATCGAAGTCGTGTTGCAACAAGTGGATCAGATGTTTCGGTGGCACGTAACGATCACGCATTCAATGGCATCAACCGAAATAGCTCAAGTGGGTAAGAAAAAATTTAAAAACAAAAATTTGTTCAAAAAAATTAGGGGATATATTTAGTACCACATTGTGAATTTAAACTGCGACATTGAAAAAAAAACCGGATTTTGATTTTTTTTTTATTTCTAAATGAATTCTAAAATATTTTCATTTCTTTTGCTGTAGGTACGTATCTTGTTCCGAATGCAGCTATGACTCAGAAGCATGCACCTGCGTATCAGCAGATCGTTGTTATTGCAGCCTGGGTGCCGATCACAATCAATTAAACGAGAAACTACGAAAGAAAGGCTCACAAACAATCAACAGTAGTGGAACATTCATTAAAGCCCATCGGGCACACTCAAAAAACTGCAACATGAAGGCCCTTCCGTCAACACAAAGTATTCCAACGATAAATCGTCAATCACTGATATCCTGTAAGTCCGAAGACAAATGCTATTGCTCGATGGTGGAAACTACCAACGGCGAAGAAGACACCGGACATTCGGACACTACAACTTGGTGTGATACTGACAGCTGTGTCAGTGCAAGCAAATGCTACTGTCAACGTCCACATCGCCAAATCGAAAGCCCCCAACGACGAACATCGAAACATAGTATGACGACAACGACGACGGCACCGCAGTTACGCAACAAACCCTGTGAAAAACTCGCTCTGGATTATGAACTATTTACGATCGGTGGCAATGGTAAATCTGTCCAACCACACGAGGCACTGAGTGTAAAAAAAAGCGTAGAAGCAGCTGCCCTCTTTGCAGATGTCAAACTTAGCCAGACCACTGATATCAAGAGCTTATGTGGCGGTGGTTCATCCAATAAGACATCTGTGGCCAGTTCCAGCCGAAGGCAATCGAAAAGGCGCGATCGAGACTCGTTATCGAGCTCAACCGATCGTCACAAACAACGAACATCTGGATCAATATCATCAGGGGGTGGTGGGGGAGGCATAGATGGATCCTCGTCGCAAAAGTCTTATTCGGCTGATGATCTCTTGACCAAATTAAGTGCGATCGATAAGTGCGGCTCGAACGGAACCTACAGCATTAGTGATAAATTGAAAGAAAATTCATCTTCAGGACATTATCAGTCGATGAGAGCTGTAAGTGCCTCATTGGAAGATACACTTGGGTATTTGCCATGATGTCAATGATTTATTGCTAGATATAGGCAAAATGTATCTTACAGATACAATGCTTTCTTTCATAAGATATAAATGTTTAGAATGAATGAAAATTCTTTTTGTTAGCCATCTTGTCTTCTTTTTTAATTCTTCTTTTAATAATGATGAGATGATGATGATGAGAAGATAATGATGACAGATGGTGAACAAGATGAAAAGATACTAATGTCACCACTCTTATAATAAGAAAATACTTCTTGTAGTTAGTTTGTTATTTTTTTTATCAAAGTAATATTATTGTTAGATTTAATTGACAAAAGAGTTTTTGTTTTGCAATCGATTTGTTGCCATATAAAAAATGATGGGAAATAATGATTAGAAAGTATTTTAATCAATTTCAATTAACAAAATTACATTTTAATTGATTTTGTTTAAAAGCTATTGATTTGAGTACATATGTACCTACATAATATTCATTAATCTAATGAATGATCATATAGACAATGAAATGGAACAACTTACTTGCGAGACAAAAGCAAATTATTTGAATTTATTTCTGAGACATTCACCCCTTTCACAGAGTGTACCTACCTGGATGGGTAATCCAGACTTATATTATTTTGTTAGTTAAATAAAGTCGTTCTTAAATGTGATTAAGTAGAGAATTTTATTACTATGTACTTTCAAGATAGAATTATCTGAAAAATGGTTACCCGTAGGAAGAAAAACGTTTTACCTTTGATAAAAAATTTCTTAGAGTGCAAAATTTAGTATAAAAGTATTTTTTTCTATAAAAATGATCCCGTACTATATATTTATTTTCATTGTTTGGGGAACTTTTACCTCCCGATATGATGAACAACTTAATTATTCACATAAAATATCATTATTCTTTTTCTGTTCATATGTATGTTTATCTACCTATGTGAGATTTTAGACAGATCTTTAGCAGTCTTCAAGTCCAGGAATTTTTTTTGGTATTTAGAAGAATTTCGGTGAATTTAAAGGGGTGATAATTAGGTATTTATTTCCTTTTTTTAATATATTCATTTAATTCACAAATGGGGTAAATAATATGGGTAATGGTATCTAGCGCTATAACTTAACACTTTAATAAACATATTATTATTATAAAGCCATTGTGACTATATTATGTCCTTTTTAAAATTAATTATATCAATTATCGTATAGGTATATAAATATATTTAAAATTAACGAGTGCAATAAAAATTACCATTGCAAAATTTAAAATAAAGTGCAATATTTTTTAAAAATGATTTTATCTTATATTTATATTTAAAAAAATAAATACATATATGTATTTACCTACATATAGTTTTTTTTTTTATTTTTTGTTTTGTTTAATTAAGAACATTATTATGTTTAATAAAATTACGTATTATTATTGTTTTATTTTTCTATAAGTATACATAATAGGTATAAATATTATAAAATATTTAATATCTATATACATAAATACCTACAAAAAAATAGGATTTTTATTAATATTATTGAAAATAAAAGCTTATGTGACAAATTACATACATACTATGTTTTTATTTAATTTTCATACCTACTCAATTATCTTAAGTCAATGAATGGCGTTGCCGATATGGCTGTTTTTACACGGCAATTTCATCGTGGCACTAATGATCTCTATATGCCTACACTGGATAGTGTATTCATACAAAATTTTTGAGGCAAATTGAAGAAATGTTATACTCGTGGCCGGTACCCTAATATAACAGTATAACAGCTATTTTTATAATTTTTCGTAGATAATTTCTTGTTATTTTTTCTTCTTTCCAGATTATTTATTTTTTAAGATAATCTTTTTCTTGCTTACCGACTTTTATTTTTTTTTCAATATTCACCGCCGCAATGCTTGTTGACTCAGATAAATGCTCAATTACGGCAAATATTTTCTATCTCTTCTTTTCGTTTGTATAGAGCGAAGTACGTGGTAATGGCCGGTACCCCGTCAAAAAATCTTAAAATTGCCTCACAAAAACTGTTATACACTATAGAATATCCACTATCCAGTGTGTATATAGAGATGGTACCTATGCTTTTCTTGTGCCGGGACTAACGGTTAAAATGTGTAAACATCAAATTAAATATTCAAGTGCTGGTTTTACATCACAGAACGCAGCGAGTTCGAACTGTCAACCAAATTTCAACCCAAACTTAACTCGACCTTTCAATTTAGTTTGAGCTACGAAGGAACGTACCCAATATTGAACGTATTAAATATATATACATCAACGTATCGTAACGTGTAACAGCACAACGTAATGTGTTACAAAAAAAAACTCATATAGGTATACTGACGAAATTTGATGAATATTTCTTCAAATGGCGTAAAAATTAACAGAAACTCCTATTTTTTGACAATAGATACACTACAGACTACACGAATGAAGCAAATTATGTCTCTGAATTCGTTGTTGTAATAATAATCAGCCTTATTAAGAGTTTCACTCGAAAAATAATTCACCTTAAAATGTTTTATTGGCCCGGAATTTTAAAAGCTATATTGTGAATTTCACCCGAACGGAATTTCGTTCGCCTACTAAAAATAAGTGAAAATTTAGACTGGCAATGGCATTAGGTACATGAAGTTTGATGAGGGTAGATTCCAAAATATGGAAAAATTGGTTTCATATATTTTTTGTCTTCCACACAGTGGAGCAAGCGCTGAGAGGGCTTTTTCAGTAAATTGTGATACAAATATATTGATATATTTTATAGTCTTATGAAATAAATTAATATGGATGTGATAAACCTAGCATTTAAAAATATTTTTATTTATTTTTTTCGAAATAAAAATATGTATTACGTTTTAAAAAATTGTTTTTTTTTTCCCCGGAAAAAGGGGAAAAAACGGGAAAAAAAATTTTTGGATGAAAAAAAAGGGAATCGACTTGTCAAAAGTCTGGCAACCCAGGCTGCGATCACGGTTGCCACTTGAAAATAAAGTTTGTGTCCAAAATTCAAAATAAAAATGACCAACTGTAGCTGAAAATGACCAAAATAATTTATGTCCGAAATATTTTTAAACACAGAACAATGAATTTTTCACATTTATTTTAACATTATTCTTCATATTACACAGATGGCATATTATATTATACCTATTATTTTTTTAATTATTAATAACAAAAAAAACAGGTAGGTACAAACAAATTCACAAAGTACCTAACAAACTTAATTAAATTAGATCAATAACATAAATAAATAAAAGCATCAATCATAAATTAATAACGAAACATACAAATATTAACTCCTCAAAGCATTTTAAAATGAGATGAGAGAAATGAGTACGATAATATTTGTAATTAATAAAAACAAATACCTATATTTTTATTAAATCGCACTCAGACGATAAGAAAAGCGCTTTATGTTCATAAAAAATTAAAGTCGAGTTCTTTTTTCATTTCGAAAAAAAATTACCAAATGGAATAAAAAATGACAATGCGACCAAGTGAAATTATGACCAAATTCGGTCACAAATGACCAAAGTGGCAAACGTGCCTGCGATATCAATTTGGTTGGATCATCATCGGTTGAATAGACACGCCTCCCCTCCCTCACTCAGCCAAAAATCTCTAAAAAAAACAATAAAATCTCACTCAACCGCTCAGTTTTTACCTTCAAAAACCCAAAAAACCCCGGCCAGCCCCAAACGACGAACAAACTTCGAAAAACCACCCCCTCCTTCACAGCCGAAATCATACTAATATATTACGTCATACTATTATAATCACGTACATTCGCATATCGCATGCAAATGCAACGAAACGACACCCTCTCCAGCTGTCAGTCTTGTATATTCATTCTTTAATCCAACAATTACCAATTAACACCACTTTTTATTTGGCTCCCGAGAAAATTAAATTCTCTTTTGAGAAGCCATTCCAAATATTTCGTATCAATAGTCAAAAAAGACATGATACCTACGACTTATTGGCGCAGTCGGTATGGAACACAACGTCTTGTATACATATACTTATAACATATGGCTGTTTAAGCAAATGTGAACTAAAAACAAACAAACGATAAAATATCGGATTAAATGAATTCCAGTTAATTTTGTAGGATCTAAAACATTCAATGGGTGAATAACCTGCTTTTTCCTTGAGGAACGGAAACTACACCCGCCACTTTTGTGCTGAATCCCTTGAGGAATTTATCATGGGCTGAGCATAATTATCATTGGCGGTTAAAGTCACAACATGCCATCTTCTCGGTGAAAATTCAACAACGAAATCACTACTTCGTTGGAAGTTGCTTATTCACCAGCTGGGCTTCGATGAAAAATATGGGGATTATTCAACAATGAAATCACTAAATAATAGTGTAACTTGCTTATTCATCAGTAAATTATTTTTGATGAAAAATGTGATGAAAATTCAATTCAGTAGTGAAATCGCTTGGTAGGTATAATTGGAAGTTTCTTATTCACTACCTCATAATGCGCCAAATCCATTGCTTTGAATGAAAAATAGAAAATTACTTCTGTTTAGGTGGAGCAATTGAATATTTTACACCTAATTCAATTTAAAGTTCAAGTGACCTTAAATTCGTTCTACCTACACTTGAAGAAAATTTTCTTGAACTTATAGAAACATAAAATACCTACCTATTTCCTTAAATCAACTCAAAACTATAAAGGTACCTAGGTAGGTACCTAAAGCCAGATCCTAGAATAATGCTATTTTCGTTCGCTTATCTATCCCCTCCTATTATGATACATGCATTTCTTATAAGAAAATACTATGTAAGCTCGTTTAGCATGTAACTGCTTGCATTACATGTTGCTGATATGACCCTAAACTATAGTTACCTGATTAGTGATTAGCTTTAAAATTTTATTTGTTTAAATACAATGTATGGTACATACTACATACATATACATACATACATATATGTATGTAAAATGTGATACGAAAACTTAATTAAAAACTTACCTAAGCATATAAATGATGATGATATAAGTAGGTATTATAAATTTAATTAATCAGCGCACATAAACAATGTTGATTATTTTTCAAAGCAGGGCTTCTTTAAATAATCGTCAATATCCCTTTTGAATGCAGTTCGTATTCGACATTCCTTAACTTCTGACGGTATTCTAAACCAGAGTAGGTAGGTATAAATATGTTCAGCAAATCTTTTTTTTTGCACGCGTTAATATTTTTCGCTGTCGGTGGTTTTGATCTTGGAAAATCACAAGTTGTAAGTACATTTTACCTTGTTATACTTAAGAGCCTGAGTACAGAGGTTTTTTTTTTTTAATGAACCAAGACCGTATAGGCAGACAATATCAGTTTTTTTATGATTATAAAAACTGTCAAAGTACCTTAATAATGCATTTACCGACATGACCGACGAATTGCCAGAATTCCTGTCACAAATTTGTGAATATAGGTACCTACATACCTAATTAAAAAAATTAATTCTTAATCAAAAATTACATAATGCCATTTGTACCTACCTATTTTTTGTCATTTAACAAAATTATGACAGCTAATGATAAATGAAGCATAACATCACATACTTATGGGGTTTTCCATTGGTAAAATAAATCAATTTATTTTTGATTTGGATCTGTCAAAAACGTTGGTAATTTCTTTTCTTTTTACTTTCCATGGAGCAAAATAAATTGATTTATTTTTGATTTTAAATCAAATTTGCAAATCAAATTTTTCGGCAGATTTACCCTCAATTTACTAACACCAATACAAATTTAAGCTGTCAGCTTGACAAGTGTGGTTTTGCGAAAGTTTGCTCAAATTATTAAATAAATACAATCCTATTGAAAAATGGAAGCAGTTTTAAATGAATTATTAAATTCATCAACATCATCTTCTTCTGATTCAAGTGATGAAGAATTTTTTGAAATAATGAAAATTCTATTTAAAAAGGAAAAAAATGCATCGCGTAATAGATGAATTCATTTTTGAATACTTATTACTTTCTTTTTATTTACTTTTTTGTTTTTTTATTATAAATTTAACATACACCTTCCAAAAGATAAAAACTTTGAATGGAAATTTGACAGCTATACCGCACTAGTTTCACAGGCAAGTAATTGCACCAATACAGTGGCAAAAAAAAAACAAATTGAATTGTGTTCCATTCGCCAAGAAAAAAATCAATTTTTTTATTGAAATCTGAATTTACCAACGGAAAACCCCATACTCAAAAAATAATGGCGTTCTAAAGATACAGACGTACAAAGTAAAAGGAGGTAATAACTTGCTAAATGCTCATTCTTTCTTTTGTTTTCTCATAATCTGTAAAAAATTGAGGTGTACTCTAAGATTTTCTATGATAAATAATTACATACTTTAATAATTTAGACTTTGCAAGATGAATCCATAGTAAAATTATAATAATAATTCTTAACTCTTTTTAGATCACATACGGTGGATATGGATATCCTGGTTTATATGGTGGATATCCTGGATATTATGGTTCTTGGTATGGATATGGATATAATGGATATAATTGCTACGGAAGTAACTGTGTTACCACATGTAAAACTCCTTGTTTGACACCTTGTGTATTTACTTCTTGTTGTTGTTAAGAATAAACTTTTGTCGTTTTCGATTGAATTTCTAATGTTAACGATTTAGAGCAGAATGAAAACTGCCAAAATTCAATGTTTGATATCATCAAAAGAAAATTAGGTATTTTTTTAGGCATGAACTATGTATTATATTTTCCAAAAATAAAAACTTGTACATTTTCAAAAATTCTTTATTTGTTCGAATTATGCTTATACGAGAGATTTGATAGGTACATACGTTATATCCTACACATAGAGATGAGTGGTGTTTCTTTACGAAAAGAGATACTCTTGGAGGATTTGTCACTTCTTCGAACTACCTTTAAAAAATGGAATAGGCTGAATTCCATCCCTGACCTCCAACTTTAGTGATTGTATAACTCGCTAATCCATTATACGCCAAGGGAAACTACGGGGGTTAATAAATGGTTTATGAAATTTCCCATTGGTTGAAAGATGTTGGAGGAGATTTTTTATAATTATTAATGTTGAATCTTATTTGTTAAAAAAAATGTTGTTTTTATCAACCAACAGCCAACTGAAACGCAACAATATTTAATAAGAAGAAGACCTTCTCGAAAAACTGCATCCAAATTGGACTCAACTTCCAAGCGTTAAAAAATGCATTTTACAATATTATTGTTTAACTAAATTTCGCACTCAAATTAAATAAAAAAAAAACAACTAAAATAAGAACTTAGGTAGGTACTTACTAATTAAAGTTTTCCTTCCGACGAGCGGAAGTTAATTTGTTGTTGCTATTGGCCGGTTTAATCGTTGGATGATTCTTCGAAAAAGCTTTTCCGAATATAGAAGAATTGCATCAATCTAGAAAATACATATACAAAAATGTATGAGTGCCGGGACTCCACAGTTAAGATTTGCAAACATCAAAGTTTTTCCGAATGCCAGATTTAAAATATAACAACTTAGGTAGTAGGTATATGTAAATATAATAATGTACTATGTACTTACCAATATTAATATTTCCATTCCAACGACCAAAAGAAAATTTTTGTGTTTTGCCGATTAAATCGTTGGATTATTCTCCGATAATGATTATGCCGAATGCATAAGAATTGCTTCAATTTATAAAATGTATATAAAAATTGTATAAGTACCGTACCGGGACAGTTGAAATGTATAAACATCGACGTTCCACCGTATGTAGGATTTAAAATGTAATAACTTAAATATGCACTTACCAATTAATTTTCATCGTTACATCGTTCAAGAATAATTATTTAGAAAAGGTACAATCCAGAAAATACATTTTTTAAAAGAAATTGTGCAAGCGCGGACCGGAACTTGAGATGTGTGAACATCGAGTGTCAAATAGTAAATACTGCCCTGCACGTACCAATTATACATAACCCTGAAGCCACACTAGCGAATTTACCTCAAACATTAAGGGCGTGTGCGAACTGCGAATTGGAATTAAATATAGATTAAATTTTATACGATATTAAATTTTTATGTTTTCACGTACAGATTCACCTTATAAGTGTTAAAAATTAATCTTTGGATAAAATTTACCACCATTTGTATCCGATTCACACACGGCCCTACTCAATTCATATTTGTGTCAGCTGTCAGCTATTACACGACACCTAAAGAGGCTTGAAAATTTTTCCGATTGTGAGACGCGCGCTATTATAGACCCTGTTTAGATTGTGACTTTTCACTACTCCATGACGATAAGTTTGCGGATGGGGGCGGTGAGAAGCTATGTTCCCTTCGCCGACCTCATCCACAAAACCATCGTCATGGCGTGGTGAAGTCACAATGGTCGCGTTCAGGGATCAATCCAAAGCTATCCGGATAGGCTTGTGTTGTTGTAATCCCTGATGCAACAACAACCAAACGTATCTGAAAATTTTTGGGACAGGTGGATAGCCTACCTGATAGTTCCTCGAACGCAAGGAATCTACCATCGTAAACGTCGTAATTGGGAAGTTCCCCCATATGTCAATGTGACAATGCGAAACAAACAACCACAAAAAATTTCCTAGTTGGGGAGAAAACAATGCAATACAAACAAATATACTTACATATACAACGATAAATCACAATGTGCACACTAGTCGCACCTTTGGAAAAGTGTTTGTATGCGTAAGTATGTTTGTTTGTATTGCTTTGTTTTCTCCCCAACTAGAACTGCCAAATATAATATAGTTATAGATATATAGTTTTTGGAAAAGCCCAATCATCGGAAAGTTTACGGTGTCGTTCGTTAAAGATCTGTCAAAATTTGTTTGGGAAATCTTTTCTAACAAATCGTAAACTTTCGGACAAAATTTTGCCAATATTCGCGATTTTACGAAGTCAAAATAATAAGCTGAGGTCGGGAGCTTTTTCGATTGGTGTCAAATTGATAGTTCTTGTTTCAAAGATTAAAGAAAATGCTCCAGATTTGAGAATTGAAACCAGAAGCGTTCACACGTAGAGAATTTTGCTTTCAGATTACCAATCGAAAAGGCCATAAAAGTGCCTCCACTGAGTAGTAACACAATGGGCCTTACTAATAATCAAATTTAGTGTTAAGATTAAACGAAAATCTTCAGATTTTAGAAAATCCGCATACCAATAACGAAATTAACCTCCAGTTTAGTCGTTAGCAATATGTCAAAATTTAATAAGTGGAAATCCATGTTTAAAGTCGAACACTTAATAAAGAGTGTTGCCTTTGTGCTGTCTCATGGTAATAAAATTTGTATTTAATACTTTAATCTATTCCCATTTTATAAGGTTGATTTCAATAGGGTTGGTTTCTTTCTTCAGATTTTTTTTGAAAAGAATAACTTTATTTAGAAGTAGGTACTTTATTAATTGTTTGTATGTTTATGTAGTGCAACAGAAACAAATTATTTAATTTGTTGATAAATATTTAGTACGTTTGGACTTTACTTTAAATACGTGAGTGGTTAATTTCTTGATTCCGTTTTATATATTTCAATAACTACGCATATTTAAAAAGTTTTTTTTTTTGTGCTGAACGGGAATCGATTAAAGATTTTTTTGCTATTGTATTGGTTAAATCTTGTTTATGCAAGCATACAGAAAATATAAGTGTCGAATACAATTTTCAAAGCCAATACCAATCAACCATATTTGAAATTACATTTGTGTAACAGGTAGCCGAAAATTGTATTTATATTTAGATTTCCAATATTGGTTTGAACAAAATTATCATTTTCGTGGACCAATTATAGAATATGAACTTGACGAAATCGGAATTTCGAATAATCTAAGTTGAAAAATATAAAAGCGTACAAGTCGTCGTAAACGTTCGTTAAACAGCCGTAAGCTTAATAGTCTTAAACAGGTACCTATATGTACGTTGCAAATAAAAAATATTAAAATAAAATATGAGGAATATGTTTCCTTTTTAAGAAATATGGTGCCATAATTAAAAAAACAATTCAAAAGTCAACTCACTCCGACACTTCAAATAAATAATAAAAGTACTATAAATACTAAAATACTTGCTGTTAAAAAAAAATACGGCAACACTTAACTTTGAAGGTATAGAGCAAATTATGACAGTTCCTGATTTGTTTTATTTTTTTATTTATGTTGTGACTGTCTGTCTTATTTCTGTGCAGTGATCATATTTGTTTTTAATTAGGAACAAAATAATAATAACCAAAAAAAAAAAGTATCCCGCAATAAAATAAAAACAAAAAATTAAATATTTTTGCACGAAAACAAAACATTGAACTTTGGTGGAAATTCTGACAGTTCATTCAATTATGTTTCTTATTTGTAGTAGATTTTGTAATAGATTCAACGAAAGTCTGGAGACTAGTTAGTGAAAGGGTTAAATTGTTTATTGGTAGCATTTTGTTAAAGCTCAGCACTTTGTTTTAACCTTACAGTTAACTAATAGTCGACATTAGCGTTTGATTATTAGTAAGGCCCAATGGGCCTTACTAATAATCAAATTTAGTGTTAAGATTAAACGAAAATCTTCAGATTTTAAAAAATCCGCATACCAATAACGAAATTAACCTCCAGTTTAGTCGTTAGCAATATGTCAAAATTTAATAAGTGGAAATCCATGTTTAAAGTCGAACACTTAATAAAGAGTGTTACCTTTGTGCTGTCTCATGGTACTAAAATTTGTATTTAATACTTTAATCTATTCCCATTTTATAAGGTTGATTTCAATAGGGTTGGTTTCTTTCTTCAGATTTTTTTTGAAATTAATTACTTTATTTAGAAGTAGGTACTTTATTTATTGTTTGTATGTTTATGTAGTGTAACAGAAACAAATTATGTAATTTGTTGATAAATATTTAGTACGTTTGGACTTTACTTTAAATACGTGAGTGGTTAATTTCTTGATTCCGTTTTCTATATTTCAATAATTACGCATATTTAAAAAGTTTTTTTTTTGTGCTGAACGGGAATCGATTAAAGATTTTTTTGCTATTGTATTGGTTAAATCTTGTTTATGCAAGCATACAGAAAATATAAGTGTCGAATACAATTTTCAAAGCCAATACCAATCAACCAAATTTGAAATTACATTTGTGTAACAGGTAGCCGAAAATTGTATTTATATTTAGATTTCCAATATTGGTTTGAACAAAATTATCATTTTCGTGGACCAATTATAGAATATGAACTTGACGAAATCGGAATTTCGAATAATCTAAGTTGAAAAATATAAAAGCGTACAAGTCGTCGTAAACGTTCGTAAACAGCCGTAAGCCTAATAGTCTTAAACAGGTACCTATATGTACGTTGCAAATAAAAAATATTAAAATAAAATATGAGGAATATGTTTCCTTTTTAAGAAATATGTTGCCATAATTAAAAAAACAATTCAAAAGTCAACTCACTCCGACACTTCAAATTAATAATAAAAGTACTATAAATACTAAAATACTTGCTGTTAAAAAAGAATACGGCAACACTTAACTTTGAAGGTATAGAGCAAATTATGACAGTTCCTGATTTGTTTTATTTTTTTATTTATGTTGTGACTGTCTGTCTTATTTATGTGCAGTGATCATATTTGTTTTTAATTAGGAACAAAATAATAATAACCAAAAAAAAAGTATCCCGCAATAAAATAAAAACACAAAATTAAATATTTTTGCACGAAAACAAAACATTGAACTTTGGTGGAAATTCTGACAGTTCATTCAATTATGTTTCTTATTTGTAGTAGATTTTGTTACAATCTATTACAAAATCTACTACAAATAAGAAACATAATTGCATGAACTGTCAGAATTTCCACCAAAGTTCAATGTTTTGTTTTCGTGCAAAAATATTTAAATTTTTATTTTATTGCGGGATACTTTTTTTTTGGTTATTATTATTTTGTTCCTTATTAAAAACAAATGTGATCACTGCACAGAAATAAGACAGACAGTCACAACATAAATAAAAAAATAAAACAAATCAGGAACTGTCATAATTTGCTCTATACCTTCAAAGTTAAGTGTTGCCGTATTATTTTTTAACAGCAAGTATTTTAGTATTTATAGTACTTTTATTATTAATTTGAAATGTCGGAGTGAGTTGACTTTTGAATTGTTTTTTTAATTATGGCACCATATTTCTTCAAAAGGAAACATATTCCTCATATTTTATTTTAATATTTTTTATTTGCAACGTACATATAGGTATCTGTTTAAGACTATTAAGCTTACGGCTGTTTACGAACGTTTACGACGACTTTTACGCTTTTATATTTTTTAACTTAGATTATTCGAAATTCCGATTTCTTCAAGTTCATATTCGATAATTGGTCCACGAAAATGATTATTTTGTTCAAACCAATATTGGAAATCTAAATATAAATACAATTTTCGGCTACCTGTTACACAAATTGGTATTGGCTTTGAAAATTGTATTCGACACTTATATTTTCTGTATGCTTGCATAAACAAGATTTAACCAATACAATAGCAACAAAATCTTTAATCGATTCCCGTTCAGCCCAAAAAAAAAACTTTTTAAATATGCGTAATTATTGAAATATATAAAACGGAATCAAGAAATTAACCACTCACGTATTTAAAGTAAAGTCCAAACGTACTAAATATTCATCAACAAATTAAATAATTTGTTTCTGTTGCACTACATAAACATACAAACAATAAATAAAGTACCTACTTCTAAATAAAGTAATTCTTTTCAAAAAAAATCTGAAGAAAGAAACCAACCCTATTGAAATCAACCTTATAAAATGGGAATAGATTAAAGTATTAAATACAAATTTTAGTACCATGAGACAGCACAAAGGCAACACTCTTTATTAAGTGTTCGACTTTAAACATGGATTTCCACTTATTAAATTTTTACATATTGCTAACGACTAAACTGGAGGTTAATTTCGTTATTGGTATGCGGATTTTCTAAAATCTGAAGATTTTCGTTTAATCTTAACACTAAATTTGATTATTAGTAAGGCCCAATATTTCCCACAAAAAGTGTGATAGAATTACATACGGGTTCCAAATTTGTGTTATTTTTCATATTTTGCTTTCAAACTTACATCCAATCAAATCACTTTCAGCAAAACGTCAAACCCTCAAATGCGATAGGAATTATGTATGTAGTTTTCTATATTATTAAAATTATTTTCTATATTATGTAATGTATTAAGGTATGAAGAAAACTTATCTTGGCTTTGAATGTACACATGCAATAAAGAAAAAAACCATAGTAATCTCTATAAAATGACGTCATTTACAAAATATAAATAGTTGCGTCATTAATCTTGACCGAAGCCGATGAAATTTGAAAATAGTAACTGTAGTTATACAAATACTGAAAAGCCTGACACACTACACTGATGTTTGCCTCTTAAAAAGCTTTCTGTTTTAATCTGATGTGAAATTTCGTCAGAACAACAAATCTGATAAGAATACTCCGCTAATGTCGAGGTCTTGAATTCGATGATTGCTTATTGCAAATCTTCTTAGCTTAGTCAATTGAAAGTATTCTAACAGAAAAGATGTCAGCCACAGCCGATAGTGTTTTTGTAGCTCGTTCCCACGGTATTTCTGCTGAAGGGGTTCGCGATCAGTATGCTGATGGAAAGGCAGCTAAAGTCTGGGAGATCTTTATTGGAGACAAACGTTCTCGTACTGATAACTACAAGCATTTTTTGATTGATTTGTTAAAATCGAAAGGATGCAAAAGATTATTGGATGTTGCTTGCGGCACGGGGTGATACAAAAAAAATTATTAGTTAAATGAAATTTTTAAAACTGTCAACTATTTCAGAGTTGACTCAATTATGTTATTAGAGGAGGGCTTTGAAGTGGTGTCTGTAGATGCATCGGATAAGATGTTAAAGTATGCCCTGAAGGAGCGTTGGAATCGTCGCAAGGAGCCAGCTTTTGACAAATGGAGTGAGTATTAATATACATACTCACTAAGCCCCTTAAATTTGCAGTCCAGCAATAAAATCCTATAAAAAAATCATCGAATAAACCCAGATCTGTTATTCGTATTTCCTTTAAATAATTTGCATTATACCTACCATACGATTTATTATATTTTTGCAAATAACTTTTCACGTTTGGACTTTACATAATTTTAAACAGATAACTGCAACTGTCAGATGTTTTTATTAAATTAATTTATTTAAGTTATTGAGGAGGCCAATTGGTTAACGTTGTATGATGACATCCAACATGAAGTCAAAGACGGATTTGATGCTGTCATCTGCTTGGGTAATTCTTTTGCACACATGATGGACTCGTTTGGTGATCAACGTGAACAAAAGACAGCGGTAAATAACTTTCAGAAGTGCCTCAAGCCTGGTGGAATTCTTTTAATAGATCACAGAAATTATGACAATATTCTACAAAGTGGATCGACACCAGCGAAGAGCTTGTATTATAATGTGAGTCACCTATACCTAACTTTATTTTTTATTGTTTTAGATTTTAAATGAAAATTCAGTTAGTAATTGGAGATTTTGAAAAATATTGGTACGGGGTCCTTACGTACCAAATTGAGATTTTTTTTGGTATGATGCTGTTATATGATGTTGTTATTTTGAAAACAAAAAATGTCTTGAGGTTATCGTTTATGATAAGACCTAATCAACTAAAAAGCACCTAGGGTCATAAGCGAGATACATAGCAGAATGACATGGCAATATTTTTTTGTTTTTTAGACTTACCGTTCATATTTAAAATAAACAACAGATGAGATTGTCGTCATTGCAATTAAGCGCGAACTTACTTAAATTTGAGAAGACCTCACACGGTGATAATTTTCTGGGCATATTCAATATACATACTTATGTACATACCTATAAGTTCTCGTACTGATATTTTGGTTATACATATCTAATCTACATTGTTCTTGTACTAATTACCATTGAACTTTATTTTTAACAACTAATTATATTAATAATAATTAATAAACAAAATTGAAAATGCCATTTTTTTTATTTAAAGACATCTCACACTGCTGACATCAAAACATCCGTACTCTTTTATTGCGGTAAACCAGCTTTGGTAGCAATGGACTATCAAATCGAGGCCAATAATGAAATCAGTGAATTTCGGTTGTCATACTATCCGCACGAATTAAAAACATTCACCAATATGTTAAAGGAAATATTTACCCCCAAAGCCGATCATAAAATTTACGGAGATTTCAAAGATCTAAATGTTATTTCACAACCGGCATTTTATATCCATCTTATTGAAAAAAATAAATAAAATATTGTAAATTTATAATCTTGTAAATAAATTGAAATGTGTAACATACCTGGTACCTGTTCAATTCAATTTATGAATAGCTAATTTTTGTTTTGAATCAGAATTTGCCACGCACAGAAAATAGCTGGTAAAGCAGTTTTTGTTCATTATTGTTGTTGTACAATGAGGTTTCAGCATTGTATATAAATTTAAATGAATCAAAGAACCACAATGGCGGTTAGTTCGTATTTTCAATCAATTTTCGAATATTATCGAGATCGAATGGAATTTATCGTTGATGTTGTTATTTTTGTTTTGTCCTTTGGGGCGATTCTTAACAAATATTTAATAATATAAGGAAGTAGAATAATCAACCAACATATAAGATGAAAGAGTGGCAAAGAAAAATTAGTGAACAAACAAAGAAACGCAAGTGAATGCCACTTAAATATAATTGATGTTAAATCACCGCACTGTGAATATTTAAATAAATTATTTTGGTTTTGTTGTTTGTAAATATTTCCAAAAATGTTAATGAAAACTTTATTTGTATGCTTAACATTAAAAATGTTACAATTAAAAATTTATATTGGTTTTATTTTTAACTTTTCTTTTTTATTTCAAGAAATCTAGTGGAGTTTTTTGGGAACAAAGTTCAAAGTGAAAAAAATAATAATATTACATATGGATTGTAAATTTGGAAGGTTTACTTATTTTTTTTTTATTGTTCTGGTGCAATATAGGCTTAGCACCTCATTTGTGAAATTCAAGAAAAAAGTAAACCTCTCAAATGTCAACTAGTTTCATTAGTTTGGTTTATTGAATGTTTGAAAGGCCATTTATAGATTACAAGCACTTCTTGGTGAAATTTTGACTTTACCAATAGATACAAATTTTCCATCGCTCACCAATTAATTGAAACTAGTTGGTATATTATTACCAATATCTGATGTTGCGTTAACTCGTATTCGACACCAAAACTCGGATAATTTTTCACAAAAAAAGTATTTACTTACTTTGAACAATTTTGGGTGTTGTCCTTCTATTGTAAATTTCAGCTTCCGAAAAACCATCAATTCCTGAAATTTTAAAGATTTAATTTCAAAATTTACGAGTGCCGGAAACTACATTCATGGATAATCTTCAGTGCTTGGGCATACTTCCAATATTTCTCAATTTGTGGAAATATGCCTTAGAAAAGCTACTCCCGATTCCAGCAGTTTAAACGGCAATTTAAGATTTTCAATATTTCAAAATTTCAACATTTAATAAAATAAATCAAAACTTTTTTTAAAACCTTATCGAACACATTTAAACGGCGAAAAGGTGTTCAGTTAAATTTTTTTATTAACTATAATAATAACCTTTATTGGGTTTAGCCTTGATAGGATGAGAGGCACGGCACACTAATCTGAACTGATCATTTAAATAGAGCAACACCGAAACAATGATTGTGCTTACATTATTAGTTTTTTTTTTTTATTTATTATTATAAAGCGTTAGAAACCTATGAGTTGGTGTTGAGTTTTTATATTATATAGTCTAATATCCCGCCATAGGTAAACCTATCCTCATCTGTATCTTGGTTTAGGTAGTGTCTAAAAAACAAAATCGCATATTCTTAGGCATAAGGTCACCGTGCTTTTAAGTTAAATTTTTGAAATTATTTGATTACCTGACTCAACTGATATACCAAGTCCTAAATATAGTTACATATAAGAAAAATATCATATGAAAGGAAATTTTATTTAAATTTACACCAAAGAATTAAACAAATATGAGATTTTTTTAAATTCAAAAAGTAGGGTAAATGAAGGTACACATATGTAGAGATTTTTGATAGTTGTTCACATTGTATGTATCTACGAATTTCGTTTTTTTTTAAATGTATCGATCTCAACAAAAAATCTTTCTCTATTGCCATCGCTTTAGAAAATATATTTATAAACTATATTTTTAACTTAATTTATACTACTGAAATTAGTAATTTCAAAAGAATACCTTATTGATAAATGCTTAAATAAAATTCACTTTCATATGATTTAATACATACATGTAACTTGCGCTTTCATCCATTAGAGATACTACCTAAATCGACCTAGGGCGGGATATTATAGTGATATAATAAAACGAGAGAAAAAAGTTAATAATTAAAATTTACATACATGTAGTTGCTTCGACATCACAATTCGTGTTTTTTTTTTTTTTAAATCAAATAAATTTTAAGTTAAGTTTAAGTATTTGCAGTCTTTTTTAACAATAATTGTTCTTTGCTAAAATTCTACATTTGTTAAATTAGATCCTGATGATGTTGGTAAGTCAACATCATTAGGTGGAATGAATGTACCTATCGATTGTACAGATTTATTTTTTTCCGATAGTTTTTGCATTTCGATTTTAAGTTTATCTAAAATTGCATAATTTGGTTGATTAATTGCGGCTTTGCTTTGCAACACAGTGATTTCTTGTTCTTCGAGTTTTTTCTCTTTGAACGTTTTTATTGAATTATTGCCATAGAGACGTAATAAGGAACCCCAAGTTTTAATGTGCGGATGGAGAATCTGAAATGGAAGGTAAGAATTAATGTTAATGAATTCTGTTAATAAAGTCTTCAATTGGTATATTTTTTAATTGAAAAAAAATCTAGGAAATATTTTTTTTTAATAGGTTTCAAAAAGAAATTAAAACTAATTAAACAAATTTTTATATAATTACCTGTAATATAGCCTGCGAAGCCAGTTGCTTGCCTTCTTTCTTATTCTTACAGACCACCTTAGCCACATGCTTGCCAACAGTCATTGTAAATTCATTTTTCTTATTCTTCCTCCGATTGATTTCGTAATTAATTTGAACATCACCTAGGCCGTAATTTCTCTGCAAACACGTTAACAATATAGCATGTGGAGGTGGTTCAGTTGTCTTATTGCAAAATTCTTCAACTCGAGGATCTTCGATTTTAATATCATCAAATACCTTTAAGGAATACAAAAATGAAAAAATAATAAAAAAAAAAACATTTTTTTGAGAAAATGAAAAATAATGCAATTCTTAAAAAAATCCCTACAGAAAGGTCCTTGTAATTTGGTTTCGATATAATTTTATCGGTCTTGATGCCGGTTATCTTGTCTTTCATTTCGGGTATAAGAATTTCCAGAGTTTCCCTAGCTGCATCAGACTTAGCTTGTTTTTTACTAGTTCCATAGCCAGTTCCATATTTGAGATCATTTATCGATACAGTTGCTGCATAAGGAGTTGCAGCGTTTTCCAATTCTATGAATTCATAAGTTGGTTGTTTCTTAAGAGCATGTTGAACGTACTCATGCAAAATGCAAATATAACTCTTCCCATTTGGATTCATGATCCATTCTTTCCGAGCACGTGGATTCTTAGCAGCTTCACCTTTGGGTAGGAGAATTGGGAACTTGATAAGTTTTGTGCCATCGGGCAGAGTAGGGCGTTGCAGATTTTTGATTTGCTTTCGATTTTTTGTGAAACGTCGACGTTCATTCCACGATTCGAACCTCAGAACTTTGATATTCTTGAATTTGAATAATTTTTTGCAATATTCGTTAAGTTCCTGAGCTGTGATAGATTGTGCTTTGGTGTTCTCTTTGACAGTTACAATTCTCGCAGCTGGCACACCTGCATGATGGGTTAAAGCCTTGTTGGTATTGATGTTGTTGTTGTTAGTGACAGTTTCTCCACCGTTAACTTCTGGCCTAACATTATCACCGCTATTCGATTGATTATTCACTGCATCTGCCGCAAATGGACACTCATTTGAATTTGATTCTGCCTCAGCTTTGGCTTGTCGTTGTTCCTCCTCTTCTTCTTCGAGAAGAGCTTTGCGATAACCCAAACACGGAACTGCACAAAGAGGAATCTCGTGTTTCTAGAGACGATAAAAAAAAGTAAACAATCGTCAGAAATTAAACTTTTAAAGAATCACTCATACCAACCCTAACACTACCAGGACCCAGGAAATAAGGCTTTGCTACACAACAAACTCGCGACTGCTTATGCAAGAACAACGGCATACCACTGTTGTGGGTCACTTGAAGCCATCCTTCGGGCAAAACTTCAAAATGATTATGACCTTTTTCTGTTTAATGGAAATTTTGAAAGAAATTGACACACAGTGAAATTTTTAACAAATAATTTACCTTCTAATACTGTTTTAAAGCGTTCCTCATACTTTGGTTTTTGACGACCTTTTAGGTCTTCTGGCAAACCTTCGTCGAGTAAATTATCAAGTTCTTCATCATCAAAGTCTAAATCGGAGGAGTCTATTTCGTGATCACTGCCATCTTAAAATATAGTTTAGTTTTGCCAATTAAGAGATGGGAATAAAGAACAACGAAATGATTCTCCCACAACTTCTTAGGAATTTGTTTGAACAATATAAGTACATAATATCAATCACATGAATATAAAAGCTAATGTAAAACATCAGGATCAAAATATTTCCAAAAAGACCCTGCCCCAGCCCTAATTAGAAACCAAGCTATAGAACGACATAGATTACTGTGATCTGATAATAAATCAGGAATTTACATAATTTTTAATTTGTTCAAGAACTCGTACCTACATATGTTTTTGAGGGCTCAGGCGAATCAGCTTTTCTGTCAAATACTGAGGAAATAAAATTTTGGATTCGCATGCTCAAATGAGCGCTCTGAAATCTAAACTGAACAAATTTGTATTTTAAAGTCCTTATTCATCAAAATAATGAAAGTTTTTATAATTTTGCTTGAATGCTTTAATTTTGTCGATTGTTAAATTTCACTTTCGTCAAACATTCATAAATGCATCAACCCAGCATTAGTTTTGGTGTGCGTGTTCACTTGCATCAAGTAATGGGATTGGTTACAAGTCAACAAAAACACAAACAGCTATTCAGACTAGCTATTTTTGTGTTTGTGACCAAATTACTACAGAAATGCTGGTAAAAAAATTAAAAATATCAAAATAAACAAAGCTTAGCAATGAGTTACCAGATTCTTCTGTTCCAGATCCAACTTCGTCGAGCACCTGGAATTCCCTCAATTGTTGTCCGAGGCAATCATCCGTTTTGCCGTCAACATGTCGTGTCTTCATCTCTTCGATTGCACTTAACGAAAAGCCAGCCACTTTCATTGCTGTGGCACATTCCGAGATTTCATTTTCCATGCGAGGCTTCTTGCAAGGTTGTTGATCATGCTGGTCCTTGTCCATTTGTCTGTTGTTTTTTGTTTGTTTTTTTTTTTTTTTTTTTAACACACGCGCTTTCCACTACGATTTTTTTTTTTTTTGTTATTTTTTTCCAAAATCGTTTCTGTAACTTTTTTGGTTTTACTTTTTTTCTTACGAAATCTAAAATAATTTCATTTTAATTTATTTTATTAAGAATTTGCAGGTTGTTAGTGGGTTCTTCTAAAAAATAGCCAATACTGATTGAATCCAACTTTTGTTCTTCAAAATTGGATGGTCACATTGGTTATTTCAGAAAACCCAACACCACATTTATTTTTATGCTAAATATATATATTTTTTTAATAAATATCAAAGACAAAGGAACAACATAGATTTGATTTTCGTACACAATTTTTTTTTTCTTACAAATATCTGTCTAGCGCTAGCCTTTAAGAGTTCTTACCAAAGAAGAAAAAGTTTTCCTAGCTCCCAAATGGAAAAACTGTCTACCTACTGCTTTTAAGAAAAATGCTGCGTGTGGTGATTTTGATGAAGGACGGACGAAGTATCTTTTACAATGGATTCTTTAGTTTTGTAAAAAGATCAATTTACTTTTACAAGAAACCACAGCAAAAGGACTTCTGGTTTGTGACAACAGACAAGGAAATTGAAAATATCGATTTTTTGTATTGGATAATTATTTTGTGAGGTCAACGTAGTTGCGCCGGGGTGAGAAAATTATTTTGCCGAAATTTTATGCGAATTGTGTACTTCTTGACGGCGATGTAGAAGTAGATTTTTGTGACATTTTTGAAAAAGTGACAACAGAGGAATCACACCCTTAACCGATGACAACGCCATGATATTACTTCTAAATTCGCGTCTCACATTGGAACTAAAAAAAGATTATAAGGATTAGTTCGCACCTTCAGAGATTTAATAGTACCTTCACATTATCTCACATGCCGCCATCTCACTAAAAAAAAACGTCCAGCAACAAAGACTTAACTTACCCAATTTCTTTAGCAATATATGAGGAAAAAAAATTACTTGACTCATCGCCATTGCCTTGAATATTGCCAATGGAGACGCTTTGGCAATGGCAATTGCAATATTGCTCAGTGGATGACAGGCAATTATTGATTTCCGTCGCTGAGGCAATAAATTTTGAAGCGATTTAAATGACTTTTGCTCGGTTTGAAATTGAGGTTGAAAATAAAAAAAAATTGTATTAGGTTTTTATTATCAAGAATTATAGTTAAATTAACAAAAAAACATTTGAAAGTGTTTGTAAATTCTATACTGACATTTGAAGCCCCACCCAGGCAATATATACATATTGCCATTACGCGTTGAACGCATGACAATTTAGATCTAAAAATACAGATTTCAGAATTTTTCTGGCTTCTGATTAGGCAGCTGTCATAAAAAGTTAGATGACCTTTAGAGTCGTCTGACAGATGACCAATTAGTTGCTTGAAAGAGTCAGAAATCTGAATTTTCAGATGCAATTTTTCATGTGCTGAACACGCGGTTGGCCTCAAATATTGCCAAATCAAACCACAGCGTTAATCAAGACAATTTAAGGATTAACAGCCGTATCTATTAAGAAATTTGAAAGCCTTCTTAACTTTAAAATACCTCTAAATAGCTCTAAAGTTACTTAAAGGCCTCTTAACTAAAACGCCATACACCGCGTTTAAAGGTTATTTAAAGCCCTCTTAAATATATCTTGACATTTGCGAAGAATTATTTTTGTTTATTTATTAGATAAATATGTACATATGTATGTAGATACATATGAAAATATGTATGTAGGCAAAATTTTCAATTTTTTGTGATTGTATTAAATAAATTGACTTGTGAAGTAAATGGTTGCGTTTTTTTAGATATTAATATCAAAAGGTTCACAATTAAACAAAACAAAATTTACGAAAAAAAACATCATAAAGCAAAATGGAGTCGGGTTTCTATCTTTTGCTTTGGACTATATACATCCAGTAGCTTCTCTTTCCCTCTTATTTGGTAATGAGCTCGTTTTTGTTTACATTTTTTTTGGAAGCTGCCAAAAAAAAACAGCCTTAAAGTATGCAATTTGTAGATTCGTTTACGTTACGTGACAAAATCGTTGTTTAGTTAAGTATCAATGCGAAACCGATTATAGATAAGAATTTAAGTGACGTCATTTAAAGGCAATTTAAATATTTAAGCGCACTTAACTAAATGATATCTAAGAGACGTTTTAGGAAAGTCTAATAGATACGGCTGTAAATGTTTGTATGGAAAAGTCAAAACATCAAATTATATTTTGTCATGGAATTTAATATGTTTGCCGATCAATGATTTAAAATTGAGTCTTATGTTTTGATTTAATTTAATTTAGGTATGTTTTATATATTTTTTTCAGTAAAAAGAAATTACGTAGGTAAATATTGTTAGTAACGTTTCTCTAACTTAAAATAAAATACAAAATTAAACAAATAAAATAACAGTGATATTGAAGTTAGATTTTACTTTTGGAAAAATAAAAGCATTTTCTTCGTCATCTGCTGGCAAGTACTAAAAAAAACTTTGCAAGGCCCAATGGAACATACCTGATGTGGTGTTCTTTGTCAAATTAAGAATAATATACGAACGTTTAGAACCTCTTCTAAAAATGTTCATGTTTTCACATACATTTCTCTGTGATTATCTGCCCAATACTGCACAAGTCTGTCCGAGTCAAAAATATTTACACTGCTTTTAAACGCTGCAATTACCCCCTGCAATTTTTAAGCATGTAGGCGGGGACGTATGCGGTGTCCAGGGTAAAAAAAGTTGCAGAGGTTGAAATAATTGCAGAGTAATCGCTCTTTCTTCTTTGGCCTTTTTCCTATCGTTTGACACATGGGTGGAGTAAGGAGTGTAAAGAGATATTTTCTTCTCATTAAATAAAAATTGCAGCTATTAAAATTTGCAGCGTTTAAATGGATGCTACAATCCGAAAGAAACTCAAAAAAGAATTGCGGATAAAAATTGCAGTCTTATTTAAAATAAAATTTTTAAATAAATTGAATAAAATTTCTTTTGCTTTTTATCAATAGGCGTGTTTTTTTGCAAGCCCGGTGGGAATTGCAGGAAAAAAACGACCACAGGGATTAATGACAGCAACACAGAAACAAAATGGAGTTTTCATACAAACTATCGATAACAAGTATATAATTTATGCCGGTAACACAGTTTTTCTGTGTGCTTAAGTTAAGCCCGGAGAATTATCTGGGTTTAGCTTAGCCCGTAGGGGATTAGTTGTTATTGTATTTAACATGGTGATTGTTTAGCACCGACGTTGTTTTTTTCGACCAATTCCCTCTGATTTACAAAAAAACACGCCTAATGTCCAAGTAAATTTATAGCTGCTGAGCTGAGAGAAAATGTCAAAAAATCTCCGGGAACTTCTTTATTCGTGTGAAATGGGGCATATTGTGGAAAAACTGAATTTTTACGAATTTTAGCCCAAAATCGTTGCACGTACTCAAGTAAGTTTATACAAAAAACAAGCGTTCTAAAAATTTACAGACAAAAAGTGCAAATCAAAACGTACAAAAATTTGATTTTCGTCCATTACTGTTCAAAAGACCTATTTTTCAACCTTACTGTACTCAAATGGTTTTGTTTTCTATTCTTTTCCAATAAGTTTTTGTTTACTTCTATTCTCTCCGCCTCATCCTTCCAATAAATCATTTCCCCTTTTAAAAAAGAAGAAAAGAAAAAACTAACCCAACGAAAGAACCATTCATATTTCTTTATAATAAAACCACTCATTGCCAAAGCAAATCTCATTTCGATTTTAATTTTTCTCGAAAGAGTGTAAATTCGCATTATTATAAGTTTTGTTTGTTCGGAAAGAGCGTTTTTCAGTGTGTTCGAGAGACGCTACATTAAATTAATTTGTAAATTACATATTTATTAAGTGAATTTCCAACAAGAATTTATTACTAAATTAATAAAAAAATAAATACATATATTTAGTCTACATTCATGTGATATATATATATATGTATATATAATATATATATGAATGTAATAAAAATAATAATTAAGTGTGTGAAAACAGAAAAAGAAAATCCATAAATATAAAAGAGCCGAGCCTTTGAGCCATTGACTTACTAGATATGGACTGCCAGGAGCCAACTTCACGATGGTTCAACCTATAACTAAACGACACTAGTGCTATTTTTGCTGAAGCGGAAAACACGGTAAAGCATTTTTGACACTTCAGTTTTCTCCTTGTTTTTCTCCTTGTTTTTTTTTATTTTTGTGTTTTTTTTTTTTTTTTTTTTCATTCAACGCGAAAACTTTCTTGATAATAAAAAAATCATAATAAATTAATTAATTTAATGATTGTTCTTAAGTGTATTCCACATTTTTTTGATCAATAAATGGAGTCAGAGTTTTCAAGGACGCAGCGATTTGGCTTGTTTCTGTCTTTTTTTTTGTTTAAGAAACGGAGCTCTCACAAGCATTTTTAGCTCCTCGCTACAAATAGGAAAACTCGGTTCGAAAGTCTTAAAATTCTTATTGCCATAGCAAAACAGTCTGAAAGAAACTTTGAATTTATTCGTTTTTCCTAAAGATTTTATTCAATAAAAGTAAATATTAAGAATTTAACAAAATTATTACCAAGCACGACGCAAATGGAAACTGAAAATAAAAAAAAAACACACAAATAGCAAATGTCAAAATATTCATTTAAGTTGAAACAGATGGCTTAGTTTTTATAAGAAATAATAATAGATGTCAGTAGTTTCTATGGCGAAAAAAGCTTGCCCAGACAAAGTGGCAACAGATGGCACTGAAAATAAGTACATCTGTTTGCCGCTTCTACCGTTTTAGCGATCATGTCACTAAGGAGAGGTTGAACCATTTTCATTTCGGCATTTGTATGGAAAAGACACTCGACTGGCAGTCCATATATAATAGGTCAATGCTTTGAGCCTACACATCATATTAAAGCAACGAAGAATTAAAAATCTTTTCTGTTTGAAATTGAGTGATAAATAAAATAAATGAAATTACATTTTTATTTGTAGAAAAATCTATAAATATAAAAAAGAAAAACTTTCTCTGTTGTAAAAATAAATTTTATATTTATTACATAAAAAAAGAGACGGAGATAGAAAGAGCTTTTTTCTCAATCAATCAAGTGCGACAGAGAAGCGAAACAAGGAATAAAAGCTAAAAAAAAATTCCCTGAAAAAAAAAAGTATTTTTTGTGTGTGTGAAGTGCTTGTGCAGTGCAAAACAACGGATTCTTTTTCCAGTTTCCTCTGCAATTTTTATTCTCCAAGACGACGGGGGTTTTTGAAAAGCATAAAGTAAGTTGCACAAATAATTTATATACAATTATTTTTTATGTACCTATATATTTTTCTAATGAGCTTGGCTGAGTATATAACATATGTATATATTATGTGCCTATAATTATTTCAATAATAATTTTTTTTCCTGGTTACTTTTTCTATTGAGAAAGTTTATTAAAAGGGCCTTGGCAAAGCAGCCATCGCATTGTACTTGTAAGTTCAAATCAAGGATAAAGAAATAAAGTGCCTGTAAAGTTAGAGATAGAAACTCACCTAAATGATAAGATAAGCCACATGAACATTGAACATCTATCTAGGATCTAGTATTTTACCACTCGACAGTGCACTCAATCCAAAAATACCTTAGTCACCATTTTTAGAAAACTCAATTGATTTTCAGGGGAACATTTCACATTTATTATTTCATACCTATATAATTTAATAGTTGTCTCTCTCGGAAAAAAAACATACCTATGTAAGTAATCGTGTTTACACCTTTTCTAATCGAAATTTTTTTTCTTGACATAAACCAACTAACCATTGTGGCATAGTTTAGCTTTGTTTTATATATTTGCAAAGAAGCACATTATGTTATTTATATATATCCACATATAATAGGTATTCAAGCATACTGTTATTATAATTTTTCTTTAGCTGTTTGGTGATAGGTGTACATATGTATGTAGGTATATTTACGAAATTTATTTTAATTGATATTCATCCAACGACCTCAATAAATGCGTACGTGACGTTAATAAATGTATTTATTTATTAAAAGTGGCAACGTCGCTATTTTTTTTTGTTCTCGTTTTTAACTCGTTCTCCTCCATATATAATAGATGAAATCGATTTTTTTTTCGTGTTACTCAAATTGAAGATTTTCAACACGACTCAATCCAAGCTGAAAATATTATGGCTACGTTGTCAGATTTCTTATGGTCTAATAAATAAAAAGAAGAAAAACAATTTACGTAGGTCACTTAAATAGTAATTTTTTAGGTATACGTATACCTACCTAGTTTATTAGTCTCCTATTAAATGTCCAGTTTATATGCGCGTTTTTTTACCTTGAAACTCTGCGATTTTCTGATGAAAACTACACATTTTATTTTTTTTTATGAACTTTGACAGACCTTTGTGCAGTTTTAGGCAAAAAAATCAGAGTTTGAAAGCAAAGGAACACACTTTATAATTCAGAACAGCCGTAAATTATCCTCCGTCACTTTGTACCATCAGAGTTATTAGGTACCTAGGTATAAACAGGATTTCTCATTTCTAGAACCCTAAAAGGTAAAAATTTATTTATTTTCTTATTTGATTTCAAATTGTTGTGTTTAAATTTATGAGAATAGCGAGTCCTCTGAGATTTCAGAAATATATGTAAATAGGCTTAGTAGGTACATACAAGGTAAGGTGCATAAGTTATTTGTAGGTGGTCTAATTTAAATTTGCTTAAAACTTTTTATCAATTGAAAAATATTGATAAGTTCCAATAGGTACCTACTGATCATAATAATTTCTTAATGTTTTTTCTATTGTACCTATTGATAATAGGGTAACTATGTAGATACCACCTACCTTAGTTTTTATCATTTTTATCCCATTTCAAAGAGTCCATACCCCTCCTTCAGTCATTACCCCTCAAAACCACTAACCATAGATACTTTTATTGGCTCTTTGGATTATTTGGTGGCCAAGGCAAATCTAAAACATTTTTTTATGGGTGACCGTCCCCCTAGTTAAAAACATCGTCGCACCACAGATATTTTAATAATTGTTTCCTTTGATTCTTGATTTTTATGAAAAATTAAACATTTCTTCAATCGCGGTTAGGCTGCCAAGCTTTCCCACCACCATGTTGATATTGAAGGTTTGAATGATTTTCAAAGTTTGATTTGCGATTTAATTGTACACAATTATTTTAGTTTAATAAACTTCTGCCTTCCTCTATCTCCCACTTAAAAAAAAATACAATGCGGGGATTTCAAGAAACTAGAGATCGACCTGGACTTCCAACAAATGCATCGCTAGCAACCCAATTCGGTGTTTGACTAGTTAAGTTCAGTGTCGGCACGTCAAGTTAGTTGTACTACAGTGTACTCGCGTGTGCTACTTGAGTTACGGTCTCTCTTTCATGAGCCCCCATTCAGGGATCTAAGTTTAAGAAAAAATGAAATTATATAGGTATAACTAATACCTAACTGTTGAGATTTTTGGGATGTTGTAATTATTAAATGGGCTTCGAGCAGCATTTGTAATCGCCCAAACTCACGTAAAAAGAAACACCTTATTTTGTGAATAATTACGCAGGCTTTTTTGGTCGATTTGAAATTAAATGGAAATAAAACAAACTTTATTCCATCTTTTTCCCAACGTTTCTTCGTTATTTCACGACTTCTTCAGGGGTATTTTATTAGATATTTTTTTATATTTAAAATGATGTCTTAAATTTTTATATTTGATATTTTAATAATTTAACACTGAAACAATTTATAAACAAATACCTATATATGAAGACCTTATTGGTAAAAGACAAACAAAAATTATCACAATATAGTTAGGTTGGCAGGTAATCATAAAGCGTAGCTTACTTACCTTATTTTTTAAAAACTTTTTTAGTTTTTTAACTGCATCTTTATATACCTACCTACTTTGCTTATTATCGTGGCATTTTTATGGGGCATAGATATTATAAATACAATTAACCGTAAACAAAAAAATATAAAAATTCTTTCCTAATTTTTTATTTTTACTGACTAGGAATTTTGAGGTATGGAACAAAAATTTGTTTGGTATTTATTTTCTATTTAAAAAAAAAAAAAAACTTATTCAGTGTGATATTTTCATTCAACACAATTTTCTTACAAAAAAAAATATTTCGTTACACAATATTACATTTTTCATTTCAAAAAATAAAACTTAGAAAAAAATATTCAAAACAAGTTTTATTTTTAGATTTTATTGGTAAACAAGGTGTTACGTGTGTGTTCTATTTTCCACTCATAGAACATTTTTAAGTTATTGGAAGTTCTTGTGAAATTTTCTTTTTTGTTTGTCAATCAGCATTATTATGGGACTGAATAACATTTTGCTTTGAGAATTAAAAATGTTTGAGTATTTTTTTTTTATTTTTTTGTCACAGATTTAAATTATTAATAGCTAAATGCATTTAGGTGAGGTTATTAAACCTTTAGAATTATTTAAACTACTACACTACACATTTTTGCTTTCCTCTTCTTTAAAATTTCAAATTGTGCTCTTGTGACTTGTGAGTCATTGCATGGTTTTTCCGGCATTATCCTATACGACATGTTTAACCAGTAAAATTAAGTTACATTTTATTGAGTTTTATTATGTATAGGTAATCTTTTATGAACTTATCTGTCAACCTACCTGGTCTTCAAATTAAATTAAGATATTCAATAACAAACAAAAGTAAAATATCAGGTAAATTTTTACAAAACTTTTTCATCGTGCATATGCAGATGTTCTGTAAAATGGAATAGGTACCTACCTACAAAAAAATTAAAAAAAAAGAAAGCTGATGAGTTTGGTTTCAAAATTGCTACCCTTGCTGCCCAAGTCAGTAAAAAGAAACAACAAACATCCCTTCAATCCATTGTTTTGAAAAAGAAATCTTTTTTGACCGAATGTCACATTGAATTTAAACCGGAAAGAGAAATTATGACATTTCTAAGAATCTTCATGAAACTCCTAGCTACATTACAAACAAACTTACATATACCTACCTATGACCCTAAATAAAATTCAAAATAAATTGTTTAGTTTTATTCAAAAGTTTTTTTTTTCGAATGAGTTTCATTTTATCCCAATGGGGGGGTTGTGAGAGAATAGTGCTGACAGGAAAATCTTTTTCATGAATAATTAAAAACATAGGTATGGAAGATCTGATCAAGCTAGATACTGGGTACTTAGGTACTACCAGGAAAGTAATGTGTAGTGTCACACATTTCCGTTTATTTCATGAAATCAGTCCCAGCAAATGTCGCATATCAAAAACTTCCCCATATTCAAAAAAAAGGTGTGACAAATTACATACTTGTGAATGGTCCCAATGATTTAAATACTTTACCACAAAAGTTTTAAAATCTATCTGCTGTTGACTATTTTTTAGACTATTCACCTAAGCTAGATGGTACAAAACCTGCTTTCCTTCCAATACTGTAAATTGCTTTTTACGCGCCAGCAGATCGAAGGTGCTACCTACACTCTTAAATCCTTCAGTTAAACTTCGAGCAGCTGTAACAAAAATAAAATAAGGTAGGTACCTAGATAGTTACCTACTTAAGGGAATACTAACTTAGTATCTATCTAATAGTAGTTAACAGAAATTCGTTTTTCTCTGAAATATGAAGTTTAAAGTGTAGGTACCTACCTGTCTACCTTTTAACAAAAAGTCCAATAGACCTATTGTTAATTTGAATATATGAAGGTACATTTATGTAGGTACCTCACTACCTTGTACCAAAGGCTACAACATTCCTACATTGGTGATACCTATCCATACCTGCAAATTAAAAAAAAAAATAAAAATGTGACAACGTTGCAGTTTTTTAATCTTTTGTCGGTTTCACTCCATTTTTTTTTTCAATAAATAAAACCATATGTTTTTTTTCTCACCACATTTTTATATTATAGAATAATTACTCAAATCCAGGAAAACAATACAATCTTTAAATAAGAAGGGGCATTAGCTTTATTTGTTTATTTATACCTATTTCCTTTCACATCCTAATGAAACACCCACCTAAACACTCAAATACAATCTACTTATTACGACGTGATATTAAAATATATTTAAAAAAAAAATAATAAAACGTCATAAAAGCAATCAACGCCAGCCATTTTGAATAAAAATTATTGTTGTTTTTTTTGTGTTGTGTGATGAATATAAAAATAAAAAAAAATTCACCTCTTTCTCTGAGTAAATATATATTTACGCACGCATAGCACATCACTGAGTACATACATATATATATTATATTTACCTAGTCCTCATCTTATTTTTTACTCACCTCAATGTCCCCACTCTATCATACCTACCATACCACTACAAGTTACTTATAAACTGCACAAACACTACGTTAAAATTATGAAAACAAAAACTAAAAAATAAAACTCCACTCAATGCGTAAGCTAAAGATGAAAAGAGAAAGATAGAGAAATCACTCGTTTTGTTGCCTTCTTTTTTTTTTCTTCATCGCTCGTTTTCTACAAATTCACCACACCATAATTTCAACTCGTTTAATAAATTTTGACTCTTGGTCGGTTTTGTATAACCACTCTTTAAATCACTTGGTTCGCAGCGTTCGCAGTGTTAAGACGTGTTTTAATTGCTGATCGATGTGTAGTAGTAAATAACGGTTCTCGAATTAAAATCAAAGTTGTTGGATTTTTTTCCCAAAGAAGAAAAAAATTAAACACATGCAAACATCATTGTAATAATTAATTGTTAAGTTGAGAGAATTTTAAAGGCGTTTTTTTTGTAAAATAAAAGTGACGGAGTGTATTTCCTAATCTAAACAAAAAACGTATTAAAATTTTGAGAAAATCAAAGCAAAAAAAAAAAACGAGAACGAAATTATTTTCCAAACTAAATAATTTCCTACATAAAAGGTGTGTGTTGTGTATTTTTGGTGATAAATAATTAAAATTTTTATTTGTCCACCTACATTATTATTTTGCGTTAAAAAAAAGTTTTTTTTTTATTCTTGATTTATTTTATTAATAATTAGTTTAAATAAATGTCGTTTTTGTATTTGAGTAAGCAAAGACAAAATTAGTATATGAAGAAATTGCTGGAAGTTTTTTTTTCTTATATTTTTTTTTGCATAAATAATTATTTATCTACTTTGTCTTCGAGTTGTATTATTATTCCAGCAAGCAGTGAGTGAATGAGTTTTTTATGTTAAAATTGTTAATGTGCAAAACAGGGTGTTGTTTTTTTTAAGTGAATTTGGTTGTGCTATTTTTTTGGTTTTAGTTTCCTTTGTTTTTATTTTTAAATAAAAAAATCCTCCCATGTTTGGTGTGAAACAAGAAATTTTGTTTTGAAAATTTGGATTATCCACTACTGCTTTTCAAATGTGATTAGGAATTCCCAAAACTCACAATTCATCATCAACTAAATAATGGTATCCACACCCATGTGCTTACAAATAAAATGCAACAACTTGGTTCAGGTTTGGTGCCTTTTGAATACTTTTGTAGGATTTTGAAACTTCCTCTATAATTTGGATTATAATGTACCTACTCTTTTATTTCTTTTTTTTTAAACATAAAATTAGAAATTTATTTATGGTAGATTTTAGTAGATATGTATGTAATTTACCTATGTAGTTTGAATTGTTTCATGAAGAATTAAAGGTTTCAGAAATTAAATTCGAAAAATAAATAATTATAAAATTTGGACAATTACACAATACCTAAAAAGATACACAATTAATCAGTTTCTATGTACCTATATTTCTGAAATATAAGAAGACTACATATTTTCATAGATAAATAATAACACAATTCCTTACTTCTGTCGTCAAAAAATGAATTTGAAATTTTTTGAATTTGTTGATCAATTATTTTCTGTCAAATAAAATTAGAAGTTACAAAATTGGTTTTTTTAAAATTCAATCTAGATATCATGTTTATAAGATAACCTTATTCACTGTTCTTTCAAAATGAGGATGTGAGTTTTCAGAATTATAAAGAATTTTGTCAAATGTATGAGGGTTCAGTTCAGATGTGTAGGTGTAGGTACCAATAAACTAATCAATTATTTAAGCTGCATTGAAAAATAAATGAAGCTAATTTAAAAATTCCTATTTAAAGCAATTGTTTTAAAATTTCTTTGCATACCTACGAAGATCTTTGAGAAATCCAAAACTCTAGCTACCTACTTATCTGCATATTATCACAATTGTTTTTATTAGTTATGTATTTTTTAAAAATTAATCTCAATGTTATCCAAGAGGGAGGAGCATAACCAGCTTATTTGTTGTTCCTTAGCTCTTCCGCGTAGGACTTGCACGATGAAGTTCTAGGTATCGAATCCCAGCCTTTGTCATTGTAATACAAGAATATTTTATTATTTTTAATTATTTAAATGATTAAGCGATCATAAAAATATTTGTGACAAACATTAATTATAGGTAATAGTTATTGTACAAAATTTGTTTGAAATGTTCCTACCTACCTAGATGTGTTTTGTAAATTTTCTTCAACTCCAAATTGTATGTAGGTACATACCTACCTACTTGCATGCAGGAAAATTACAAATTTCCATTGCACTAAAAATGAGTTTGGAATTGTGAATTAGAAGCAAAAAATTTGATTATATTTTTGTTTCAGTTTGTGAAAAAGTTGTAGTTACCTACCTGCATGTAATATTGTAATAGTAGCGATAGTAGATATAATGGTTTGTTAACGAATTTATGGAATTATGTAACCACCTACCTACATACCAATTTAATTTGAATTACAGTTTTTTTTGCCGAGTTTTCTGAACCTGCAGAAATTATTTTTACTCCGCAACAAGAAGCCAGCCCCCTAAATGTTTTGAGCAATTTTACTGGCGTAAATTTGCTTAATAATAATTTATTAAAATGCAAAAACGTGTAGGTACACCTACAAAATGTTGCAATATATTCATGCCATTGCTTATTGAAATAGACCGCCGAACATCACAGTTAGAAGAATACCTATCATGATATTTTAATTTTTATTTTTATTTCGTTTATTTTACATACCTAATTTCTTTTGCAAGTTTCTTATAAGATTTCATAAAATTATATTTCTTATTATTATATTGTATACCTATGAATGTAGCTTATATACAAATTGACAAAATTTTACTTTTAATAAAATACCTAGGTACCTACCTGCTAGATAATGAAATAACTCTGGTTACTCCACAATGTCCGTTATTCTTATTACCCTAAATACATATCGTCCCTCTTCTCACGAACTGATGTTACTGATTTTTTAATACCTCAGGAAACGCTATACTTCATCCTTAAACTATTAAAACGATCATTAGATTTAAAAATAGAAATCCTTTAGTTTACAAAACAATAGGAACAAAATAGTTTTAACAACGGCAAACACCTTTAAGAAGAGTTTTTGTAAAATGTGAAAAAACAGTTTCGTCAGTTTGTGAGGGCACGCTATGTAGGTATGTCTTCATTATTGCTTTGCCCTAGGTCCCTGTAGTAAAATATCCATCACCAAACAAATAAATACCTGTATTTCTAATTTTTTTTTAAATAAAATTGTACCCGGATCTTTTGGTAGGTAAATATAATCGTTATCTGATATTTTAGGGTACCCGATAACTGATATCTTTGGCTTCCGCGTAGTTTTTATAGTAATACCTACCTATTATTTCAACGAAATCCAATGGGATGAGGTGAGATGGGTGTTTTCCGGAACCCGAGTAAAATCAACATAGAATTCTATAAATTGCCTAAGTTCAATACCTACCATATGCCTGTACTTAGAAATTAATTGTTAAACATGTTAAAATTTTAAACATAAATGCTGAAAATTATCAAGAAAAGAAAACTCACCATCAATACTATTTCATTATTATAAATTTAAAAATTAATATCAATTTAATGACTAATCTGAAATTTCACTCACTGCTTACAAAACGACATCATTTTTTTATCCAGCTTTAAAAAGTAACCAAACAAAAACATCAAATTTTTACATTACGCTTTTTTCTTTTTTTTCTTATTTCTTCCGTCTCACCAAAGGACCATCGATGCAGAAAAAAATTGTTAACCAAAACATTAATAATAATAATAAAAATAATTATAAAAGAAAAAAACAAATCGACAGACTGATTACCATATATACATAAAAAAATAAATAGGTATACATATATAAAAATATAAATATTTATATATATCTATATATATAGAGGCAGTTGTGAACAAAAAACAAAAAAACATTAAGAAAAAACAAAAAAAGAGCAAAACCCAGAGAAATAATATTAAAAAAACAAAAACAAAAACTCTTAATGGAATTTAGTATTTTTTCGTTGATTTTAATTACTTGTGTGTGATATATAAAGTTAAGTAATTTTAAAAATACAAAGAACTATATAAAATAAATAAAATAAAATCAATCTGAAAAGAAAACAACTATAATAATTCAAATAAAATTAAAAATAAATAAAACAAAGCTGACAAGATGACATACTCGCACAATAATAGCAGTAATAAAATGTCGATAAGATATGGCGGAAGTAGCAGTAGCAGCAGTACAACATCATCTTCATCATCATCATCAACAACAAATCATTCCAACAGTATTGCCAGCAGTACAAATTTAAGCACCTCACCCGGTTCAATGTCGTCCGGATCATCGTCCAGCAGTCTATCATCATCGTTAGGTGGTAATTCATCGAGCAGCAGTCTCGGTAGCTGCGGCATGGGTGGTGGAAGCGGCGGCGGCGGCGGTGGATTCTTCTCCGCTCGCAAAAACAATCATTCGCCACGAACTCACGGTGGCTGGCAGCGTCAATCACCCGGTGGCGGAAACTCTACGAGTCGCGGCAATAGCTTGCTGACGTCCCCCGGCGGCGGCGCTGGCAGTGATTCATTCTTCAACAACCCCCATCTTCGCCAGAACAACCATCATCATTCGCACCAGAAGCATGGAGGCAGCAGTGGCGGTCCAGGCGGTCACCACGGCTCAGTCAATTCGCCAGCATCAATTATCGGTGGTGGCGGCAGCGGACGCAAGTCCAATCGCAATCATCATAGAAATTCGAGTGGCCATAATAATAACAACAACAACGGTATTCATATCCTTTTGTCGTCGTCAACGACCATTGTCGCAAGTCAGCGCAATGGCGGCGGAGGCGTCTCTCCGACAACCCTTATACCAACGAATTTAACCCACTATGCTGGCAGCAAGTGCTTCGATGCACCAGCACCAACAGCTTTACCAAAGCCACCGCAACACTGGACAATGGGCGGCAAGGATGTTATGCTAAGTACAAACTCGATCATCACTGATCCTAAAATGGTGACGTTTAATACGTCCCCAGCAATGCTGGCATCAGTTCCAACCGGAGTTGTTGTCAAATCATCGAAACGCAATCTCCTCGATGACTTTGATACGCACAATTTGAAATTGTTGCTCAATGTGCAATCGTAACCGCCATTTTTTTATTTAAATTAATTGAAAAAATGACAAAAAAAAAAACAAAAACACTTAAGTTCAACAACAAGGAATATTTTTTTATTTTTTTTTTTTTATTTTCAAAAAAAAAAAGAAAATGATTAACAACATCAAATCAAAAAAGTAAGAAATAAAAATGCAAAACATAGTTTTTTCGCTTTAAAATGGATCTCCAAAATATAATCAACAAAAACAATACAACAATTTCTACTCCCCTCCCCCACCATCACCCACCACCACGTCCCCTTTTCCAGACAAATTTTAACAATGCAGCACATTTTTTTTTAAATAAATAAATTAAAAAAAAAATAACAATAGACAGAAACACAGCAAACTAATATAACAAAAACAACAACAAAACAGCGACAACAACTTGTGGTTTTTAAAATACAAAAAATTAAAAACAAAAATTTTTAGTGATTTAATATTAAATTTAATAATTAAAACAAAACAAAAAAACAAACAAATTGAATCGTGATATATAAATAGACTTTGAAAATAATTGAGAATAAATTACAAATAAAAATATAATTGTAATAAATTTGTAGTACCTTAAATTAATAAACAAACAAACAACATCAAAACTCTAAATAATAAATACAAATTACATAAATAATTTTATTGTTATTTAAGAAGATTTATGAACAAAGAAAAATTCTTCTTTTATTCTTCGTTACATCGTTTTTCTTTTTTCTTCTTCCTAATTGTTTTTTTATTATTATAATTTCATTCTTTTTTATTTGTTAAAAATACAAACAAAAATTGAACTAAATTTTTTGTATATCCACCCACCAACCAAACTTAAATTAATTTAAGTAAAATAAAAAACAAAAATACTAAAGAAAATATAAAAAAAATTGAAAGAATTTGTGTATAACGAAATGAAGTGTGATAAAAATATAAATAAATAAAAAATATGAACAACAAAGCAAGTTTAATGTTAAACTTAAAATGCAATAACAACAGAACATGTGATTTTAACAAAAAAAAAAAAAAAACTATAAACAAAGAATGTGTAAAAATACGGGACATAAATTAAAAACAAACAATTTTAAACATTAACAAAACTTTGGCTTAGAAATACAACAACTCGAAATAACAACTGCCAAATAATTAACGGTAATTAAATAAAAAAAAATACCTCAACAAACTTAATCAAACCCATCTTTAACAAGAACATCAAAAAGAAGAACATCACTTCAGACAACAACCATTTGAGAAGCACAACTTTTTGTTCACCCACAATGAAATAACAGTCCTCAACAAAATTACAAAGAATGAAAATTACATGCTGGTTGACAACATGCTGATTGGAAACAACATTCTTACTAAAGAACAACATGCTGATTGAAAATAACAACAATGTGATCCAAATATATCAATATGTTCCTTCGCACCGAGGTGATAAACTTTTTTTTTTAACTTTTAAAACTTAGTAACTTAAAAAAAACTTAATTTGTTTAACAAACAACCATAAAATGCCTTTGAAACATCAAGAACAACACCAACAACAACACATTCAACAAACAACAACTCCTCCCGATCAACAATTGTATATTTTATTTTCTTAACTTTTTGTTTAACAACAAAAATGAATTTGGAGAGAGATTATTTTTTTTTATAAATTAAATTAGACAAAATAAAAATCAGCATGTTAAACAGAATATTTTAATAAACTGCTCTCCAAAAAAAACAAAATCCTGACATAGCATTAGAAAACATCAAAAACAGAAGAAAAAAGTTTCAAAAATATTTTTATTTTATTTTTTTTTTTTGTAAATTTATGTTTCATAAAACTTGCCTGTTATAACAAAACATACAAATATGTTGAGCTAAATTGTTAAGTTATTTATTTTGTTAATCAAGTCAAGCTCTGTTATATGCACTTCAATGTTTATTATTTATTCATATTTTTTTTTGTAAAAAATAAACATCCCAAAACATTTTTTTTTTTAAACTAAACTTTTAAATAAAAGCAGCGCTTTTTGAAAATATTTTATTCTTCTCATCACTTAAACAATTAAATTTGTATTTTTCTTAATTTTTCTTCTTAATTTTTTAAATACCTAATTCAAATTGTATCTAGTAGTTTTGTGTTTAAATTTTATTTAAAAAAAACAACAATTCTATGTATAAATTTTAATTTTTTTTAAATTAATTTTTAAAAAATTGAAAACTTGTGAATAGCAAAATAAAGGAGATCGAACATTTGAAAAAAAACAAAGCTTTAAAGAAGACTTATATACCTTTATATAATAAAAAGAAATTATTTATGTATAATATACAAAAATAGTTTTATTCAAGTATAATACATAAACAAATTAATAAATAAAAAGAAAGAACAACAACAGCAAACTTAAACAAGATAATAACAAAAAAAACAAAAGCATTTTCTAAATAATAATAATTATTATAAATAAAAAAATACATTATTTTAAAATTTAAACATCAAGAAATGAAAGATAAAAAAACCAACAAATTAGTTTTTAAATAAAATAAACTTATTAAATTTAATTACAAGAAAAACAAAAAAAATAGCTATTAACTTTAATTCTTGCAATGTTGTGTGATAATCGAATTTTATTAAGGATTCCTTATTAATTATATTATATTTTTATTTTTATCATTTTTTTATTTTAATTTTTTTTATTTACTGAGAAAAAAAAACAACAAGAAATTTTTTTACTCAAAAAGAAAAAAACGAAAATTACGAAAATTGTATTATTTTTTATTTTTTTTTTTGTTTTTGTAAAAAAAAAATTGAAACCAAAATCCAAAAAATCAAGAAACAAAAAAAGAAAGAGACAAAATATAAATATTTATTTTCTTATTTTACAAATTTTTTAAATCAAGTGTTTTTTATTTTTCATCGATTTATTTGCAAGAAATTCGAATTTTTGAGAAGAACATTTTATCCCAGACGCGTTGTTTGGAATCGAAAGGATGAGTGGATGGATAGATAGAAATAACTTGAAGTTATTTAAAACAAAAAAATTATTTGCATTTATCGGAGAGTGAGGGGTGAAACGAGTGACGGAGGAAACAATATAATTGGATATCTCCAACTTAATGTACTCTTCTCCTCTGATGTTGTTTTTTTTTTTTTGGCGGATGTCTAGTATTTTGTATTTTAAGTCTTGTAAGTACAAATAGTCCTATGTAAGAGTAAACATTAAAAAAATACAAGTCACAAAGTATTTTTGTTCAAAAATTGATAAATCCCCTTTGCATTTTGTTTAGTTTGGAATAATCTTGCGAAAATGTTAAAGCAACGTAGAATTAAGTTCAATCGTCGATCTAGTCGGCTGAATATTTAAGTGGTATTTAGCTGGATTTATATAACTGACAAATCGCCATAGATTTTTGCCATTTTGTACCCATTGTTGTTTGTAAAACACGATTATGACAATAATCATATTTATATGGAAGAAACAATGGGGTTCTATCAGTAGTGTAAATTCAGCATTAGAGAGAAGGATCATAAAACTTAAATAAGCATACATCCAAATTCTAAGACTTAATACTGACACAAAGCAAATAAAAGGTCTTGTCTGCAAAACCTTTTCAATTGGCAGAAAGTTAAATAATTTTTATTGTTTTAGGATCTACATACCTACGAACAAATTAAAAACTTTTACTAAGAAATTCTAGTCTAGGTTCTTCAAAAGCTCATACAAGCTCATACAATGTGTATTTTCAAAATATGTAAATATTATAATCATGATTTGAAAAAAAGTTTGAAGAAACATGAAAAATACTTAAAATTTTAAATTAAGTTTTTGAATATTCCTTGACAAATTTTGGGCAAATTCTCATAATTTCTTTGATTGAATAGTATAAATTCAATAAATTTTTTAAGCTTTTAAGATTTTAATTAATATTCTTAATAAAATTTGTTAAAGCTTGAAGCATTATGGATACGTATTATAGTATCAATTAAAAGAAATTTTGACAATTCGTTTGTCGTGTGAACCGTTACCATACCTGTGCAATGTCAAATATAAATTCATAGAAGATTACAGAAGTTTTAAATGTAAAACAAGGAATTATTCGAAAAATTTTGTGTTTACCAAGATTTAGTGCGGGTATAAAAAAAATACCTATCAAGCCTTTGGTGATTGCAAATTATGGTTGTGTGAAATCGAATTATTCATCCACAAATTGCCCTATTTTGACGAAACGACTGTATATAGTATTCTTCATTAAGTACAATGATTATGGACTTCCGTGTATTTTTATAACACGTCACTGAAATAAAATATAGATTGCAATGATCTATAAAGAGAAACATGAAAAAGAAGAAATTTATGATTTAGGTCGATTTGTTTACTGAAAAATGCAAATTCTAAAATGAGTTATAGAAAATAGGTTTCAATAATGGGGTTGCTTTTATCAACTAAAGAGGCTTATGTAATTGAGAATTCAAGAACTGCATAACTTTCACAGGCGAATGTTAAATATTTTAATTTTGTATGTATGCAAATTAGAATATTACTGCGAACCAAGTCGTTTACAAAAATGAACTATTCAAAGAAGGTTTTCGAAAGAGGCGAACGCTCTGGGACAGTTTAAATCTGTATAAATGATGAAAGTTCTTGAATTCTTACTTTTCATCGGATCTAGTTAAAAAAAACACTGCCGGATTATTTCTGTATAAGCTATATGTGTTGGAGCTTCCTTGATCTTCTTAGCAACTTTTAGTTTGAAAAGCTTCTTTACAGTTGTTTAAATTTTCTTTTATATGTACCTAAATACGTATTTGTATATAACAAAATGTAGTTCTTCGAAAACCTTTAAGGAAAATTGTTAAACTGTTTAACAACCTCTTGAAATATATGAATATTTCTGAAAAAAAAAAAAAAATTGTACGAGCAGCAGCTTTACATACATACATATTTTTTTAATTCGAATTTTTTCTTATTCAACTTACTAACTTATTTTTCCCCGCAACAACAACAAAATATTCCGTTCAATCATTTATGTGTACATATGTTTTGCATATTTTGAAAAAGCCTGAATTATTTTTTTTTTTCTCAAGGCTTGTGTTCTTAAAATGCGTGAGGGTAATAAAATAAAATAATAATAATAAAATACTCTTTTGAATCACGTTTTAGTGATTCATATTAATAGAGAACTTAGGTATGATATCTACAAATTATTGATTTTTAGGAGGAATTGTTTCGAACCCTTTTCAAACTAAAGGATGTCATTGCAATACAATTTAGGTTTTTTTTTAATTGTAAATATGTAGTATATTAAATTAATATTTTTCATTCAATTCTAAAGCAAATATACATAGGTACGCGAAAGTCTGAGAAAATGGTCTCGACGATAAGAAGATTAATAAATAATGTAAGGTTTCAACGTAATAATAGCGTACGCTATTTCTTGAAGTGTAAATTCGAATACAATTATAGGCCTAAATGGTTGGTTTGTAAAAGAAAATAATCATGTCTTTCTGCTCGACATTAACTTGTCAAAAACATTTCCCCTCGAAAGAAAAAAAATCCTTTGCAAAAGAATAGCCATCGTTAAGATACTGCGGATTCCATTTTCCTCAAATACTCGAGGAATCGAGGATTTTTCTTAAGACACTTGCGCAATAATATATGCAGCCCGGATGAACCCCGGATTCGGTTATTGTGAAAATTGTTTAAGTAAGTGTGACTCCCGTCACCGGATTTGATAATCGGATAATAATTTCTAAAAAAATGATAAAGCCCTTGAAAAGAGCAAAATTGAATTTATGCTTTCATATAGAGGTTACTGAATCAGATTTAAAGTATATTATGTTCGATTTTAGGTCTGCAAAGGTATCGGGATGAATCTCATTTACCTTCTTTGTATTTCAAATAACCCCATAGTTTCAGTTGAAATTTTTGTTTGAATGAAATTTTTTCTGGAAATTTTCGATGCAGACCAATGTCTCCTTTGAAGAGATTTTTGTTTGCTTCGAAGAACATTTATCGTATCTAAAAGGGTTCAAAGTTCTTGAGAATGATGATGATGGCATCTTTAGACGAAAGAATTTTTAAAATACAATGATTTTGAAACTATTCACTGCTTTTCGATTCCAATGAAAATTTAAACAGAATCTACCTTACGAAACCATTGGAATGGCCTTTTCGATTGGTAATCTGGAAACGCTTTTGTTTTCGATACTGAAATTGGAAATCCAAAAGCATTTTCTCTACTTATTAGAACAAGAACTGTCTTTATGTGACTAACCGAAAAGGACATATCGAAATGGCTTCTCCAATCCAAACATTTAAAACTTTGTTAGCTGATGAAAAATAATATATCTACATATGTGTGTTCAGACTGCACTCTTAAATAACCTTAAAATCCGTCAAAATGATCCGAAAAAATTACTTTATCTGCTAGGTCATTTTACGTTGAGCTTTTTAGATCCAAGCTTACATTGAATAAAAAAGTTCTGAGTTTTCTGAGCTAGCACAGTGCCCAGCTCTGATATAAAAAAGAAAAAACCATTAGAAAGAAGAATTAAAGAAGAAACAAAAAATGTATTACATTTTGAAAAAAAAATTGTTTCGACCCAAAGTTTTAAATTTTTAAATTCAACTTAATACCTATTCATTTATTATTCTTCCTGTTTTTTTGTTGTGTCAAACATCATCTTAGGGATACCAACATATTTTTTTTTCTGAAGCTTTCTTTCCAACCATTATCAAATATTTTCCACGGAATTTTACGTTTTTATATTTTCACAAATAGGTAATAGTTATTTCAATAATTATATTCAAATAAAATGCTAACGGGATTTTTTAATTTTAAACTATACAATTTAATTGATTTTTAAACTTATTATACAGGTATTATTTAAATTTTATATATTTATATTTTTAAAGTTCAAACCTTCCCAAAATATTTCTCTGAGAAATTTGCATTTATTTTAAAGTTAGAAAATTAATACTGGATATTAATTTTTTTTTTCAAATAAAATTTGCAACTTTCCCAAAGAAATTAATGAAACATTTTGCATTTTTTTGTACAAAAAAAATTGCAATTTCCCAAAGATAATACAAAAAAAAACGTCTCTTAAACAAAACTATACACAGTTTTCATGTCATAACGCAAAATCAAAATTCTAAGAAGAAAAATTAAGAAAAATTCAATGAAAAAAAGAAGAAAAATCACGATTTAAATAATTATAATACAAAAAATAAACAAAATTCGATAAGATTAATATTTAAGAACCACAAGGTTAAAATAATAAAAAAAAAAGAAAAAAACAAACAAAGACTTACCAAAATAAAAGAAGCTAACTACAACAAAAAAAAAAGAAAAAAAAAAAACAAAACAAAACAAAACAGATTCTCAACCATACATTAAAATAATAAAATCAGAGCAAGTGCTCTTTCGAAAACGAAACGAATTGCTTTTATTGTTTTTATTTATTTAAAAAAAATTAAATTATAAAACAACAAAATCAGTTTTCTTTGCCTATATATCTCCATAAATTTGTATCTGTCAAAAACAAAACACAAGTAATACATGAAAGAATTAACGAAAAACTAATTCTAAACATAAAATCAATTTGCTATATATTTAAATATAAAGTAAAAAAAAACTAGTACTTGAATGTGATCTCATTTTTATAATGAAAAAACTATTTAGAACAAAAATCTTTAAATGAAAAATATGTTATATAACAGCAGAAATAAACATACTCAGAATTATAAAAATAAATAAAAAAAAAAAGAAACAAAAATACAGAAAAATGATGAACAACAACAACAACCAAAACAAAACTATTTTAACTGTGAAATTTCCACCATCCATTGTAGTTTTTTGTTAAAACAAAATAAAAAATAATTACAAAATTTAAGAACATTTAACGAAAGTTTATATATAGATATATATCAAAAATTAAGAAACAAAAAAAAAAAAAACAACCAGTAGAAGTACTCTTTTAACTTAAAAACTAAAAACAAAAATACCAAACCAACAACTAAAATTCTATTAACATACAAAAAAAATAAATTTTAAGACTACAAAAACATAAATTCAGTAAAAGTTTTAGTATATTTTTTTTCAAAGAAAATCTTTATTGTTTGTGATATAAAATTTTTAATAGTTGTTCAAAATTTTGCAAAAAAAATAAAAATTAAATTATCCAGAAAGTGTTGAAGACCTTGAGAATGTTACAAAAAAAAAATATAAAAAAAAACATTTAAAAAGTGTTTCGTAATTATTAAATTTTTTGTAATATTTAGTTTTTATTATATTTTACTTTATTTTTGTTTTCACTGACAACAGTTAGTCTCTTCTTATTTTATTGTAATTACTTTTCGTTTGCATTTAAAAAAATTGTAATAATTTGTTATTTTTTTTTTAATTTCAAAAAATTCCTTTTTATAAAAAAATAAACATTGCTTTTTGTTTTCAATATTTTCTGGATACATTTCTTCACATATAATAATTTCCTGTAAAAGATTTTATCTACTTGTAGTAGTTCACTTAAAATATAAACAATTTGTTTTTCTAAAGAAAAAAAAAATAAAATAATCGCTATAAACAAATTTTAAAATCTATTTTTTGCGCTTCTATACTGTTTTTTTTTTCAATCAACCAACAAAAAAAAAACATCCTTGAATTTTGATTTTCATTGCATTTTTAAATTTTAATAATTACATTTAAGAAAATGACAGAAATTTATTTAAAAAAATGTCATTTTCTTAATTAAAAAAAAAAGGAAATATAAATTGCTTTAATATAGATTGAAAATAATTAACAAAAAAACAAAATTAAGAAATAAAGAAATTCAGGGATGTCAAAAATTATTGTTAATTTTTCTTTATAAATACATATTTAAAAAAAAAGAAATAAAAATATAAATTTAAATTTAAATTTAAAAAAATAGATTTTAAAGAAGCAATTTTTAGGGAAACAACAACAACAAAATACACCAACTTAATAATAAAAATAATAATAATAAACAAAGTTCATTAATAAATAAATAACAGTGAATAAATAATTATGACAGAAATTATTTAAAATTAAAAAAAAACAAAACACATAAGATGTGGAATGCATTTTTCTATATAAGCAATTTTATCAACAACAACAAAAAAACCAAAAAATTTAAATAATTTGAATGAATTGTGAAAGGTTTTAAAAAACAAACAAAATCTCCAACATCAACAAAAACAAAAAAATACAAAACACAATTTAATTAAATGTTGATTATTATTGATGCAATTTTTTTTCTTCCTTTTTTTTCTTATTTAAAATTAATGGAAAAAATAATCATTAACAATAATTTAATTAAAATTAATTAATAAAAAAAAACAAAACAATTATAATTAAATTAATGAATAAATTTAATTAAAAAAAATAATAAATATATATTATATATTCTCTGTGATTTTTGTATTAAAAAAACAAACTACAAAAGAATAAATAAAAGCGAAAAAGAAAAGAAAAAATTATGTGTAAAAGGCAAACAAAAAATTATTGTATAAAGTATGTACCTATATATGTTTAAATAATTTTAAATAAAGAAAAAATTATCAACATCAACACAACAAAGAAAAAACATCCAACGGATAAATTCTCCTTTTTGAAATTTTGAATAAAATTTAAATAATAAAACATACATACATCAATTCATAGATGCGAACACAAACACACACATACATAATTACACAAGGACAAGCGTTAAGTTTACTTGATTGTACAAATTAATTAATAATTGTCGTAGGTTTAACAAAACAAAATTAAGTAACAAAAATTAAAAAAAAAAACTACATACTTCCGGAAAATTTAAAATTCTAAAACTAATACATATTCAGTTGGATATTAAAGATCTGTAAGCAAACAAAAAAAAAAATTGGAATACAAAGAATCTTTTTATCAAAATGTCAATGTTTCTCATTAGAAAATTAAAGTTTAAATTTAAAAACAAAAATATTATCAAATTAAAAAAAAAAAAAAACAAAACTTAAACCGAAAACAATGAATTTAAAGGAACAAAAAATTATCGAATGTTAAATTTTAATTTTAATCATAAATAAATCATATTTGTTTTGTTTAAATTTTCATTAATTGAAATTATATTTTATTGTGCATTAAAAATAAAAATGTTTGAAAACAAAAACAAAATAATTACCATTTTTTTTCTTTTCTTTTCGTCTCAAATGCTATTATTGTGAATGAAGAAATATTAAAATATTAATAATTATATAAAAAAAACATCAAACAACAAACAATTTATTGTGATTTAAATATAAATTTAATGAATAAACTTAAAAAAAAAACACGAAAAAAGTATTGTATTTACATTTATATAGTAAATGAAGAAAAAAAAATAGAAAAAAAAAACTTGAAAAAAAGGAATACACATACAATTTTTAGCAAAAAACAAAACAAAAAAAAAGAAAATAAAAAGTTTTAAAAAAATCTCAAGTTCCAAAGAGCTTTGAGTATGCCAATTTCCTTCCCTCCTTCCTCCTTCCACCAACTCCCGATTAATATTTTCCTAAATCCTCTCCCATTATTACTCAACGTCAATTGTTCTCTTCTTATTCTTTTTTTTCTTACATTGTTGTAAGAGATATAGAGATAGAAAAAATAGTTGATATATATATATTTTGAAACCTTATTATCCCTAAATCCTAAGACATATCCTTCCTTAAAAAACCACCCTCTGTCTTAATTCCCACATTCCCTAAATATGTATATCTAAGGGATATAAAACCTTTTTTCATTTAAAAACCAATAAAATGGTTACTGAGATATAAACTGTGCTTTTAAGCGCATCTTCGTTGCCAACGATGTACTTGGGAACAGAAGTTCCTTTGAGGGTGTTTTTTGTAAACACCTGATACCTCTGAAGTGTCGATGACGCACGGTGCTTTGTCTGGAACGGTTCGGGCTAAGATGAAGATGAGGGACAATGACGGTACAACTGGGGATGACAGGGAAACTAATGGTAGTGGTAAGTAGCAATTTTTTTTTTAATTTAATTACAAAAAATTCTGTTGCTGTACAGAGCCCCATGACTGATATCAGGCCGAATTACCGCTGCCGTGAACGTATGAGTGATTGCCATCAGTGATTGAATGAACGAGTAAACACTCTGGGATGATGGTACTAGATTGCTCGATAACGTAAGCGGTAATGCCAAACTCAAATTATTCAGTCGCCTACGACTCGATAATTCGGCCCCTGAAGTAGTACAAGTCCCATTCATATCCTTTGTTACATAAGAAACAAAGCGAAGTCTCAGATTTCAGTGAAATTTCAATATTTATCTCTCTTTTGAGGTTCCAAAGTAGATGAAAACCATAATATACTGTTGATGATAAACCAAAGCCTCTTCTGTCCTTTCTATTGAAAATGACTAGTAGAGTAGAGTACTTATGAGTACTTTTCCATAAAGTACTTTGGAACAAGTCTTAAGAAATCTGAATACTGATGCGAGCTTTTCAAAATTAAAAGGTCAGTTTCTCAAATTCCACCGTTAAATGTGAATTTATGAAATTATTGTTTGTAGAAGTTGAACTCTTAGAGGCATAGAGTTCCTATATTATAATATAATAATATACGTACTCAATAGTTAGAGGTCTCAACTCGTATTTATAATATTGTAGACTTAATTGGTCTTATTTATAACATTGTCTAACTTTAGACAACTGTCCAACTTTGAAAAATGTGTTCAAAAACTTTGTTTATTGTCGTCTTATAGCTGCCTAACTTAGACACAAGAGTAGATTGTCTTAACCGTGAATAATGTGATATTTATTTTTATTAAATAAAGCATATTTCCACCAATTGGAAAATAGTTAGACAGTGTCTAAGTAGACAAAAATCTAATAAATACAACTGAATATGTCTACGATGATAGATTAGATATGCGAGTCTGCAAAGTGTTGCTACGTTGACAGTAATACTTTGATTAAATGATTTTACATCCCGTCATCAACGTGATGGTGTACTGATGGAACTCCGAAAATTATTTTGATAAAATCTATAACCGCAAATAAAATGTTCTCACTACAAATGTTCAAAATAAAAAAAAACATTCAATGACTAATGTACTCACGCACGACACATGTATGAAAATTATTTTCGTGCAGGGTCATAGGTCGACATTGAAATTTTAATCCATTTTGATGGTTCTACAAATTATAATCGTGAAATTATTTAAAAAATAGAATAAAACAAAATGCAAAACATAGATTTTCATAATCGAAATTTCAATTCAAAATAATTAATATTTCGATCGCATTGATGCACTCCAAACTTCACGCTATATGATGTGAACTCACAATAAGTGGAATGCAGAAAATAAATTATTTTTTATAAATGTTTTTATCAGTATACAGAGACTAATACCAATAATTTCTTCCTTAAGTACTTGAGTATTTGAGAGTTGTAGTTAAAGATTATTCAGTGCAATCAACCAACCCTAAATAAATATATAAGTATTTATGGATTTTTTTTAAATCATTAAGTAACATTTCCAAGTTCTGGGTATATTTTTTTTAAATTTATTTTAATATTTACTTGATTACTTATTTTTTCCATTTTTTTTTATAATAATGCAAGTAAGAAATTACCTAGGAATACTTTTTTCATTTATAGGGCATCATTCAACGTTCGCTCAGATGAAATTAAATGGAATTGTAATGGAACAACTTGATAAAAAAAACATCTGATGCTAATATGGTAAGTGGAAAATTTTAGTTTATTATTTTTTAGATAAAATTATGAAATAAAATATATCCGTTAGTTGTGCAGAGTCGAAATTCGAAGAGTAAACTCCTTGAAATTCCTCCAAACTTGAAAATTTTTAGTGTTATTTTTGTAATTTCATCTAATTATTTGAAAATAGGTATAAACGTAAAGTACATATGAATTTTTCTATAGTCAGAACTTCAAAGTTATAATTCAAGAAAGAAAATATTCAATATTGGCAGATATTTAATTCTTTTTAAGTTCTTTAAGCACTTTTTTGATTCCTTAAAGTTCTTAAATGTCTTAGGTTTTTACGTATTTCAATCTAGCTTTGGACATAACCAGGGACGCATAAATAGGCAAACGCAATAAAGCAACTGTATGTCAATTTATACGAGGCTTTTTTCAATCCTCTTTTGTGTGATCTATTGTTTTAGCTCACTCCGATTTTGTATTCATTGAATTTATTTAACTGTTTAAAATATATAGTTTAGTTATATACATATATATACATCTGCATGTTTCCCACTCCTAATCATTAAATAAATAAGACAAGTAAAAAACTTTTTAATTGAATTTGTTGAAATATTAGGTTCGTTCCTGTATAGCTAATGTGCCATTCAATGACTTTTTATGTTAATTTAAGTGAATTTCAGTACAAATTCATTACGGTACTAACAAATTTTGTAGTTTTCTAAAATAAGAACTGAAATTTTCAAATTCCTTTCCCTAAGAATTCAAAGTTCAGCAAAATGTCAATATTAGCGTAATATAATTGAATGAAAGGAAAACATCACTTTGTGCGTGTGATACGTAATTCTGTCTGTGAATTTACGTTCCCGTAATTTTTCCCCGTTTTGTAAATTTTTGAGAGAATTTCATTATTATTCTTAAAAATTTGACTGTTAGTGATTTTTTGTGCAAAAATCTAACAAATTTTGTAATTTACCAACAAAAGACCTGCCATTTTGAAATTATTTTCCATACGAATTCAAAGTTCAGCAAAATGTGAATTAATTTTTTTTTTTAATTTTTAACGAAAGAAAAATATCATTTTGTGCGTGTGATACTTAATTCTGTTTGTGAATTTACATTCCCGTAATTTTTCGCAATTTTTTTTTTGAATATTTTTTTAAAGAATTTCATTTTTATTCTAAGCAATTTGTCAGTTAGTGAGTTTTTGTGCAAAAATCATCGGATCTTTTAATTGAAATAGCTTTTAACGTTTTAACGTTCCTAAGTTCATAAAAATTGAAGTTTCATTCCGGTGACGTGAAACCATCATTTGACATGTCAATACGCTGTTTTACGTTGTTTTGCTCAAAATAGACCCAAAAATATGAAAACTTAGCCATAATTCCAACAAGGCACAGACATTTCTTTCATCATTATCATGAATCTAAAGTCCTTATTAATCGAATGCTCTCAATATTGGAAAGTTCAGCCTTTACTTCCAGCATTTTATCAATTTTATAATATGTACAAAACTCCTTTTAAGAAAATCCTTTTAAAGACCATTTGTTTCTCTGAAACAAACTCATTATGCATCAAATCAAAAATAATCTGTTTCTATATATCCAATTTAATGGTGACGCTTTGCCGACAAATTAACAAAAATTAATTTTTTTGTGGTCAACCCTTGATTCTTAAAAAAAAATTCTGATTCAGAAAAGTCAAGATTATTACGAGCCTAAGAAAAGAATGTGTTAAATTGATGCTTTGTATTAAGAGTTTCTTGGTAATTTTTTATTAAATTAAAAAGAAATACTTGTCAAGGATAATTCGGAAACATTTAAAAAATAATGTCGGCCTCATATAATTTCCTTCGAAATAAATCTTGCCACATTTCAACCAAAACTAAATTGATATCGATATCACGTGATTTTTTCATACCGCAATTAGTATAGATACCGATGGCTTGCTGCTTATCCGTAATGACTAATGACCCTTAGTGTACTGTTCATATATTTACTGTCCCCCTTCCACAAATACCCAGCGAAACCTTATCAAACTGAAAAACCAGGGGGTGGCTTAAATAAACTTCAGCTGAACACGCCTTAAAAGTGACAGTTTATGCCAAAAAGTAAGCAGACATACCATTTTTACATTTGTAAAAATTGTTAAAGTGACGTTTGGAGTCAGTTTGGTGGTTTTAACTATAATAAAATGTTAAAAATAGGCCTGCCTCTTTTGCCTCCCTTAAACCTCATGTCGGTTCATAAGATTGTTTAGTGAGAAAAAGGTCATGAGCAGAATAGAACATAGAAAACTTACATCGTGAATAAGTCATACTGATTTTTTTTAATATAGACGGTAACAGTCGCAGGTGATGTTTTCGAGCATGTAGATTGAGCAAACTGCATTATATAACTACTACTTTTACTAAAATGGCATTTTGCGTATTAAATACATTTCAATTGCATTTTTCAAATCACAGATGAACACAGATGAAAACACAAAATTATGATACATAATGCACTCGTATATTTACACATCGTGTTACGCATTGGTTTGGTTACAAAAAAGTTATTTAATATTAAACATATTTTATATAAATATATTGAGTCACAACAAATATAAAAAATGCATTTTTGGAAGAATTAACAGTAATTAAATCTTCAATAAAAAAACAAAATTATTCATTCAAAAATGACAAAACTTGAAATTGGTTTAGTATACATAGTTTTTGTATACTGCCTGTTCTGACTTCTGACTCAAAGCAAGTATCATACAGAAGACAGTCTGTTTAAGAAAACACATTCATTAAGCGACAATCAAAAGATTGTGAAACAGATTTGGAAAAGCATAACTAAACAAAGATATTTTCGATTCTGCCAACATTAAGAGAGTGCATTTTTCGTCTTTTCGTCTAGAAATCTGATGCAGGAATAAATATTTTGTTTTTAATTAAACAGAAAAATAACATAATGGGCGAACGACATTTCCCGGGAAATATTTCCCACGTTCGAAAAATTCGTATCGTGAATGGTGTTCGAAATTCCCCTCGGAATTTATTGCTATCGTGAACAATATTTCCATGGGAAATTTGTTGTAATTTCTCTGGAATTTTTTCCCATTTATTTTGGTGGAGAAATTAAGGCGAGACGGAGGAATTGAAACTTTTTTGATAAATAAACACAATTTTTTAATTTTATTATGGGACGAACTCAACAAATCAAATCAAAATAGAACCTGCTGTTCAGTATTATGGAAAAGAATACTATAGAGACTGGATTGACTACCTACAGGGTAAATAAGATTTGGCAAAATTTGGCCGAAATGCATCTTCATTTGGATTACCTTCTTACAGCAAAAAACGAAAAATGCAAAACCAAGAAAAAGATCACTCAGTTTATATTTTTGGAAAAAATATAAATTTTTCTTTCTTTGCTCTTCCGCGGTTTGAATTTTGATCTATTCTGTACAAAGCTTTTCCTCGAAAATGTTAAGGAAGTTCGACAAAACTTCACAGAATGTTGACTGGGCAAGACCTCCATCGTGGTCCTTGCCGACTCCTCTTTGGTACCCACCTTTAGCAAAAAAAACGCAGACATGCACTAAGCCTGACGATGTGTGGACACTTGGCAGTGTTTTCAGATAGAGGAATTTTGTTTTTCTGCGAAATTTAACACCTCGTTCAAACGGAAAAATATAATTGGCAACATGAAAAAATTCAATTATTTTGTTTGTTGTACCCTAGCAAGGTATCGAAGAGGACAATTTTATGCAATTTTATACAATTCAGTTAAAATGACCGAACCCAATATTTCTTTCTTCACATGGATGGGGAATTTGTTTGGGATATTTTGTTTTATTGTAAAGGGAATTTCAACTTAAATTTAATTTTTTTTAATTATGATCCTCTGATAACACTGTACACAATTCGAAATTGATCTCCGAAAATAATTTTTTTTTTGAATGTTGGTAGTTTTTTCCCTGGGAAAAATTTATTCCGAGGGAAGTTCACGATAACTAGAAATATTTCTTGGGAATGAAACTTTCCGTGGGAACTAAAATTCCCCGGGAGATTCCCGATAGGGCCCAATATGATAGAAAAAGAGTACACTACACATATGGTGAAATAAGCTACAGAAAATTTCTAACTATTATACAGCGTATCTTTATTTTGTACACTTCTATTAATAAAAAATGTTTAATCAATTATATTATAATTTACACATCTAATTAAAACGTTAGTCAAAAATTAATTTACGAATTAAAATATCTTATTAATAAAGAAATAACTGGCTAATTGACGTTAAATAAATCTTTAAAAAAATTTACTACATTTAAAAAGAACTCTGCTGTCGCAAAAAAAAATGTTATTTAGTCTGTACTCTGTACACATTCACTTTTTCACAATGTTCAAACTTTTGGACACACACTCTCATTTGAGCTTGTACATTACATACATAGCCCATAGTGTTTGTTTTCTTTTAATATATAGTCGTTCGCAAAAATATCTTATACCTGCTTGTGTGAATTAGCTAATTAAGACAAAATAACTTTTTATTTGATTTATTGATTATATTTCACACTTACTTCATTAATTAAAAATAATTCATGTTTAATTCGAGTTTATTAATAGGATTGTTAATGTGTGTCAGCTTAGTTATCAGTTTTGTTGTTCGGACTAATTTCGCGACGTAACGCCGAACGGCTTTTTCCAAAAAAACATTTTACATAACAGAAATAGAAATTTGAAGTTTTATTTTTGAATTGCCTCTAATTTTTTTGTAGTTCTTTTGCACTTTTCATCATAGTTTCTCGTGACTATTACCATTTTGGCACGCTATAGTTTCAAACCACAAAAGCAAGTTTGTGCGATCCAGTTTTACATTTATTTGAAGTACCCATTTTAAAGTTTTCATTGCCTATATGTACTCTATTTATCATTTACGTATACATACGTACTCAGTTAACTTTTCAAAATAACACATTGTAAAAAATTCAAAAATTTCCAATAAAATAAATTTTAATCATATTTCTATGAGAAGAACTTAGAATAGCTCCACGACCATTTTAATTGCTTTAAATATTTTATTCCACAAAAACCGCAAACCATCCATCGCCATGCCATCCATTAATCTATTCAACCATAACAAAACTGCCTAATCGAAACGTAACGTAAGGCAGATGATTTGTCATTTTTGAATAGTTCCGTATATATGTACCTACATATTATGTACGTATAAATATTCATAGTTAACCGCAATGCCAACGCGGTCGTTATATTATTTCTGTTTTGGAAAGAGTTCGAGAAGCAAAAATTTCGTTCGAATTCAGAAAGTTTAAAACCTTCTGCGGCTTATACATAAGTACATATATCGGTGGTGGTCTGTATACTAACCATGCATTTATAATATTTTGCAAAAAAACCTCTAGCTTCAGCAGACATTCGACTCGTTTTATTAAAAGTCTTACATATGTACATACATATATACCATCATCATATCACAACATCGACTATAATCATAATAAATTGATGAAATGTTATGTTTTATTTGGGTTGTCCATATTTTTTTTTATAAATTTTCTTTTTATTTTATTTTGTTTTGTTTTTATTTTACTTTTTTATACGTAAAGTCATATAACATCATATAATAAGAAATAACATTTCATATTGTATTTCGTGCAGAATCTACATACAACAAAAAAACACAACAATAGCGACATTTATGATATGATGAGTGTGTAAAGGGTGTTTCAAGCATAAAACGCTGAATTTTATTCTGTACGACTTGTCAGAACCTGATACAATTGTTTTGATTTTAAAAATAATAATTATTGAAAGTAAAAACGTTTCTCTTTAAAAACGTTATTTTTTACTTGTTTTATTCCCTACAATGAACTGTCATATTTCTTTCCGTCACATCTGTCAACAAAAAAAAAAGAATACTATCCGATGTCGTCATTGTTAACAGAATTTTCATTAGATAGTCCAGTAAATGAGCTCATTGCTTAATTTAATCCCTCTTAGAAAATCCTGACCAATTTTAACTCACTAAGAATGTGACATTTAAAAAAAAAGAAATTGAATGCAAAAAGGAACAAAGTCTCACAAAAGATAATCTAGTGAGTGTGTCTAGAAATATAAAAAAACAGAACTCATTGCGCTCAAGCCCTTTATGTCACTCCGATTAAGTTAATTTTTTAACTATACTCATATTTGACATCTGTCAAAAATAAAAACAACTGTCAATAGATTTAAATTCACTACAGAAAAATAATACCATCTGGGGCACCCTTTACTACTCTAAATGATATCAACTGCCCATTGTTGGACAAATTTGAATTTTGATCCGGCTTCACAAGGAGGGTTCGAACAGAGAAAAAAAATAACTAAATGATAATCTTCCATTGTTATAACGAGTAGGTATAGTAATGTATGTATGTAGAATGTAGGTATATCTATCTATGCCTTTTCATCTTCTCTGCTATTGTCAAATTGTTTAAATAAATATTATATTATTTTTTTTGTTTGTGTGAAGTTTATGCAAAGAACTTACAACAACAACAAAAATATGTGTTACGAACGATACAAAAAGTAGGTATGTATCTGATGATAAACTCAATATGGCAATGGCAGTATGAGTAAGTTATTGTGAGTGTGACAGAAATCACGAATGCGCGAAGAAATTTGCATATTTTGTTTATTACACTTTGATTCGTTATTTTTTTTAAATTTAAAGTGTGTTATTTGAATTTTTTGTACCTATTTATAAAAAAAATGCTGCATAAAAACTAATTTTAAATTCTTTCAAATTTTGATTTGGCTTCTTCTAGGTAGGTTACGGAAAAGTTGTCACCCTTTCGAAAGATTCTATATAAATTTTTCAAACGGCGGCGTTCAAAAATCGATTGAAATAATATTATTCCGCGTTCTTTAGGAACATAGTTGGCTCATGTCTTTTTTGACGTTTATTTTGTATCTGTTAACTTCACAAAATGTCAAATTGTAATTTGCAAAAATTATAGCCTCTTCCGATAAAGTGACAGCTTTTGCGCTACCTTCTACATAGTTAGATTAGGTTACACATTTTTAAAAGATTTATAATGGCTACCTTAAAATGTAGAGGGACATATTATCTTAAAATTTTTGAAAAACCACCTTTCGATGACATTCACATTTTTAGTGTAAGATGACATTTGACATTTAAAAAAAATCAGAATAGGTATTTTCTAAACGATTATTCATTGGGAAAAAATGTCACCATCACTTAACCTATGTACTTACTTTAGATTATAACCTTCACCGTTTAAGAGTACGAAAAACCGTTATTTTCGACCATCCAAATGTTTGAATTTAATAATTTTGACCCTGTAAGGTCCACTCTCTCTCGCTCTCAAAATCAAAAATGTACACAAAAGCGACCTACGTATAGTTACAGTATACCTACACCTTCTTATATGGTGTTTCTTAATAATTATAATTTGAAATAAAAATGTTTCAAGGTGATTATTGCGTAATTTTATTTCATTATATTCAGGTACTCGTAATGTTTCTGAATAATATTACACATTTCTTGCACTTGCGCTGTATAAACTGAAATATAAATTCACATACCTACATATACCTATCTAAACGAAAACATAATAAAATAAAAACGTAATCGCAGTTTAACTATCAATAATAATTGATAAGTCCCCCTTATTTATGGAAATTCATAAAATTCGAAGACCCTATCAAAAATAAAGACCAAAATTTGATCAAAAAAAACTCTTGCTTAATACTTCGAAAGAGCTTGTTTAATCTTTTATTAAATGATCACAGCCCAGCGGGTGGTGGAATGGTTTTTTTTTAAATTATTTTTGCTTGTTAGGGCAACTTCCATTCACCTTCTTAAAAATGGTGTCTACCAACTTATACTGTCGGTGACAAAAAGAGCCAAACCTTTCAAACACGTAGATATAATTGGTTTAGTATACTTATGCATAACAAGTAGTCAAGTACCTTGCCCCCATACATAAATACATATATGATTGTTTAGTTGTTCCAAATTAATTTTTTTTCTTCGTCTTTTACTTTTCACCTATAGTATCTCTCATAATGTTTTAGGGCACAGTTCTATAAACAAAAATCTTGAGAAAACAAAAAAACAAAAGCATCAAAGGTTAACCATAAACCGAAATTAAATTTGTTTGGATTCCATGAGATTCATAATTTTTTTATCTACGTAATCCAAGTCTATGGTGTGACGTATATATATATCTTACAAATTACAACAACAAAACAAAATCATTCGTTAGCTATTTAAAGTTCGATTAGGTACGAGTATCTATAAATCAACAATCTCTTCAGCAGCGTAGGTATACAGAGTTCAAAGTTTTAATGATTTTAATGATTCAAAGGTGAAAAGTTTGTCCGTTTGAATTTAAAAACAAGGCATTGACTGACAAATGACATTGTTTTCGTCACGTAGACCAGAAAAGGCAATCACATGGCCGTAGCCAGGAAAAGTTTTGTTTTTTTAGAGGGGATGTAATTGAATGGATAAAAGGGCCTGTCTTTAAAAATGGCGAGTTCATGTGTTGCATAGAGTTCACCATATTTTTCTTCTGTGATATTGACTGAACAGAGTGAGAGAGGAACCTGTATGAACACACGAGGAAACTGAAGTTCCCAGCAACTTTCAATTTATAGGTGAGAAGGGCAAACAGTAAGAGGAGTAAACGACTGAGGGATTTTCAAAGTATTGAGGAGATTTTTTGACATTTCTTCACACACAGTAGATAGTGTGTGTTCAACCGAATTACTTTAAAAGGAAACTACGATTCTACGATTTTGTTTCTTCGTCTAAAAGGTACAAGAGATTTTTAAAGAAAAGAAAATCTGTAGCGAGTTCCTCGTGTGAAAGGGGACTTAAAATGTCAAACGAACTGTCATTTTTATAAACTAGCGAGTTCACAGTTTTGAGGATTTCAAAAATTTGCTTCCGTCAAAATCTGAGCCAGCGAATTCAATATTTTGTTCATGAAAAAATGAGAAATTAAAACTACGAAATCCTTTTCATATTTCAAAGAACAAACGCTAAGATCTCAGGTAACTGAACTGAAATGCAGGTAACTAGTTTTTTTGCTTTATATTCTTATGGCTCATTTTTGCATTTTCAAATCTATATTGAACACAAATTCAATCAGAAACATTTGACTCCTAAAATTAATTAAAAAATTCTAAGCAAATTCACGATTTCACATTTTTTTTTCCGATTTGAGTACCTAATGAGTGCCCTTTTAAAAAGTCAGTCCATTTATTAGCAGTTTTTTTTAATTAAAAAAAATATTTGTTTTGGGGGGAAATAAACGCCACCCTCCTCAGCTACCAACCTGAATTAAATATAGGCGCCCGCTCCAACTTACATACAAATTTACTTTTACGAGCATCTTTCATTGAAATGTGTGAGAATGTACAGAAAAAAATGTGCGTTTTGGAAATTTTCCATTCAGATCATTTTGATTTCTCAAGATTTAAAATATAATGTAAAAGTTGTAAAACACATTTTTCATTCAATACGCATTTTTTTTTTATTTAGTTAAGTGTTCATTAAAAAAAAAAAAAAGTAATTAAGGTCAGGGCTATCGCGGATGACATACATTGATTTATAAGTATTTTTTGTGTATTGTTATTGTTTTTTTTTTCTCAAATTTATAGATGGTGTTATACCTTTATGCCTACATACTTATAAGCAGACATAATTTTTGTTTTAAAATTGTGATTGTGATAACGATTTAGTTTATTGTTATATGATTTATCCAGAACCAGATAGAGCGTGTGATAAATAAATTTTATTTTTGTTTAAAATAAGGCATTTATTTATTAATTTTTATTAGTTTAAGAGTTATTTAGGTACCTACATACTCGTATAATTCGGGTATTCAAGGTAGCTGAGAAGAATAATATTTTTGTTTAAACTGTGTTTTTTTTAGAAACAAGGCACGTTTTAGAACACTTTATTTGTTTAAAAATACGATTTTTAGGTAATATACGTACGTACGTCAAAAGTACAAGGTTTAGTTGAAATAACCAAAAAACTGTTATCGTTGTATGGCAGTTATCTGTTCTATGAAGATGACCTTTATAAGAAATCAGATTTTTTAAAAATACTCTGTAGCAAATCCGTACAAAACTTGACGCACACACAGAAAAACAGTTTGACAAAGAGGTATGAAAACCATTGTTTTTCGAAAACCTTTATCAATTGTAATGCCAATTTATAACAGTTATAAAAGTTTTTCGCCATATTAAAGGTGTTCTTATATCTAAACGTGCTTTGCGCAATCTGGAAAAAAAGCTCTGGGCGCACAAATCGGCGGAGGATTTTGGGCTTGCAGGGCCGCATAAACAGAACTTTTATACACAAAACTGTTATAAATTGGCATATTTAAAGTCACTTCTATATTTTTTTATATGAAACCAATACTTGTTTCCCTGCTCTGGGGTCTAAAACTATTTTTCGTTGTAAAAATAAATTTTTTTAACAAATAAAAATATCATAAAAACTGTGTTCTTCTTTAAAACATAGACACTTTTAATAAAATCAGTTTAATGAGTGTTTCAGAATCTTTTGGAGAATCAAGGTTCTTTTTATTGTTGAAAAATAATTTAATATTTTAATAACTGAAATAGAAACAGGTCGTCTTGTAGCAAACATTAGAGAGAATTTTAAATTAAATAATTAAAAGCAGGTGTTTAGTGGACGGATTTTAAAGATTTTGAAATTTAATATTCAATAAAGTCAGCAAAAGCAATTCCACTAAATTTCAAGTCTCTAAACCTATTTGTTTTACAATAAGCCTTATTTATAAGATAAGTGGCGCAAAAGTGGGCGGATTTTAAATATTCCATTTTTTAAAATCTATTTCTATTCAGAGAAAGGTATGACGAAATGCATTCTACTCAATATTGTTTATAAAATATCTCATTTCTCAGTCATTTGAGAAATGCAAGAAATAAACAACTAACAAAATTATTGCTTTAAGAGCAAAAAACTTCGCAGTTCTCAGTTAACACTAAGATAATGGAGAAGTCATAGTGGGTTTCGTCATATCGTTCGTTGGTTTTTTCGTCCATGTGTCCACTGTTATTTGAGTTGGAGCCTAGAACGGGTAGACCGCTTCAAATTTTGTATAAACCATTTTAATGTGATTTTCTTAGAGGGAAAATACGATTTTTCGAATAAGCTCACCTAGAAATGTTTAGCATTCAACAATTTTTTTTTCGAAAACGGCTGTTATGATTTTGAAAAATGTAATAACCAAAATAATTGTAAGAAAACTGCGTTTCAGGTGCTTGCCAAAAAAACTGTATTACCTAGTAGGTACTTTTTTTTTTTTTTTAATGTAGCTCCATTATAATTGTTAACGAGAAGAGCAAGCCCGTTCGATCCATTCGTGCATAATTTTGTTTTCGCTGGAAAAAAATGTGTCCGCCAGGAAAAACCTTCAAATTTAAAATCTGTGAAAAATAATGAATCAATAATTGAATCAATAATCTCAAAAATTGTTCGTTAAATGGACACTTTAGATTCTTATAAAATAAACGTTTTACTCTTTTTTCTGTTACCTATACACACCTATTCACATAACTCATTGAGACAAGAAGGTTCCAAGCACGTATGTATGAATAGTAAATAAACACCTTTCTGCAAACAATGTAACCAAAAAACCCCACGTCGATCAATCTTTGTTTTTCGCAATTTAAATGATAAGTATTATCAAAGCTATCAACAAAACTACCTACGTCATGGATGATCCTCAAATGACACTCGACAACAAAACAATGTAGACAATAAATATTAGACTTATAGGTATGTATAATTTTTTTTGTTGATTCAGCAACAAAATTAAATCATCTACTTAGATTCAATATCTATACTTGAATAATGTCGTCATCCTTATATGTATGTACATAGATAGATAGGTAGGTATGTAGTTGAATTTTCAATAAGAAAAAAAAACCAAGAAACCCAAATAACTTCACATCGGGCACTACATATACTTGTTGTTGTTTCAAAATGAAAAAAAAACGAAGGCAGTTAGTTATAGCCAAAGTGTAAATTCTTCTTCCATATTTTAAATTTGATTGACCTCATAGAGCTGCGATCGCCGCATAGCAACAACAAACAAAAAAAAACTCACTTTAAGGCTTTCGAACTATTATGAAATTTTGAACAAAGCACACAACAAGAAAAAAAAAAACGTGCTTCGAAATGAGCAATCTTTAACCACGTGGTTTTTACGATTGATGTGTGTAATTTCCCCTTATTTTAGCAGAAACACTCATTTATTGAGTAGGTAGCCACACAACAATATAATTTTGTTTAAGAAAAAAGAAAAACAGATTTTTTTGTTTTTTTTTTTATACTTAGTTTATAAGTTTTATTGTTGAATAATATAAACAAATTCATAAATTGCGTAAATATCGTAATAATTATCATCAACATCTCTTATTCAGCTGGTGTTGATAAATTGTACGTATGTACATATGTATAGCTTTATAGCCACGTTTTAGAAAGATTTTATTGTTCTCTGCCTTTACAAAGCCTACGTACTTAAATAACACATTTCTCAGATGTTTATTATTTATTTTTTTAATTTTCTATTTTTTAATATTTCGTTGTTCTTTTTTTTCTAATCTGACCTCGCCTCGTGTCAGTCAAGTTTACCAAAATCTAATAAAACAGATATAGATAGACAGATTAATTAAATATTTTTTTTTTTTTCTCATTTTGTATTTTTTTTTTTTTTTCTCATTTTGTATTTTTTTTTTGTATTTAATCGATGTTGCGTAGGCACCACGATAACAGATCTAAGTCATGATAGGAGAGTGGTGGGGTAGATTCTCATTGGAGCAGAGACGACGGAAAATTTGAGTACTCGCTCTTAAAGTCTCCGGAATTAAAATTTCGTTGGTATTTTTTTTTAATAACATCCAAACGGAGCTCGTTCGTGAAATTCACCCTAATAAAAATTTAAACTTTGACTGACGTTTTGACATTGACAGATTATAAAAAAAAGATTATGGATACATTTGTATTGTTTATTTGTATTTATTGTATCTTGAAAACCCCTTTTCATTTATACTATACCATAATCAGCCCTATATCGTCAATTTAATGGGAAATTTTTTTTCCCGAAAAAAAAACATAAATTACCGGGAAAGAATGTTTCCCATTGGGAATCTCTCACGAAACTTATTTGGGGAAATGTTTGCATTAATATATGTATTATTTAATTTTCCATCGGATTATTGGAAGATTTCACTGTTTTATAATTCATTTTCAGACGAGGAACCATGTTGGCGGAGATTTTTTCCCGTTTTCTTTTAAAGTCTCTTGCAGAAAGAACGGGGTTTTTTCTCTATCACTCTAGAAGCTGTTAGTTCACAAATATTAACTATTGCATGAGCAATAGTGTCTGCTTGAAAAAAAAAGCAGACTTGTCTTGTAACCTTTTTTCATGTAAATTATGATGCCTGATTCACAATAATACATTATGTAATAAAGAAATTCTCGTCGTAACGCCGCGTCTTTTTTTTTCAATTTTTCGAACTTTCGACGAGACTTGACGACGAGAAATGCTTTATGTATTATGATTAATAGAGAACATCTGCGAAGAGATCTCGTCACGTCGACGTCTCGTTGTCTCGTCGCATTGTGAATCAGGCATGAAAATACAATTTTTTGTTGCTTCTGGGAAATAAGTCTACCATTCACACGGATTTACCGATAGGAAAAGAAGAGAGAAATAAGAGAGTTTTCTCTTATTGGGCTCAAATAAAATTTGCTGGTTTTTGTCTAGAAAGTAAAAAAAATCGCTTCAAATCGTTGACCGCTCTATTTTGTTCACTCCTACTTTATTTCATTTTCTTCTAAAAACAAAAAACGCCGAAGACAAATATTTTTATCTCCAAGTATAAAAGTGGGGTCTTACACTCACCTTTATCAATTTTAACAAAATTGATTCTTCAAACATTTATCGATTTGACAAGTAATCCAACGAAAAAGGCTAGTTTTTCCATAGTTAACTCCTTACTGAAACCGGAAAGCAGATAGTAGGTACTCAAAAAATATCACGCCGAACAGCCCATAGAATACCTAAGGAGTGTTGGGATTGGGAATGCAAAGTGAGTGATTAGGTATGACCAAAGAAAAAGAAAAATTAACCGAAGCCGCTATAGGTAATTTAAATAATAAATTCTTAAATTTATTAAATGACTAATAAAAAAAGCATAGCCTATCTTGACCAAAATTCCCCTTATTTCTAATTTCTTATAATATTTTTTTTGTTTTTTGTTTTATTGTACGATGAATTGCAAAAAAATTATGCAAAATGATTCACAGCTTTGTTTTTAGATAGGTATAGGTACCTACCTACTTAATGAAATGAGCATTTGACTAATTTTGTATACGTGAATTTTTATAGCTTTAGAAAAACCGCTAATTTATTTTACCTTAAATAGTCTTGAGAGGTGAGAATATAAAATAACACAACCAGACCAGCCATTAATATATACTATCAAAAGCTATGTATATATTTTTTTTTATTGTGGTGAATTTTATATTACCCTTATATTCTCGCACAAGGGATGGGACTATGGACTTCAATATAGATTTTAAATACAATATTGAAATAGGGTGAACAAAAAATCAATAATAATTGAAAGTAAATATACATACATTTAAGTATCTATCTATTCTAGGTATGTATGTACGAGTACGTAGGAAAAGGTACTTACAAAATGTATCTCTAGTCTAACTAGGTATTCTATGTAATCGTCTTTACATAGTTGCACGTAGGAAAAAAAATTTATAGATACAACTACGTGTTATCATTTGCATTTTCAATTTTTTTTTTAGAGCAAATATTGATTTCATTTTACATTGTTCGGATTTGATCAGTATAGGTTAGGTAGATACTAGTGGTTTAGGGAGGGCGGTATATATTTAATGAATATTTAACTGACTTAATTTTCTAATTTTATGTGGTAAGTGAACTAGTTGAGCAAACTGTTAAAATATTGTTTTTTTTTAAATTTATTTTCATCAAACTCAGTGTAGATTTGTAGTGAGATGTTGTTTTGTATAAATATTCTGAAATCACTTTGGATATTTTCGTGACGCTCGTGAATAAGTAGGTTAATCGAGATTTATCTAGAAAATAAGTTGATAGTAATAATATGTAATAAAATAATTGACTGGAGACAAACAAATTTATAACACTTTGTATATGTACATAGTATTTAATTTCTATATTTTTAAAGCCTCCCTACACAGCTTTTCATACTTTTAATGGCGGTAAATTGTTACAAAAACTGGTGTATTCAACTGTTACATTGTTTTATAAAACGTGCAGTACAATGTGTCCTAAGTAACGTAGGTAGGTAATACACGATACCAGAGAAGTTTATAACAGTTTATCACCCTTAAAAATAGTTTTTATGCGTTTAGCTCGAAGAAAACACTTTCTAAGTGCCCAAAATATGTCTCCCTGCGGAGGAACGTGCGAGGCCGCGCCTAAACGAAACTTATAAATTGGTATTTTTTTTTATTGACTTCTATAGGTAATACTATAGTGTTTAAGGTCCAGACTATAAAAATGCCAATTTATAACAGTTAAAACAGTATATCGCCATTAAATATGGGTCTCCTTAACGCATCAACTCTGGGTGCCAGAAATTTGAACACCGGAGAATGTTCCTGCCGCATAAGGGCTTAAACAGTATAGGTACTTGTATAAAACAAAACTGTTATAAATTCGCATGTTTAAAGTCACTTCCATAAAGTTTTATAAATTCACATAATTTAAAGATCATTGGGAAGTGTTTCAAATAGTTTGTGTGCGTTTCTAAAAATTTCAGAATTGGGAAAATTCTGAATAATTAGGGGGGTTAAGTCTAATAAATTCTAGCAGTCCTATGGGAAAGTATTATTTATAGCAGTTTTCTGGTTTTTTCGGTTCCAAAAATTTCAGGAAAGGAATAATTCTAAATAATTAAAGGGATAAATCTTGTAAATTCTAGCAGTTCTAGAGGAGTTATAGATACCGTAGCAGTTTTCTGGTAAATATTCAATAAACATCTTGAAGAACTACATATATATACAGTTACTACAAGAATACATGTTTTACATGGCAAACATCTTCTATAAAACAAAGGTCCAATGATGAATTTTGAACATCATATAAATTAGCTTTTTTTGGCCCTTCAGGAACTGGGTTTTTTAGCACTCGGTGATTAAACGTTGTCGTCGATTTCCTGGATTACCTATGTATATGTACAATAAATTAGGAAAATAATAAAATAAGAACTTTAACAAACGTTTATTTTTTCTTTTTTTTTCTTTTGGTAATAAATTACAACATTACATTATAACGCCTTTTTTCCTGTTTATTCTTTCTCAATTTTTGGATTTAAAATAACTGTTTCTGGTAAAAATGGTTCAGAAGCAGGTTGCTCTAATGTTGAAAGGACTTGCTCCATTACTTGTTGTGGTTGTTGTTCTGGATGTTGTTGTTGTTGTTGCAGATTACGTAATTCTGCCTGAAAAATAATTTGTGACACTTCTCCTTTAACTCGTATCCTCTCTGCTGGATTTAATTTTTTAACAAATTTAGCCAAACTTAAAAAGTACATTTCATCATCATCATGAGATGTGCAATTATTTTGTGAAAAATGTTTTGAAAGCATTTGATTATGATTTTTCATTACCCCAACCAATTCATTTAGTGTGTTTTCGAGTTTTTTATTTTGTGATTTTGATTCTCTTCTTAAAGATGGAGTAACAAATTCTTCAAAATTTGTAGTCTCAAAATGATGAGCAGTAAAATCAGATTGATCTGTAATAGAATGAGCATCGTTAGCTATGTGAAGTAGTGAAGGTTTTATATCGTTGTCTTCTTTTGATACAATTGGTTCAACTTCAATTTCAACATCATCATCGTTTGAATTATCATTATTTTGATCTTGCTCTTGCTCTTGAGTTTGGTCATGAGAAATTCTAAGAGAACGTCTGTCATATCTGTAAAAATATTAATAAAAAAAAACTATAAACATATAGGTGACAAGCCTTCAAGTATTAAAAAAATCGGTATCTATCAAACAGTGTTTTATTATTTTCCCACGAAAGATTAAACAATCAAAAAGGTCAAACTTCAACAAATATTACGACAAAACTGTATCTTGGTTAAGAACTTTGTTTTGAGGTCTTATAAAAACATACTAATAAGTACCCTAAATTTAAACCAATATGCTTATGATTTTTCGGGGTAAATAGGGAACATGTCGTTTTTTTATAAATTGATCGAAAACTTATTTAAAAAAATCAAGCTTATAAGATTCTACACAAAAATAATTATAATACTTTTCTTCCGGAAAAGCAATAGATTTCGAGACAAAACGATTACAAATCAATCACATATTTATTGTAGGTAATGTAGGTACTTTTTGCCACCTGCCGATGCGGTCAATTACTGTGTTCGTTTGCGCACGTTTTTCACAAAATCTTTCACTTTCTTTAGAATTCATAATTATAAAATAATAATTTTAGCATTGACATTTATTTAAACAAACTGGCACTATTCGATCAAACTTAAATTAGACCTTTTCGCTCCATAAAAAATATAACCCCTGGTTCAATTTTAGAGTATCTACACCTTTTAGAAAATGCTTAATATGTACTTAACAAATAAAACTCCCCATCAAAATTCAGCTTTCTTAAAATTTTGTTTTTAACTGAAAATCTTATTTTACTTGGGGCTATATTATGTATAATGTATGTATTTAGGTACTTACTGTCTAGGTCTATAAGCCGCGGAGAGGGGTAGAAACGCCATTTGATCCTCAAATGTCCATTTTGGCATTTTTCTGGATGATTGTTGTCTTGATTTTCTTCTATTTAAAGCATTAGTGTAAGCATTTCGAAGTTTGTTCCATGTTTCTTTACAATATTCACCTATAAAAGAAAATTTCTATATAACATTAATAGAGCTACACGCCTTGGACATTTAAACTACAAAAATGTTATAAACCTTACTAATCTTAAACATAACAACTATCTACATAATTACAGTTACATAGTTATTTTTAAAATTTAAAAAAAAATCCGTCCATCATATTTTATAAATGTTACCGAAAAAAGTATCTTTGAGAAACGACAGCACTGGTGAATAAACGTTGAACTAATACAATACCTTTTTTTATAAGTCATGCACTACATACACACACACACATACTCAATAAACTAAATAGAAAAAATATGTATCTACACATAGATTATGTAACTAATTTCTTATAGTTTATATTATATATTATTCCTTTTTTTTAACTCACCCGATTTACCCAATTGTTCTCCAATATCATCCCATGCTTCTTTTCTCAAAACTTGATTTCTATAACCTCTATGTTTTAAATCATATAAAATGGGATTTTCCCGTACTTGTTCAATGAGTTCCTCCTCCATGTATATCATTTCACACGCTTCACACGACTGACGAGAATTGAAAAAACAGAAAATATATTTTCATTGCGCTGCGCTGCTGTTAAAGTGATAATATCAAGGGTTGTGTGACTGTGACTCTTGTGTTTGCGTGTTTACACGTCACGTTCACGTTGGATTGAAGTCGACAAAAAAAAAATGTATATCTTTGACTACCTTATATACACATAGCTATGAGTTTAACGATTGCATCAGGAAGGAAATATGTATATAATATCACGTGGACCGTGGGATGTAGTATTAAATGGCTCACGTGAGCATTGTGGTGTGTGTTGGAAGATACATAAAAAAGAAAAATCCATACACTCTGTGTCACTTGTTTAAGTACAATCTTATACAAATTTGTTTTTCGAAATGAAAACTCGATTAAAGTTGATTTTTTTTTGTATCTGGTAGATTTTTTAAATGAAATAATGTCTTACATTATATAGAAATAAAAATAAATTAAAAATAAAATAAAATCTAGATACAAAGAAAAAAAAAATAAACGTAAAAAAGCATAATTCACCATTAATAATGGAAACATTTGATTAAATAAATCGTATGCTCGTAGAAATGCCATATTTTCAAAAAAGCTTTTAACGTCCTTTGGTCTACAAAAATTGGCGTTTCGTCCTTGCGATCTCACTTGGATTCATCAGATGACGGGAATAAAGCCCGTTAAAAGCTATTTTGAATCAATAATTCAACAAGTCCAATTAAAATTGTGCTAAGTCTTCAACTTGGCTGATGTATTTCTGTAATTTATAGAATTTATATTTATATTTAATTTTTTTTTTTTTTTTAATCTTCGACAATTATTTTGATTCATCACATACATAACTGTAGATGCTATAGGTACGATAAAATTAATAAAAATCATTGTATAGCAGTCCTAGATGAGCTACTGGTAAATAGTTTGAGTTTTAATTTGTCCTTCATGTTATTTTTTTCATTTCACACGCTTCACACGACTGACAAGAATGACGACGACGAAATACGAAAATTAGATATTCTATTAACCATTCTGTCGAGATGTGGTTTGCTATGCGCCGCGCAGCAACGCGCCGTTAAATGTGAATGTAAAGGGTTGTGTGACTCGTATTTTCGAGTTTACACGTCATGTTTCCGTTGAAAAGAAGATATGTATATATATAATATATATATATATGCCTTTGACTTCTTACATACATATATGGCTTTATATTTAACGATTGCAAGAGAAAATATAACATATAACATGAGATGATTGATGTATTAAATGAATGATTCACGTGAGCGTTGTGTATGTGATAAAGAAAAAGAAACAAGAAAAAACAGGGGCGATTGTCCCTACACTCTGAACCACTTATTTAAGTACAATCTTATGTAGGTACTATAATGTATGTTTTTTTTAATTTTGGGAAAAGACTTTTACAGAAAGAAAGGAGGAGTTACAATATAGGGTTCGATATAGGGTTCGAGGGACGAGGCTATTTTTTGAAAGATTTCTGAAGTGCTTCTTCGTCTTATTAGAAAACGTTTAAGTTCTTTTTTGGACATTTTAAAATCTCCTCTTTAACATCTAACATTTTATGATTTATTCATTCATTAATTTAAAATGAATGGTCTCAATTTTTTAACTTAATTATTCAAAGGTATTTTATGTCAAAGGTAGCTTGGTGTGATCTGGCAAGACAGTGGTGTGTATCTTAAGATACTACTTACAAAAAATATTGGGTACCTACCTACCTAGAATTTAAAACGTTATTTTCAATCTATTCCCCGGTTTTATTACTTCTAAGAAGTGGTGGAAGAAGAGATGAGTTTCTTAAAATCTCTAATGACCGTAACTATATTGACTAAAAATATTCTATGGCTGACCAATTACTAAAACTGCTTGACATTTTATGACCAAAATTGCTGACCTTTTAAATTTCATACCTTTATCAAATATCCCACATATTTGACCACCTTATAGGTATATGTATGTAAGTTTGTAGGATGTTGGAAAAAAAAATATGCCATTTAAAGTCATAAAAGGGAAGTGTCATATAGAATTATAAATTTTTGACCAAACGCTATGCTCCGTTTCTTTAACAAATGCAAAATAAAAATAATAACTTCAAGCCAACACAATCTTCAGATTCCATTTCGGTACATATTATACAAGTATGTACTAAAATTACAATTTACACTCGTTAGGCATTCGAAACTATCAATTTGTTATCAAAGAAAAACAAAATAAATATCTATCTACACAACTACTCAAACATCAAAGCACATGTTTCACAAGTTTATCTGAATTTAGTTTTATTTTGTTACGAAACTGCGTTCCATTACCACAATTAGACAAAAAAAAATGGAATTTCTACTCATTTAGTATATAAATATTGTATCTACACTAAATTATATAGAATGTATCTAATTTAAAAGTTAAACTTCTAACGTTCAAAACTCGTAAACAACTTTAAAAGATATAGAAAAGTTTATTCAAATAGATACACATAGTACGTATAAATATATAATATATATGTACATACTCTAAAGTACTATCAACCAAAACCTCCCCTATCCTATTCGTCGTTCCTCGACTTAATATTAAAGTACATTTTCGAAAGTATGTATGTAATGTATCTTAGTCTATCTTTATAGCAAAACAAAAATATAGTTAGGTATGTATATATTTAGTTAGACATTTTAATGATTCGTTTTTTTATCGCTTGTTTTTTTTCCTTTTCTCAAATTATGTTATGTAGGTATGTATATATTGTTTTTTTTTTTTTACTTTCGTTTATTCGTAAACAAACTGAAAATCTACGCAGTTAGAATATAGCCGGCATGGCGGCGTGGGTTTTGACGTAATATAAAATTAACATCCAAATAAGGGACATTATTGGGGTCGACAAAAATGTTGCAATTTGTGATTTGTATCTTTTATTTTGTATCTAAAAATGACGAAAGATGTTAAACTAAGTTAAGAACTAGTATATAGTTTTGTTTTCTATGTGATTCGAGCCTTATTTAGACAAGGTTTTTTTTTTTTTTTTGGTAATTAGGTTTATTTTAAGCAGACAATTTATTTCGAAGTTTTTCAACTAAATAACAATCAACTTTGGGAAGCTTGTATATTTGTGAGACATCAAAATAATAATTGCCATTAAGTATTCTTTTTATTTGCTCTTTAGAGCAAGGTTTGTGCGTCCACTGTTAGTTGAGTTGGAGCTCAAACGGGTTGACCGATTTGCGTTTAATTTGGTACAGAGTATTTTTATGTGATTTATTAGAGGGGGATTTTTTGATTAAGCTCATCTAGAAGTTTAGCTCCCATCATACCTTTAAAGATTTGCATTTTTTCAATTTTTGTTTCGAAAACAGCGCCAACGATTTTGATTAAACTTCATACCTGTAATGACCAAAATTATTGCGTTTCAGGTTTTTGTAAATTTTCGGAATTTTTCAATACGAAAATAGGGTTTTGATGTTTTTTGAAAAATGTCCCTTATATTTGAATTATTCACTTATAGATTTTGAATGTCTTGATTTTTCAATGTGATGCTTCTAAATAGTTAAAAAAAATAGTGCATTTAAAAAAATTTTGAAAATATTTTTTTTTTTAAATAAAATCAAACTAAAAAATCCATTTTGTTAGAACTTTTGACTTTTTTGTTTTACTCAATAATATTACTCTTAATATAACCCTTAAAAAGATAAAAATAAATCTGTTTTTTTTTTTTTTTTACTAAATTTTGAAAATAGAAAAAATTAATTAAAAAAAAATAATAGTTAGAAAAGTTTGTCCCTTTCAAAACTCTGTTTTAAAAAGTTTCATAATTAAAGCACTTTACATGCAAAACTGCTGGGTCGTGGCTCTGCCATTTACATGAGACATCCATTTATTTTGACGCGTGAAATTCATAATGAGCATTTTCATTTACGAACTACGCAGGTACAGACAAACAGGCAGATAGAATTACCTATATTAGGCTGAAATTTCAAACAAATTCATTTTTGCATAAAACTAATTACCTGACCTTGCATAATTATTGTAGTCATGCTGGTTATTTCCTCTTCTTTGAAAGAATTTCCAACAAAATTAATCATCTTTTCAAAGTATTAAAATCCATCAATTTTTACCTACCTGTGATACTTCTTCTTTTGGTGGCACAACGACGACGACCACGTGTTCAGAAATATTGTAGAACCCAGCTCTACTGAGTCTTTTCATTTTCATTTTCAAAGCAAAAGTAGGCGTTTAATTGTTTTAACATTAAAGTGAACAAAACTTAGATGAAAACAACACAGGGACTTGTGGAACTATACAATAGCAGTTTCTTCGAATAAATTAAATTCTGGCTTGAGATCAATTGAAATTATATGTATAGGTTGTAAGACTACCTTTATAATTTTTTTTTGATATACAGTTTTTAAGCCGGAAAATCCAAAAAAAAAACTTTTTTTATGATCCGTTTCAACTGGTATAATTTTACTCGAAAAAAAAAACATAGTGATAATTTATGTAGCTTATTTGAAGTTCTTAATAACAGTACCGGATTATGTTGAATATAAATAGTTATAGCTTACTGATTTTATATAGTTTTCTAAGGGGCCCAAACATTTCAATTATGGGAATAGATTTTTATTCTACGAATTTAGCTAGAGATTTAGCTTAAGCTAAAATAAAACGCGAGTTAGTGACGAGTTTGTTACTAAATGGAAGATCTCATTAAAAGGACATAATTTTTGCTTATTGACCTTTATTAAATACATGTTTTAAAGTCATTTCTAATAAACAGATTTTAATTGTTAATTGAAAATAATGAATTGCCCTTTAAAAACAGTTAAACTTGATTAACTAATTATAAACTGTGCTTGCCTTAAAATGAATTTAAAAGTAAATTTTGAAATTTAATATTTATACACCGAGTTCAAATTTAAGTCAATTTTAATCTATTTTAATAATAAAAAATCAAAATATGTACCTGAGGTTTTGTATTGTTTCTAGTTTCTACACAACCAAATGCAGCCGTGTTTTTATACTTTACAAAAAAAATATAAAATGGATGTTTATTAAAACCTGTTCCATAACGTATGCCAAAGTTGTTTATGCGTAAAACACATTATTGAAAAAAAAAATAAAAAAAAAATAAAAAACAATAAAACCCACAGAGATATACAATCCAGAATAATCCTGATCAATAAAACCGGCATTTTTTTTAATTTTTTTTTTTTTTTGAGTTACACGATCGTGTTGATATTTTTATAATTTTTTATTGCGCTTCAACAAACCACCACCGGTCATAATGCAGTTCAATGACGAAGCTGGGTTGGCGTAACAAATGACTATACAATCTGCAATCAATAATATATTATACGAGTTTAAAGTAATTTTTTTTTATCCTTTGTGGATTTGAATTCGGACCAGGATATCATGAGAAACATATAAAAATGATACAAGACAGAGTCGGATTCCTTACATACTGAGACAAAAATTATAAGTGTCTTTTAGCCCCGAGTTTTAAAAGAGGCCCACTGTGCTCAAATAGATTTTTTTAGTTCTATTCTGCTGGTCGCTATATTATATTCTTCTATCCTACTTAGTATATTTAAACAGAAAGTGGCTCTAGACAAGACATGTCGGGTTATAACAGCTTTATTTATAAAGGCACACGTTTATGGCCCCGCAAGTCCATCAGGACCCTCCTCCGCCGCCGCCGATGGGCATACTTCGGTCATTCATAGTTATTTGCCAGGTTGTGTGAAGTTCGTCAATGGAAGCATAATTTTAATGGCGATAATATGTTGTATAGCTGCCAATAACACGCACATAGGATTGGTTGAGAGTTGTAAGTCACTAGGTCCTGGTTCTATACGAGCTGTCAAGCCGACCAATTTATTTATTTATCAAGACAAATTCGGCTGATCGGGTTTAACATAATGAAATACTATAGCTTTGCTGTTAAAACCATACAAAAATAATGATGATTATATAAGACAATTAAGTATGATGTTAAAGCATTTTTAGTATGATGCTAAGTTTAAAACAAGATTTTCCAAATTTTATAGAAATTAGCATCGTAGAATGTTTTTAAAATTTTATTAAAATTAAAATCACTAAATATATTTCATAATAACTCCATATGTCACTTTGACAGTTACAAAATTTGTGAAAATGGTATGTTTGCTTCCTTTTTTTCATGAACTTGAACTGTTTTAGGAGTGTTCTGTTCAGCTGGATTTTATTAAGAAAATACAGGTTTAGTATGATATTCAGTTAAAAAATGTTTAAAGCCATAAGATCATTTTAGTAAAGACCTTTAAAGGTAGAAAATTGTTAAGTTCTATCAAGCTGTAATGTAATCATAAGGCTTTTCAAAATTCTGCTCCACTGTTTTTTAACTTTTCCATTCGAATATTTCGAAAACCAATTTAAAATCTAAGATCGATTTTCGTTAAGTTCGTAATCAACTGAAGAAAAAAATGAAAACGTAGTAGGTTAAGTAGCAGATGTGGTTGGCGTCTGCGAGTTGAAGTGCGACGTGACGTCTAAAATGTATTACGCAGCAAAAAAAAAAAAATATTTACGTTTAAAGAACAACTAAAAAAAAACAAGTTTTTTCTTCTATACCTTTTTTCGGTTTCCTGTTTTTTAATTTATGTTTTCTTTGTAGTTCCGGTGTAGGTTTGGTTAAAAACTGACCCCTATTTGACTTGTGTGACGGTTATCATAAGTTACATTCAAAGAAAATGACCCTTTTTCGATAGAACTCGGTATAGAAATATGTTGTTCTTTCATTTAAAATCCGTTATTATGTTAATTCAAAAATTTCATTTTTTGCATTCGTCAAATTTTACTTTCTCACTCCATTTAATTTCTCCCTTCGAAATTCTACACCTTCTTCTATTTTATAATTTAATATTATTTGGTTACCTCTTCAATTCAATATAGATTGGGATCATTTCCGTTCGTTCTCTTGTTTATTTCCGGTCGATAATAGTCCTTCAACTAACTATTTTTGCCCTTGAATATATTTATCAACAAAAAAAAGGTCTAAACAGCTGTTTTTGTGAAAACCACTTAAACCTGCATATATGTTCACCATCAATCATTGAAAAATATGTATGTAGTGCCTGCATTATGCGACGATGGTGGCGCATTTTGAAGGACCTTTTTTTTTTTACTATTCTCTTGTTCATTGAGAAAGGAGTTTTTCCATTTATGTTCTCGAATTTCATGATCATTATTTTATATATACATATGTACATATACATATGATCTGTGTGCGCAGTTAAACCTACTCCGCCTATTTTCTGTTTATTTCTTTTTAATTTATTTTTATAGAAACTTGAACTATAGTTATGTTGGGTTTTTCTACCTTCGAAGATAAAAAGATCAACGATCAACCTTACCTAGCTTTTCAAACTATTTATTCTCGAATATCACCTAGAGGTCGCAGTATGCCTATTTCTAGATCGCTTCGTATATATTTCTCAGGTGAAGAAAAACCAAAAGATTACACAGTGCGAAAAAAAGTAGACTGATTTCATTGAAATCGGTTCAAATGTTTTTGATGAAATAGGAGAAGAGTTACGGTTACAGTGGAGTTTTCTGAATTCCTTGGTCAAATAAATGCGTCGGAATTCTCATAAAAAACATTTTAAAGTTCATGACCTCGTAAGTCGAAAGATTCAATAAAAACATAATTAATGTCAAAAAAGCAGAATTTGAACAGCGTAACAATTTTATTCTAAACATTTAACAAAAAAAGACAGAATTTAAAACCTTTTACTATAGATCAAAATTTGGCAGTTTTTTTTTTTGTTTCTGAAAAACATGAAAAAACAATTTTCGAGGTTTTGTACTTTAACCGTAGATTTGTCATTGTTACCCACCAATTCTGACAAATTGCTTGAACAAAATCGATTTTGACAGATGCGTAGAATTGAACAAAAATGAAACGCTAATGATATATTATTGATCTAGAGTTTTTATAAAATGCTGAGGCTGAGGGGTATGACAATACAGGAAAATTGTTTGATGTTAGGCAAAACGTGCTTAAGTCAGAAATTAAGGTTTTACCCGAAAGCTCGTTTTTTTTTTCTATCGGAAACAGCTGTCTTTGTCTTTGGTACAAATCGAAATTGATTCAGAAACTTAAAAATACAATTTCGTCACTTAAGCATTTTATAACTGAGATCCAAGAGGATTTTTCGGATTCAGTGTTACCATAGCCTAAAGATTGCAGAAAAAAATGTATTGATGCCGCGTGTGAATTTGATTAAAAACGAGTTCAATTTTATTCAAATAATTTCTTAAACTAAAGAGGCGAATATATACGTGAAAATTTTAAAATTTAATCGACAATTTAACCCAAACACGGCCTTAGTTTGGTTCGCTTAGTTTTATTCAAAGGCATTCCTATTTAAACGTTAAAAGTAAAAGTCCTTAAATTTAAGAATTTCTTCTTCTTTCAGTGTAGAGGGCTATGATTCCATAATTCCATTATGACTCACGGATGAGTTGATCTTCCAGTGGTATATTACTAAGTCTTTTTTATTGTTGTTTTTATTTTTGTCTACGCGATTGTTTTATTATCTTCACTGTTGCTGCCCTGCCTGTGTGGTAATTTCTTTGTTTGGGTTTTTTGATTCATAGATACAACTTTTTGATAAAAGATACTTGTTTTTTGTTGTTGTTGCTTTAAGATATACTTTTCATCTTTGCTTCGTCACGTTCATATGTTTGTATAATGCCTTTGGTGAAGTTGAATTGGATTTCTAGACCAAAGCGCAGCAACAATATATTATATTATTTCATCTCACAGAAGGTTTTTTTGAGTCAAAACAAAGAATTTCATTGGCATGGTTTTGGTTTAATTAAATTTATATTGACATTAATTATTATGAATATTGTGAGGCATAGGTATTTTTTTTGTGCAAAGCTTTATAAATAGATAACTAACTTGTTCAAAAAATAATATGAGCTGTTTTTTTCCATTTGAATTGCCTTGCCATACAAGTTTCTTTTATAGGAAATTCAATTTATATTCTCATCAATAGATCTATTTTGTAGCTATAATGAAATATCAAACAATTGGAACATTCTAACAAAAATGTTATTCAACTTAGATAAATTGCGATAAATTAGTGATCACGTAATTTAAACTAATTTAAAATTAAATAACTTTGAATAACAAAGTGCGCTTCATTTAATGGTGCACGAGTTTCTCATTAGCAATTAATAATGCTTTTGGATTATATTTTTGTCTAATAGTTTTAATTATGATCTTGAAAGATCTTATACAATTAAATATTCTTTTCTTATTTGGTAGCATTGGACGAAAAAAACGGCTTACTGAAGTCATTGCAGCAAAAAAAAAAGTCCATCACTATCACAAAAGCCCATCACTATATCCCTTCAGATTTGTGGCAAGTACCTACCATTTCACGATTTGGGGTGATTTTTTTTGACATTCCTCTTCACACACAAAATATAGTACGTGTTCAAACAAGTGATTTTTTTGACATTCCTCTTCTCACACAATAGTACGTGTTCAACCAAGCTACTTTAAAAGGAAACTACAGAAAATTTCTACAATTTCTAAAGAAATTAAAAGAAAACGTTAAAATAAATCTCCAGCTACTTATTTCAAAAACGTCAATAGCGTCAAAAATACAATTGTACAATGTTCTTAAACGTAAACTGCCAAAGCCATTCCAAAAAGAAATTTGTATGCAAAAGCATTATTTTCGATAATACTTAAGTTATGTGTTCGATAACATCATTTGCAGTGCAACTCTGCAGTAAAAAATCGAGTTGTTGACAAAAATAATAAAAAGCCAAGCGTGTTCATAAACGTCAAATACGTATGCAAGAAAATTGACTGACGTAGATCAAACAGATTTTGTGGAAGTAGATCGATTACATAAACCTTGTTAGCGTAATTTCCAAAAATGCACATTTCTACTATTTTTTCATAAAAAATAAAAATGGTAGAAACTGTCAGTTTTGGGCAAGTGACCGAACAGACCTATATTTAGCGATAGCATGCATCAAAAAACGACGACCATTTGACGATCAAATTGACGTTGATAATAAATACATAGAACTTAATTCAAGCTACTTATAGTAGAGACAAACAAACTAAATTCTATGACAATGATTTTTTAATTTGATTTTCATAACAATTTTTTTTTCATTCGATTGATTAGATATTTTGACGTTTCCATACAAACTATCGATAGCAAAATGATAATTTGTGCCGATAATACAGTTCTTATCGGAGTTCTGAAAATTATCTGACTTTTTTCATTATCAGCAAAAGATGGTGCTCACGAGAGACGAAATTAATTACCCTTTCGGTAAATTGTTGCCGATAATTAAATTAATTCTTGGAAAATTTTACGAAAAAGTTGAAAGTTACACACTTTTAACAAGTCATAGTTTCAAGTATGATATCACAAGAGACAAAGATAGCTGATTTGAAATTTATTAAATAATTAGAATGTACAGTTGAAAATGACACCCTGATCCTTGTCAACATTAAATGAGCCATATAGTTACATTAAGACGTTCATTACAGCGATCGCGAAATTTCTTACAGATTTCTATCGCGAATGGGCCTCGTGCGAACGAAGATCCGTTAAAAATCTCTACAAACATTTTTATCATCGAGTCGTATTGACCAACTTAACGTCTAACTTTTAGTCAGCATGAGAAGTATGTGAATACCCTATATGCGTATGCTTTGGTTTATTTTTTGACAGTTTCACTGTTTGTGTCAAATTTAAACGTCAAAAATCATTTTGGCAGTTCTGTTTTTGTAAATGAACAAAAATGATAATAATTAAATTAGTTTTACCTAATGTTGTTTTACTTAACTTCAAAAAGTTTTTAAATAATCTTCAGGTAAATAACTGTATATTATAACCCAGAGGTGAAACGTCACTGCTATAGATATAACAATAATTGACCTAAAATCCACATAAGGAACAAAAGTTTCTAAAATGTATTATTGTTTTCTGCTTTGTTATGATTATGAATATGACTAAGATCACTTAGATTTAATTTAAGTGTTTGTTATTCTCTTAAATGATTAAGCATTTTGATGAAATTCGAAAAAATCTGTTTATGTATGTTTTAATTAGTTAATGTTTAGTCATCGGGTTGGTCCATAATAAATTGACAACTCTATAAAAGGAATGAGTTAACAAAGAAACGATTTTTAGAAATTTCGCAATGTGAATGCTTACTTTTCTTTCACAATAGCTCTACAGGTAAGGTACCTTACCTACTTTATTTAAATCGATGTTTAAATACATAAATTGTTATCTATTGAATTTTTCATGATAAAGCAAACTTAACGGAAGTTAACTCTTTACATAAATTACCAGCAATAAATGTTGATAGCATAGTTAAGTATATTTGTTTTTTTTTCTTTAAACAGAAATGATTATTTTTTATTAAAGGTAAGATATCACGCAGGTGTAGTAAAATAATATACGATAAAATTAATTATATTGCGAATGACGAAATCACGTTGGAATAATTTTCTGAATCATCATACGATATAAAGGGTGTTTTATTCAAATGCACTTTTCTAGATTGTCTGTCAAAAATATCAAAAATTGCCTTAAATCAAGTTAAAATTAATGTCTTATATAAAGTGGACAATGTTGGTATAAAAGAACTGTCATTGTTAACCGCTGTGATATATTATAGAGGCTTATTAAATGTCCCCTATATTAAATAAATGGATAACAACATATCAACGTCATTTTATTCTGCGCAATGTTTATATTTTTTTTTGTCTCTGATACTTGTTGCACACTGCAACAATTTAGCGTGTTTAATGTACCATATATACATAATTAAAACCTCAAAATACATTTATATGTAGGTACATGTCTTTGAAAATATCTAGAATCGTGAGTATGCAAGACCAAGGTCAGGTTTATATTATACTGTATTAACTCATAAATAAATATTATGCACTTAAGTTTTTCCAATTGATTTAGCATATTTTTATATATTTTACGTAGATATGTCGTGCTATGTCTGCTTAATGTATTTTCAATACAAAAAAAAAAATCTATTAAAACGATTTCTCTCTTTATCTGAACTTAAAGCTAATAAATAATTAATAGAAATAGAAAATAAATCTACCGCATAATTGTTGATTTATGAAGCGTTTTATCTTCTAGAAAATCCGCTTACTAATAATAATTCCTGGAGATAATATTTTCAATACAAAAAAATATGTGGCTGTGATGTAAAATGGTGCCTGAGAGTAAGGAATAGCTATAATAAAATGAGATTTATTGTGGATTAAATTTATGATGTTTTGATAAAAAAAAACCAAACAAATATGCAATACCTCCTGTTTTCACTATTTTTTTCTTAATTTATAAAGCTAAAAAGCCCTTTGGATATACCATTTGTATCTGGTTACAAAGAGCTTAAAGGGGCCATTCACGATAAGACAGCCGTAAGGACGGTCACACGAGGTTCATTCACAATATAACCTGTCAATTTCTATAGAAAATCTCTACGAAACTTGCGACCGTCCTAACGACTATCTCAATGTGTGTGCCCCTTTAAGTTGAAATTTTTTAAGTACAGTAAAATTTAAAATATAATAATTTTAACTAATTACGTACTTATAATAATGTACATTCCTATTATTAAAAAAATTATTAATTATCTTGTAATTCACAAATCAACAACGTTTTTCAAATAATTTAATTCACGAATGAAAATTTTTATTAATAAACAATAAACTGCTAGTTCTAGTTAAGTAGCAAATTTTAACTTAAATCTACTACATTCAATAAGAAATCTGCTGTAGCCAAAGAGTATTATTTAGTTTTTCTCACAAAGCCTGATATTTTGCACACCCACTTTCTTCAAAGAAAGACATTTTCTATAAAATTTTAATTAAATTGAGTCCTTTCAATTCAGGTGGGTAGCTGCATTAATAATTTTAATGAATCAATAATTTTTATTCAAAACTTCCTTAAAACCACTTTCTTGTACTATTTCATCAGCAATTATACCTCGTTATAATATAAAATAAAAGCGATAGATAAATATAAAATAAATTGGATACAATGTTCTTATTTAGATAAAATCAAGATCAAAACTTTTGCACACCTACACGTACAGTATACCCGTATAATGAATTGTGATTTGTTGCAAAATATTTAATAACTTAAGCGTTAGTCGATGACGTCAAACCAATTTGTCTGATGTGAATTAGTGTAGTGCGCATTTATTTGCTTATGTTTAGCCCCGAACTGGTTCAAAACTAAGGTTATTGATCGATAAAACATAAGATTTGCAACCATAATGGGAAAAAGTTCGCAATATCCATATTTCGGACTTTTACGAGAGTTTATATGTTCAAAAATTTATCCAAGAATGCATATTTAATGAATGGATGTGTATTGATGTAAAACTGCATTTCTTCCAGTAAAATCGTTTGCAATCACTGATTTAATCCTACACATCATAATTCCTGTATAGACTTAAATATTATAGATACAAAATATCTTCCAAAAAGCTACTATTATAAACAATCTTCTTATTTCTTCCTACACACAAAAAAATTAAATACAAAATTTATATAAAACTGGTTTATTTTAATTTGATCTTCCAACAGCAACTATGTACCTGTATCTAGAACTAGATATACGGTCACCAGTTGAATAAAAAAAAAAAAAACAATCTCTAAGTCAATTAGATATAAATGTACCTATAGAGTCATTTCTAGTTTTGAAAGATTTTCTATTTCCGATACAAATATAAGACTCTTAAGCTAACACCATGAAGACAAAGATAGCAGACAAGAAAAGTAGAAAACCAACTCTTCAGAATAACACTTTATACTTATCTACTAGGTATACTGAATGTCATCTTTACTCGAAGTATTTCAATTCCAATCAGTTAACTTGGTTTTCAAGTATTGACTTCCCTTCCTTTCAAATTGATTTTGCTTGGAAGCAATTTACAATCTAAATTCACAGTGGACTCGATTATATATAAAAATCTTACAAATTAGAAAAATTTACAAAAAATGTGCATTGAAATGTTTTTAATTTATAAAAACAGAGATTTTGAAATAACGCCGATTTAAACGCCCACGGAAAAAAGGCCAATATGAAAATCGATGTTCGCAATGATTTGTCAATTGAAAGTTTTCAAGAAACATATATAGGTTTGCTTGTATAAAAAACACCAATATATACGCCCACTTTTAAACTATAATTTATATTTTTTCTTTCATAGTTTTATTTATAATCTTTGAATGTTTTTTTAATTTAAAACAAATATGTAGTGTAATTCAAATCTCTTTAAAGTACAAGGTGGCCAAAAGTTGTCACCTTATCTGTTAGATGTTATAATTTTTGCAAATGGTGGTAAAAAATCTTGTCTTTTACGACATCTTGTGATATACAATGTATATTTGAAATGATTTTACTTTATATTTTTAAAATTTTATTTTATTAAGTTTCGTATTAATTTTATTTTATTTTATTTTATTTTATTTTACCTTATTTTATTTAATCCTACATCGTCATACTAATTGATCCACTGTAAAAGAAAAGATATAGCCCTCAAGGCCTAAACAAAAACAAAACCTAGATCAGCTGCTCTTCCATCATCCATCTGTAACTGAACACAAACTGGTTCTAAATCTAAATACAAAAAATTTCCCCTACTGTGAATTTTATCTAAAAGGGAAACCGATCATTTTCAATGCGTTTCATGGATTCTGATAATTTTATTCATCACAAGTCTTAAATCAGTATGACCAGCATAATAGCTATTTTGGAAGTGTGTTAGTTGTTTTTGTTTTATAAAATAAAAGAAAAAGTATTTTTTTTTTTTAAACAATTCTTAGAAAGACCTTCTTTTCGACAGCAATGTTTGACTTTTATTCTTTTTTACTCTCATTCTGAAATTTAATTAAATTTTAATTTCTTTCTTGCACAGAAAATCACATATAAAGAAATTTTTGTACTCTCTTGCAAGAGCTCTCTTTTTTGTACTCTCTTGCAAGAGCTCTCTTTTGTTAAAAAATTACGAATTTCGTATATCAGGAAGAACGGCGTTGCGTTGGGCGGAAATTCACAAAAATTCAGAGTTTAGGAAAAGATTTATTATTCTTTGAAACTAAGAATTGACTTACTCTCGGCTTATAAGTTGAATATTTCATATACCATTGTTAACGAATATTTAACCAGGTAATAGAAAATCTATTTTAGATTGGCTTTTAAGTTTCCGAAAAATTATAAGATACTTTTTGTTCTTTTAAGCTTTTAATCTTCCAAACGAATTAAGAGGAATCTAAGACGGAATCCTTTCAAAGTTTAACTCAACTCAGATCTATCTATGCTTTTGTTTCCTGGCAAATGGTCACACTGTTGTGTACCTTAACCTAACTATAGCTATTACAAAAGAAAACAATGTTGCGTGTGCCTGTTAAGGATACACAGTAACTTATAAATTAGGGAACGGATGTGAAGTGAAGACTAAAGATGTTATTTACCCTTTAATCCCCATGTTACCTTCGATTTTTTACATTTCATACATAAACATTTATGTATATATGCGAATTGATGATTCGGGGTCGTAATTTTTTTATAAAGTTTTATCGAAAAAAAATGACAATAAACGGTTCCTATTGTATTACTAAAACCCTTTTGCAAAAATATGCAGGTCTTTTTTTTTTATTCAAGCTGGTACTGCTTGAGTGCCAGGCATCTGCTTTTCTGAATAGATTATCATATCTCCTACAAAAAAAAAAAAAAAGAAAGAAAATTTTGAGCGTTTTCAAAAACACAATGTGGATTTTTTTTAAATAACATTTAGGTATAAATATTCTAAAAGTCTACATATGATAACGGCAAGTTCTGAATTAATGGACTATAAAAATTTAACTTTATTAGAAGAATCCTGGTAGTCTATTTTTACCAGTCTCTTCAGTCTTATCCTTTGGTTAAGAATCCTAGTAAATAAATATGTGTTTTTTTTTTTTTTTTTCTAGAAAATTAGGTACCTATCTATACTATATATATAAAAGTTGCAAAGAAAAGGCTTTTCTTATAATTTCTTAAAAACGACCAGAACGATTTCGAATAAATTACTAATATAGGTATGAATAAGACATTGAAAATGAATGGTCTACTGACAAAAATTTAAATCAGGCTCTAATAAAACGATATCTCCCATAAAATAGTCATACAAAACAAAAATCCAATATATATAATACCTACGAAGCTATAGGGCAACTTAATTCGACCTAGTCTTCAACTTTAATTTCCTTTCAACTTCCCGCGGATATCGATCGATTGTCCGATTGGAAATGAAAATGTCATTTTTTCGATTTGCTTGGGAAAACAACGAAATTTCAAAAATGTAGGGGACATAAAAATAGTAGCAGTATGTACAAGTACTTATAGGGGATAAAATAGGGGTGCCCTCGATTGATTGATGCGGAAAGCGTTTCAATTAATTGTTCAAGCTATAATAATAACGGTTTTGTATTATAGTTTTTATATTTTCAAAGAAGGAAAAAAGGGAGGGTTTTAAGTGTTACATTGTTATTGTTGTAATATTCCTTCAGCTAGAACTTTTTTTCTTTCCGAAATGAGGGTTCATAAGGGTTTTTTTTCTTATATTACATACATATACCTATGTCCCGTTTATATAAGTAGTTTTATTGTGTCTATCAAATGTTTGACTATCAAAAATGAATGTTCGCATTTTGGTTTGACAGATAATTGTGCAGATAAAAATACAGAGAGGGATATTTTTTTTTTTCGTTCTTATTATTTTTGTAACGGAAATTAACGGACACATTTTGAGAGAAATAAAAAAAACATGTGGCACAAAATAATAGATACATATTCATTCACATTATTTAATAAGCTATTATAGGTAGAACTGGTTTTCTTTAATTATATGGAACGTTATAAAATACTGAAAACAAAGAAATTTACTATTTGACATCACTTAACACAGCAGGGTTAATTATTTTGGTGAAGGCTTTTTGTTCTTTTTTTAGATACCCTACCTTTAGTGGCGTCTACATTATGGTAATCAAATAAGTAGGTATAGGTAGGTAAATCTCTGCTTAATTGAATTCGTGTGAATAAATCAGATTTCTATACGTAGGCGTGTATATATAGGAAACAATCAACGAATACAAATTTACATTGTTTTGAAGGAGAATTTTAAAATCCCAAGAAATCTAAATCCCGAAAATCCAAATACGTAGACTTTATTGCTAAAATGTAAATTAGGTAGGTAGTTTTTGTTGTAGCTTTTCAATCTTTGTCTTTTATAAACACTAGCCACTATAAAACAGCCTCGATTTAGGTAATTAGCATGATAGTTCTTAATAATTTTCTACCTTTAAAACTCTTTATTAAAATGTTTTTAGTTACATTTATGGTATGACCTTTACTCTTTGACAATTACAAATGTTAAAATGTTGTTACTTGTTTACATGAACCGTCGCATAATTTAATAAGAAAATAGGTTTCTTAATAAACTCCATCTGAACACAGCTGACAGTTCTAGGAAACACGTAAACAAACATACCGTTTTTACATTTATTGTTCTTTAATCCTCTAGCTAAATTTTAACTTTTCTTTGTGAAAATAAAAATCGAAATGAATAAATATTTTAGAACAAACGATTTATTTCACCCAGAGAAAAAATTTACTGTAGGTACTTGAATAAATGACAAAAAATAAATTCTTTAAAATGTTTGAATATAAAACTTGTTCGCGTTCTTTCTAAAAGTGCCCATTTCTGCCATGTTAAGACTTTCAAAGTTCATATTAGAAAAATAAAACTGGTAGAATCTGCTAGTTTTGTGCAAGTAAACGAACAGACCTATAATTTCTTCTTAATAAACAGCTGTTATCTTTGACACACCTTGCGGTTGAGAAACTTTCAGATAGGCCAAACCATCACAGAACACAAATCTAAGGTTATTACCTTGCGCAGGTTGTCAAAATTGAAAGTGTCAAAAAATTAAAAATGACTGTTCGAGTGCCCTCAGGAACTCAACACGCATCATAAAAAACAACAATAAAATATTAAAACAAGACAAGAAAAGGGGCACTGAATCCACCATTTTCCCACTGTAATATCTCGATTTTGGCAGATGCGCAGAACTGAACAAAATTTAAAACGCTAATGATATTACCTTTAATATGTTTACTGTGATCCCAAACATTTTTAGATACGTTGAGTTATTATATCAGCTGCTTTGAATAGTTTTTCGACCGCGAGCATATTCTCCTAACCGTTCTCCTGTCACAATTTGTCAATTTGTAGTTTTCTTTTATTTTTTCTTTTAATATTTTGTTGTTATTGTTTCAATTTTGTAAGATAACCTCAGCTCAAATATAGAGAACTTTTCGCAAATAATCTACCTTATTGTGAGTTTCTGCCGAACAACATTCTACTTGGAAAATTTGACATTTCACTTTCCGGCTATTGTGAATTTCAACCCAAATTTTATGTTCGAAAAAATCGCTTTAATATGAACATTCATTTCAATTCAATTCAATTCGAAGTGAAATATATTTCGAGTGAAACTCACAAAAGGCTGAATATGAATATTGAAAATATCGAGGTGATAAATCGATTTGTAGGTCTTTTATGTTTACATTAATAAATGTTTTACATGTTAACAGAAGATCATTTAATATGGCTTAACATTATGAACATTTTGGAATGTGTACAAAAATTGTATTCACCTTATTCTCATTCTATAAATTACTGTTTGCGTCGATTTGAATTATTAACCGTGTTTAATGCGCGTGTCGCCTCTTCTCGGTTAGTAGGCCGCAACAACATCAAAGATTCTTATTTTCCTAGAAACCAATTTATTCCGCATCTGCTGCATTCTTGTTCACCAATTCTCTTTGCAGTTTGAATTATAAAAAATCATATGTATTTAATAGATACTGGATACACACATTCTTCAAACCCAAGAGATTTTTCAACTTCAGATACTTCTTTTCATTGTTTCAAAATTAATGTTTAGTATCAGTATCAGTATCAGTATCATCCTTGAGGTTTTCATTGATTTAATTTTGTATATGTACCTACCGGCAAGCCATCTGAAAAAATCCAATACCTTATACCTCCTATAGTAACAACAAACCATTAATAATTAACTCATAAATAAATCGTCTCAGTGCATTGATGAAATCCAATAGTTTCACAATGTGGGTAGTTGATCAGGTATCAGGATTGTTTTTCTTCTAGAAAAAAAAATAGGTTTTGGGATGATGAAAGTATCGACATATGTATACCTACAATACAGAGGAACCTTAACGACTTTCATTACTGTCACTTGATCCTTTTAAAAAATTGATGGATTTGTTTTGTGAGCCAGAAAGTAGGCAGGTACATTTTGCCAGAATTTTTTTTTGATTATCCTTAGACCCTTCTCAGGTTACTTTTTTTTTTGCAAAAGGTAACAGATATTTTTAACATCCTATTTGAAAGTTGAAATCAGCAGCCATAAATATACAACAGTCGACAAACAAACATTAAATCATTTTTATATTTCTTAAAATGCAACATTTTTATTATTAAGGATTTTTTTTTAATTTGGTAATAAAAAATCACAAATATTTAATAAACGATTCGCGTCAATTAATGGTAAGCAAGAAAAAAAAATGAAAAAAAAAAAAACAAAAATAAAAATAACTTCAAACAAGCAATTTATTTATTGTTTATTTAATTTTCAACTTTCAAGATATACCTTTTATCATAAATTCCAATGTGCATATTAATTTTTTGTTATTTTTATTCTTGGTTTTGGTTGTTTACTAAAAATTGTCATTTTAAAGGAACATTTAACTTTTAAAAAAATCTTTATTTGGATTTGATGATAATAATTTGGTTGATATTGTTTTGCATATTTGTTTTTTTTTTTTTTTTTGTATGGGGGAAGATTTTGTTTTGACGTTTTTTTTCGAACACGTGTTTTTTGTTATTTGAAATGATTCAAATATAGTGTGTATGGATATGGATATATTATGTAGCTTCAGTTCAGAGAGAAAGAAGTCAGATATAATTAGAATAGCGCAGTATATACATATGTATGTAGATTCACAAAAAAAAAAAAAATTAAAACAAAACATTAAAAAAACCTCTGTTCTCTTAACTTAATTTTAAAAATTCCAAATTTGAATTTTAAATTCTTGTGGAATCGAATATAATACTTTTATCTTATTTTTTAAATTTGGAAAATTATCGATTGGAATGTTTTGTTTATATGATAGAAATAATCAGCCCTATCCCCGGAGTTTCTTTCCCTTTTAGGAAATTTTCTATCAAGAATCATTTTCGAAATTAGGGAAAATATTTCTTTTTATTGCAAATTTTAACGGCGCGGTGTTTCTCTTTTGAGTTTTTTTCGGATTGCAACATCCATTTAAACGCTGCAAATTTAATAGCTGCAATTTTTGTTAAATGAAAAGAAAACATTTCTTCACACTCTTTACTCCGCTTGTGTCTCAAACAATAGGAAAAAGCACAAAGAAGAAAGAGCGATAACTCTGTAATTATTTCAACCTCTGCAACTTTGTTCACCCCGGCAACCGCATACGTCCCCCGCCTACGTGTTTAAAAATCGCAAGGGCTAATTGCAGCGTTTAAAAGCAGTCATTCCCGAAAGAAAGTTGTTGGGGAAAAATTATTTCATCGTGAATTCACGATTAAAAACAATTTTCCCCGGTATTTTTTTTTCCTGGGAGAAAATTTCCCATTAATTTGAGGATGGGGCTGAACATATTGTTATTAAGTTAAACAGCGAACAAAACGTTTTTTTTCAGATATGCAGAGATCTACTTTTTTCTCTAACCTATCATCGGAATTTCATGTTTCATTAAAATCGTAATTTCGACTTTGTAACGAAAGTATAACTTGTCATTTACCTATGTGGCTTCTACATACCTTAATATGACAAGTATATTTCAGTATAATTCAGGACCTAATTAAACCTTAGGACAAGCGTCAAGTTAAAGGTTATGTCAATTTCGGTTGTTTTTACGTCGCTTTCGCTTAGGCATTGGAGTTCCTACTCCTTTTTATATTTTTATTCCTTCTACTCAAAAAGCCTTCGATTGTTTTTTCGGAGTATTTTTCTGTCCACAAGTCCCCTTTCACACGAGGAAACAAGTTGCTGGAGATTTTTCTTTAAAAATCTCTTGTGGGCACATTTTACTCAAAAAACAAAATCGTAGAAATTCTCTGTAGTTTCTTTTTAAAATAGGTAGGTATAGCTCTGTTAAACATATAAGATATAACTATGGGAGTGAAATGAAATGCCAAAAAAATCTCCTCAAATCGTTGACCGGGGAGATTTCGTTTTTACTCGATTTTCGTCTAATTCTGACAATTAGGGGCTTAGAGTCAAATTGATCTTGGTTTTTTTTTTTTTTAATTTCACTAATGAATTGATTTCAGAGCTCTTATGACCTTGAAAAAAATATAAACAACTAATAATTTTTTTTTTCTTGATTTTTCTTGCAGTGCTACAAGATAAAGCTACCCTTTTGTGTTCAGCCAGCCATTCGGACTCACTAACAACATCAATGCAAAGAAACAAGGATGTCACTCTGTCGAACCCGATTCAGAAGTCAACCCGTATTCAGCTGCTAATTTACATGGTGTTTCGGAAGTGAAAAATGTCAAACGATCGAATGAGTAGAAAAAAGAAGATAACAGAGAGTTTAACGTGACATTAGAATTGCTCAGAATTTCAAGAATTTAAATTCTTTTACTTCTAGCTGTTCCGTTTAAGTGATAAAGGGAAATTTCTTAAATCCCAAACAAGAAAATCAGTTCAATCCTAAAACCTAACCCTAAGGGTCTTAAATTTTGAAATCACTGAATTTGCAGGAACACCCTGTTAATTAAAATTATCTATATTGAAATGCAATACATACAATATACCCCAAATCCAAACCAAAGGCAGATCGGAGGGAAAGAAGACAGTAATAAAAAAATGATCAAGGGTGAATTTCCAGGCAAAGAAATTCTGCAATCTGCATTGCATATTGCCCGTGCAGTGTGTGTTTCATTTAAAGGAACAGACATGAGCAGATGTCATAATAACGGAAAGCAAACCGAAACCAGTTTTTCTTTGTTAAAATTGTAAATATTTTCATTCTTCTTCATCGCAATATTCGCCGCTCGCCATAAACCAGACAAAATAACAAAGTCCAAAGAAACTATAACTGCACTGCCCGATCCCTATCCCTACCCACAATATTTATATTATTATTTGAATGTGTGGATCTTTTTTTAAAGGATAAGATAAAGATTTCTCGTTCTCAGTATGGAATCGTAAGTTTGCCTGGAAAGTTGGTATTGTTGAATTTTCGCAAATCAAAACAAAATAATAAAAAACATGGAAGAAACAGAGGAGACATTTAAGGACATGAAGAAGAGGTTCGATGCCAGTATTCAGGAAATATATAAAAGGTCAAAAACAACCACCAAAGTTCTTACCAAAGAGATCTATGATCAAACTGTTGCCAAAATCAAAGCATGCAAAGCCAATAACGAATTTATCCCAGCTTCAGTATATCAAGAATATCGAGGCCGGGGTGTTGACATCATAAGCCTGGACGGAGTTGACAGACTCATTGTAAGTAAAACACAGGCCGATCCCAAATACTATGTCCATATGGACGAAATGTTCCAGATTATCTACGATACACATGTGGCAAATGGCCATTGTGGTCGGAATCGCATGGAGAAAGAAATCAACAGGAAATATAAAAATATCACACGGGAAATGGTAAGGAATTTTTTGTCCATGTGTTTCATTTGCGACCAGAGAAGACCTGCTCCCAAAATCAAAGAACATCAGGTTAAGACTCATTGTGTCCAATTTGACAGGAGATTCTCCCGGTGTCAAGTCAATGTCGTGGACATGGAGGGCAATCAAGATGGTCCCTATAGGTATATTCTCATCTATGAAGATCATCAGACAAAATTCGTTCAATTACGCCCGTTAAAGAATTGCAGTTCCAAGGATATTGCTGCGAGCCTCTTAAGGATATTCGCCTCATTCGGCGCACCTGCTATAATGCACAGCGAAAATGGCCGAGATTTCGCTGCCGAAATTGTGAAGGAACTCGCCATCCAATGGAATCAAATCAAAATGGTCCATGGAAAATCTCAACTAAGTTCACTCAATACGGATATCCTGGAATTAATTGACATGTGGATGGAAAAGAATCGAATGATAAAATGGTCGAAATGTCTTCATTATGTTCAACTCATGAAGAATAAATGTCATCACAAGGCAATCGATTGCACTCCATACGAGGCCATGTTCGGTTCGAAATGTAAAATTGGTCTAGATTGTGAAGAATTGGCGGCAATGAGTAAAATAACCGAAGTAGAGACTGAAGAGGATTTGCAGGTCCTAGTGAAAGAAGATAGAACTTTAAAAATCAAACTTGAAACTAACGAAAATAACTGCGATGAAGGATCAGTCGATTACTATGAAAATTATTTGAAATCACTGAAGCGGGAAAATGAAAGCGAAGAAGAGGACGAGAACACAGCACATACAATGCCACCTTCAAAAATTATTAGACTGTCTTAAAATTAGAAATATTTGTGTAAATTATTTCTGTACATACCTAACCTATACATACATAAATTCACAGATTCTCTTTTGTTTAATAAAAAAAAAAAAAGGTTATAAAAATTCTGTCTTTTTTTTTTCTTTACTGAAGCTGGCTGGATCCATATTCTTTTTAGGAGAACTGCAGGCAATTGAATTAAGTCAGAACAAGCTTCACAAAATTATTTCAAATATAAAAAATTATGCAAAGCTATATCTACATTTTTTACCAATTTTAAGGTCAAATGTAATAAAAATTGGAAAATTGACAATTCAGCTGCACGCGGCTATAAATTGGGAATTACTGTTCCAATATTCAAAACTGAGGTGTCTATAAACGCTGAAGCTACTGCTAATATTTATTATACAAAATATAAAAATGTATTCACACGATTAAAATAGTTTAGGGGCTTGGAAAGATAAAAAAGCAATTTTTTGACGAAATTGGAATTTTCATTTTTATTTTCTAATCGATTTTCCAAAATTTGTATTGCATTCGAATCTTGAGTAATCAACGGCCATTTTGGTATATAAAACATGTTTATACGTTAACCGGAAGCTTCAATAAAGCTTACAATAAAATGAATTACATACAAAATTAACGTCTTATTATTTTGAAGGTAAAAGTATGAAAATTTGAAAAATTGACGATTGAACCGCACAAAATCCGCTATAACTCGGAAAATACAGGTCAGATTTTCAAAGTTGAGGTGTCTCCGGAAAGGTTGGCCCCGTGCGCATTTTCCTGATACCAAATTTTTTAAGTACTCCTACGAAAAAGGTGTTTTAGAGGCTTGAAAAGAGAAAAAGGTAAGTTTTTGGAAAAACTGGCATTTTCTTTTCCATTTTCCAACCGATTTTCAAAATTTGTACTTTATTATAATCTTGACTAATCAACGGTCATTTTGGTATGAAAAACTTGCGCGTACGTTAACCACAGGCTTCAAAAAAGCTTTTTAAATCTTCTTCAACAGAAAATTTAACAAAAATACAGGCATTTCATCGTTAAAATTTAATGTTTGAAAAAAGTATGAAAAAGGTGTCCCAAATGGCTCAAAACTTGAGCAATTCTTTCTTGAACATGAGAATTGAAGTTAAATGGAAGAAAATGCATTTTTACAACCCTAACTAAACCGTTAAAAAAACGTTTTTTCAAATATTCAAATATTAAAATTTTTGTAATTCCCTTTTTTTTGTTTTTATTTTTTTTAATAGTTTTTAGTGTATTTTTTTGATAAAAAATGTTAAGTATTGTTAAGAGAACAAATCGGGCTTGCGTAATAAAATAGGAAAAATGATACTTAATAAGGTGTTTTTTTGAACAAAATGATACCAAAGTGAAAAACACATCCTGAAAATGCCAAAAATTGGGTTTGATAATAAATTCCAGGGAAACCGTTATCCGCACAGAAAAAAGTTGTAGGGGGGGTAAAAACTGCTGACCGCCCTTGTGTAAATAAAAAAATAAATTCAAGTATCGGTTGCAATTTGGCAAAGTTAGAGCCAGTTAAAAAAACGTGACAATAAATCATAAAAACCGTTATAAGTCGAAAAGGAAGCGAAAACGAGAAAAACACCTCATAAGTTTTTCGACTTAAAATGACCTCAAAAACATATGGTTGGTAATTTTGGGTGACGTCATAACAAATTTTATAAAAAAAATTCTAAGTCCCTACTGAATGAAAAGTGTGAAAATTTGAAAAATTGACGATTGAAGCGCACAAAATCCGCTATAACTCGGAAAATACAGGTCAGATTTTCAAAGTTGAGGTGTCTCCGGAAAGGTTGGCCCCGTGCGCATTTTCCTGATACCAAATTTTTTAAGTACTCCTACGAAAAAGGTGTTTTAGAGGCTTGAAAAGAGAAAAAGGTAAGTTTTTGGAAAAACTGGCGTTTTCTTTTCCATTTTCCAACCGATTTTCAAAATTTGTACTTTATTATAATCTTGACTAATCAACGGTCATTTTGGTATTAAAAACTTGCGCGTACGTTAACCACAGGCTTCAAAAAAGCTTTTTAAATCTTCTTCAACTGAGAATTTTACAAAAATACAGGCATTTCATCGTTAAAATTTAATGTTTGCAAAAAGTGTGAAAAAGGTGTCCCAAATGGCTCAAAACTTGAGCAATTCTTTCTTGAACATGAGAAATGAAGTTTAATGGAAGAAAATGCATTTTTACAACCCTAACTAAACCGTTAAAAAAACGTTTTTTTTTTTCAAATATTCAAATATTAAAATTTTTGTAATTCCCTTTTTTGTTTTTATTTTTTTTAATAGTTTTAAGTAAATTTTTTTTATAACAAATATTAAGTATTGTTAAGAGAACAAATCGGGCTTGCATAATAAAATATTAAAAATGATACTTAATAACGTGTTTTTTTGAACAAAATGATACCAAAGTGAAAAACACATCCTGAAAATGCCAAAAATTGGGTTTGATAATAAATTCCAGGGAAACCGTTATCCGCACAGAAAAAAGTTGTAGGGGGGGTAAAAACTGCTGACCGCCCTTGTGTAAATAAAAAAATAAATTCAAGTATCGGTTGCAATTTGGCAAAGTTAGAGCCAGTTAAAAAAACGTGACAATAAATCATAAAAACCGTTATAAGTCGAAAAGGAAGCGAAAACGAGAAAAACACCTCATAAGTTTTTCGACTTAAAATGACCTCAAAAACATATGGTTGGTAATTTTGGGTGACGTCATAACAAATTTTATAAAAAAAATTCTAAGTCCCTACTGAATGAAAAGTGTGAAAATTTGAAAAATTGACGATTGAAGCGCACAAAATCCGCTATAACTCGGAAAATACAGGTCAGATTTTCAAAGTTGAGGTGTCTCCGGAAAGGTTGGCCCCGTGCGCATTTTCCTGATACCAAATTTTTTAAGTACTCCTACGAAAAAGGTGTTTTAGAGGCTTGAAAAGAGAAAAAGGTAAGTTTTTGGAAAAACTGGCGTTTTCTTTTCCATTTTCCAACCGATTTTCAAAATTTGTACTTTATTATAATCTTGACTAATCAACGGTCATTTTGGTATTAAAAACTTGCGCGTACGTTAACCACAGGCTTCAAAAAAGCTTTTTAAATCTTCTTCAACTGAGAATTTTACAAAAATACAGGCATTTCATCGTTAAAATTTAATGTTTGCAAAAAGTGTGAAAAAGGTGTCCCAAATGGCTCAAAACTTGAGCAATTCTTTCTTGAACATGAGAAATGAAGTTTAATGGAAGAAAATGCATTTTTACAACCCTAACTAAACCGTTAAAAAAACGTTTTTTTTTTTCAAATATTCAAATATTAAAATTTTTGTAATTCCCTTTTTTGTTTTTATTTTTTTTAATAGTTTTAAGTAAATTTTTTTTATAACAAATATTAAGTATTGTTAAGAGAACAAATCGGGCTTGCATAATAAAATATTAAAAATGATACTTAATAACGTGTTTTTTTGAACAAAATGATACCAAAGTGAAAAACACATCCTGAAAATGCCAAAAATTGGGTTTGATAATAAATTCCAGGGAAACCGTTATCCGCACAGAAAAAAGTTGTAGGGGGGGTAAAAACTGCTGACCGCCCTTGTGTAAATAAAAAAATAAATTCAAGTATCGGTTGCAATTTGGCAAAGTTAGAGCCAGTTAAAAAAACGTGACAATAAATCATAAAAACCGTTATAAGTCGAAAAGGAAGCGAAAACGAGAAAAACACCTCATAAGTTTTTCGACTTAAAATGACCTCAAAAACATATGGTTGGTAATTTTGGGTGACGTCATAACAAATTTTATAAAAATAATTCTAAGTCCCTACTGAATGAAAAGTGTGAAAATTTGAAAAATTGACGATTGAACCGCACAAAATCCGCTATAACTCGGAAAATACAGGTCTGATTTTCCAAGTTGAGGTGTCTATGGAAAGGTTGGCCCCGTGCGCATTTTCCTGATACCAAATTTTTTAGGTGCTCCTACCAAAAAGGTGTTTTAGAGGCTTGCGAAGAAAAAAAGGTAAGTTTTTGGGAAAACTGGCGTTTTCTTTTTCATTTTCCAACCGATTTTCAAAATTTGTATATCATTATAATCTTGACTAACCAACGGTCATTTTGGTATAAAAAACATGCGGGTACGTTAATCACAGGCTTCAAAAAAGCGTTCTAAATCTTCTTAAACTCGAAATTTTACAAAAATACAGGCTTTTGGTCGTTCAAATTTGTTGTATTGAAAAATATGAAAAAGGTGGCTTAAAATGACACATAACTTCAGGGGCTTGGCCAAAAAAGAGGCATGGTCAAAAAAAGAATCTTGCATGAAAGAGGCGTTGTTAAAAAAGGGGCGTGGTTAAAAAAGGGGTGTTGTTAAAAAAGGGGTGTGGTTAAAAAAGGGGTGTGGTTAAAAAAGGAGTGTGATTAAAAAAGGGGTGTGGTTAAAAAAGGAGTGTGGTTAAAAAAGGGGTGTGGTTGAAAAAGGGGCGTGGTAAAAGGAAGAGACCAAAAAAGGCATGGTCTAAAGGGGGCGTGGCCAAAAAATAGGTGTGACCACAAAATAGGCGTGGTCAAAAAGGGACGTGATTAAAAAGGAACGTGGCGAAAAAGAGGCGTGGTCAAAAAGGAACGTTCCCAAAAAGTGGCGCGTTAAAAGGAAAGTGACCAAAATAAGAGGCATTGTCAAAAAGGGGCTTAGCCAAAAAAAAAAGGTGTGGTTTTCGTTTGAGTTCCAAGTCAGTAATTGACATTCTATTGCACGAAGAAATCTGAAATCATCAAAAATAAAGTCAATGAAATAAAAAATCCAGTTTTATAGTGTGAATGATTAATATATTTTTTCAAATGTTTTGTTGTTATTTTGTTTCCATTTTGAATGTTCTTCTTTTACAAAAGCTAAGAAAAATAAAACACATTTGAAATTATAATAACAAATAAAAAAAACATTAAAAGTGAAAAAGATATTGAAATGCATTTTTTTTAGAATGAACTTCTTCCGTTTCTCAAGAATTTTCTTTTTTTTTACTTGTGTTGGTTTGAATTAATGCTGAATGCTAGCAAGCAAGTAGTTTATGTGTGTGTGTTTGTGATTTAATGTAATAAAGTTAATCATAAAAGATAGAAATTAATGGTAAATTAATTAATACAAATTAAAATAATTAACACGATGCATCGCTATCGAATACACTTCCGCCTCTAGACGACCAGCATCATAACATAAGATGATTGTGTTTCCAATGAGAGGATTCTGATGCTGAGTCCAAAGATGACGAAGATGACAACGAATGAAGAAAATGTAAAAAGATGTTTTTTTGTTGTTGTTGCTGTTGTTTTTTTCTGTTTACATGGGTCTGCCCATGCCCCGGCCTGGCGGTTTGCCATCTCCAGACTTAGGACTCTTGATTGTCTCGTCGACGGAGAGTATCATGCAAGCGGCTTCGCAGGCAGCAGTTAGAGCGTTAATTTTAATTATGGATGGTTCCCAGACGCATGCTTCGAAATTATCGGCAATGTGTTCCTTCATGATGTCGACACCGTACCAGCAGCTGCCTGGAAATACGATAGAAATAGAAGAAACATTAATATGGGTTGAAGTGGAATTAATTATATTTTAGATATAAAACTAAGCTACAATTATAATGGTTGCTATTTTCGAAAAAAAAAACAGAAATAAAATTTAACCCTCTCTAGTATATGCTTGGATAGATTTTGCATCATAAAGCAAGAATTTAAAGACTTAATTATCAAGCAAACATCATTTGGTCAAAATTATTACAACATGTCATTTTTTTTAAAAATAATAAATCTTCGAGGAGAAAAGTCTCCCAGCAACAAGAAAAATATGATGTATTATTTGTTTACAAGCAATAAATCTTTTTTTTTTTTATGTCAGAACTATTTGCCAATTGAAATAGTAAAGTCGTCCTCTTAACAACCAACAAAAATAAATAAGTAAAAAAAACCACAAAACTATTAGCGTCACTTACAATTCTTGAAAACAAAGAGTTATTGCCCGCATGACTAAACTTTATGTCAACCAAACTAACTTGAAGGTTATGTACATTTTCAAAAAAAAAAAAAAACAAAAAAAAAAAAAAGTAAAAAAAGATAGATTTGGTCTCGGGCCAATATAAATAAATTTATACACCAAGTACGTACTCGTACAGTAGAAGATGAACATGGGGGCAAACAATTCAACAAGACCCCTCAATGACATATTCAATTTTATCACAAATTTCTAAGAAATCTTGACGCCAACTAGCATTTAAGTTTTTAGAGGATTCTTTTCATAAAAAACAAAAAAAAGAAACAAAATGGAAAACTGTTTAAAGAGTTTAACAAAGGACGAAATGGGTAAGTTGGTATTGACAAGGACAAACTAATTTTTTGATACAAATATTACGGAAACATTTCCATTGTTAAGAAACATTGTAAACAAAATGTTTCAGCAAATAAGCCTCCTACAGACTTTTTGATTTTCAGAACACATGAATAAAGCAGGATTAGACCTTGATTAAACCTTTCTAGGTGTGATTTCCAAATAATTTGATTAGTTTTTAGACATTTTAAAAATACAAAACTTAAAAAAGGTACACACTTTCTCATTTGAGCTTGTAAATAGCCTGTGTCACTTTCGTTTGTTCTCTTCCAGTGGTATTTATTAGATTTTTGACTAGTTAGACAGTGTTTTTAATGTTTTAAATGTTCGAAATAGTTGAAAATATGCTGTATTTAATTATATAAAATGTGTAGACAACCGATTAAATAATAACAATAAAACATACTTATTTATAACTTAAATGATTGTCTTAAGTTAACCAACATTTATAAATATAACAGTTTGTATCTTTTTTCGTTAGCAAAAATATTAAAGGTATTTTTACTTGTTAATCCACCTAATTAACATGAATTAACTTTACTTTTATTTTATTGAAAATATTTCGCACTAAACTCATTGATTAAAGATAATTTATGTTTAATTTCAGTTTATTAATAAGGTTTTAAGTATTTGGTTGGATAGAAAACCTGTCTAAAAAGTATAATTCGGCAATCAAATCTCATTTAAAGCAAATTCAGAAAAACAAAAATAACGAATGTAAGCCACCTCCTCAAAGTTGTTAATACCAAAACTTAGTATGTAGTTAATTAACTCCTAAAATGACAAATAGAGCTTGTGAAATGGGTTTTTATGTATTATAGGTGTCTTATGACGACAATCACGTTCCAAATCTTCTTAATACGGAAAATTGTTGCCTTTCAAGTATATTTCTAAAAATGATGTAGTGTACAATCTGTTTTTTTTCTGTGGGCCATCGAAGAGCCTCCAGTCTCTTTTAAAGGCGAAATAATTAAATTTATGGAAAATTCTACGTTCACAATAACAAGCGACGACGACAGCGATCACGATTTGTTGTCTTGTCTAACACCATTTGTATTGAAAATCTAAAAAAAAAAAATAAAACAAAATGATAGATATACTTCTTCTTTATACAACACGAAGCTCTAGATTTCATAAAGTATCTAAAACAAGAGCTATCCATCTATATATCTGCCCCATGGTCTTCCTTCGTCTTCGACCACCCCTTGTGTCTGCTGTTGCAGCTAAATCATTTGCTGCATCGATTTTTGTTGGAATTTTCATATATAGGTACCTAAAGAGTCTGTGATGTGATGTGTGTTGGAACAACAACTTGGTGTTCGAAACAACACCAACGAGTAAAGTTAACAACAACCATAATCGTTGGGATATATAGAATTGCGCAAAACTTGGTTACTCAAGTACAATGAACTTCTACAAATGCAACTCGAGCAAAATACGTTCTGTTGTTGCCGCAAAAGCAGCAGCGTTTCGCTGGAAGAGAGCGGTTTTCTGGTAAACTGCTATCTTCTCGTGGTATCTATCTGAGTATCTTTTTCTGCTTTTGGTTCTGGTAATGGTGATGGTGCTGCTGCTGCCACGGCAAAAACAAACCCAATAGCATCGCCAAGTGGGACAATGATGACAACGGTTGGCGTGGCGGCTGTTTTACGAGAAAACAATAACGAATAGTGTGACCAGCTTATGTGTTTTTTTTAGAAAAATAAAAATAAAACTGTTCTTTGAAGTCGCTTTTGAGATTTTCTCGTATTCGAGTTCAAAACGTATAACAACAAATTAACAAAAATTATTCATTCCTACCTACGATAGGCTCTCTTCTCATTTTTTCTTTTGTAAACAATATTTGATCGTATCGAGACTACGTCGGTGTCCTAAACACAGCTGGTCACTCTATAATTGTTCAGATTACTCGTAGAGAGGTGGAAATGAAAAGGAGGTGGCGTTCGAAACAGAATTACAAACAAACAGCACCAAAGAACCGTACCAAAGTTGGATATTCTGTTCGATAGTTTTCTTTTTTTTTTTTAGCTTAAAGTTTCAAGCGTTTTTTTTTATCTGGGCCAAAGTAAATGCTGATCCGTACCTACCTACTGCAAAAGACTAGTTGTTGGTGATACTGGTTCTGTTGTTCTGTGGGATACTTTAGTTTTTTTTCTTGTTGTGTGTTCGTTTTGTCTGGCTGAATTCCAAATGAAGGGACACGACGACGAAGAAATATACTGGCGACAACGGCGCATTTGAATTAATTGAGGGAAAATGTTTACGGCAATTACTCTAGCTCTCTACCAGAATCAGTTACGTGTACCTATACATAGTTGTTTTATATAGCGGATACCAAATGATGGCTGATGGTACTTACAGCATCACTAACTCCCACGTCGTTGTTGGTCGCTTCGACTACAGACTGACATTTTCCTCTAATTGCAAACTCGTATATAATACCTAAACCTACACACTATAATTGTAACAGTATACCCTCTATACTCTATAGCCCTCCCCACCCCCTTCACAAAAGTCTATACAGTATCTAAAATAGTTTCGGTAGAGTTTTTGATATTTGACAAGGGAAATTGGGAACCAAATTAGGGAGAATCAATTAGTTTCATTTCAATTAAGCCCAACACACAAGTTGAATGATGTTTCTCTCAAGTTTTCGAAATTAGGTAAGGTATAGATATACATAGATACCTTAAACCTAACAAACTTTAGGTACCTACAAGAGTAAGAGTGGGATATTTAATAGTCCAGAGGGAATAATTAGCCAAAAGATGCTAATTGGTTAGATTTACATTTCAAAAACTTTCGTGTCGATTTTAGCTTAGTTTTTAATTTATTTTCCCTAGGTTTACATTCTGGCCGCTGGAGCATAGAATTTTCATTTCAAATTCAAAATAGATTTTATAATCTATACGGAATACCATTCTATGATGGAGAGAAATATTATTTTCTTATTGACAAAAATATCAAATTATCCAAATCCATGGATGGAGAGATTTTTTTTTTAAACAGAATCAAGTAGGTACCCATGTTACATGTCAATTAAATTTCTGACATATTCTATTTGACATGTCTGACAGACACTTTTACTCTATGAAATCTGCTAAGTGACAAGGCACACAATTACTAGCACATTACATTTAAAAAAAAAATCCCTCTAAGTGCGATATAAATGTAAGTTCTACTGGATTTTGTGACACTGACAGCTAACAGAAACGTCATATTTTGATCATTGACGACGATGATGATGATGATGGCGGCGCGGCATTATGGGAATTCGCGTGCTTTCTTTTTTTTTATTTATATTAAATTTATTATGAGAGCTATTTTTGTCAAATAAAATTCGACAATAAAAAAAATAAAAGATATATTCTATTTAATTGCTTTAGGGAAGGAAACTCGTTCTTGTTTGTGTTTTGTTTTGGTAGATATATGTATGTATGTAATGTATAAGTATGTAGGTGGCTGGCTGACTGACAGAATGTTGCGTGTTTATTACTGAAGGTGTGTTTAGGTGTTTTAGCAAAGACGAAAAAAAAGATTCTCTCACAAAAATAAGTCTAAATGACACGGAATCACGGAGTGCGATGAGGATTGACAGTGATATGTTTAACAGAAACGCGAATTTATATATTTATCTATGCATTGCACCTAAATGTCAAAGTGGGGATGCGATTTTTTGTTTTTGTTTTTTTAACTTTGCAAACAAAAAGGACTTATTTTTATTTCAAAAGAATGTCACACATATTAAAGTCTCAGACGTGTGTAATTATTTTTTTTTAATTAATTTTTTTGTATTATTTAAATTGTACAAACGGTGGCGGCGAGACACACGAATGAATATTGTGAATAATTTATTTTAATGGTTTTTGAAGAACATACTAAAAGTAATTTTGTGGTTATTATTTTTGCACTTGAAAATATTGTTGTTGTTGGTTGTTGTTGTTTTTTTTATTTTTTTTTTATTGTTAAATGGATGGGTTAAGTGTTTTGATCTTGAGCCAGTTGTTTTGTTTTGATGAATTTTTTTGTAACCTTTTCAATGTGAGGTTTTAGGGAAATTAATTTTATGATGATTCAAGACCTTTATAATCTCAAGATAGTCGGAAACCGAAGTTTTTCAACATTTCTTCAATGGATTTGGCATAAGGTAGGAATTAAATTTTGGTAGATTAGAAATAAAAAGGCTCGATTTTTAGGAGTACATTTATGTTGATAGATAGTTACATAAATAGATAGATAGATAGATAGATAGACAGAGAGATAGATATATAGATAGGTAGAAATATATGTGACATTTCATTGATTTTTATGACAGTTCATTATTGTTTTTTTTACATTGAAGTTGCAAAAACTGACAACAGTATCGTGGAAAGCTAGCTCCTTTTTTAAAGAAAAGGTATACAAATTTTATATCCTTCCGAGCTACAAATTCTCAATTAAGGATCAGGATATATGTAGCTATAGTGTGAGTGCTGATACATTAGCCGCGCACCACACATCTTTCACCACCTTCAGATTTTACTTAATATGTGCTCAAAATTGCATAAAAGGATCAATAATATTCTATATGTTGTGTTGGTACATATACCTTATACTGTAATAAACACAACCATCACATCATGGTGACCAAGTTCTGCTGTGGCCCCCTGGTTAATAAATTTTCAATTATTTCCACTAGAGAGATGAGGGCGATTCCATATGTCATGGTAGCTATGGTTTATAAAAGATGTACGTATATAATATGTACCTATATTCTCAAAGTAACAAAACAACATCCGCCAATTATCAATATATTACTTAAATACACTCCATATCAATGGATTGAATTCGAAATTATTGTTTTTCTTTTTTTGTTAAGAGATGCGAATTAAAATCACATCGATGCGAAGTAAAATCACATCGATGCGAAGTGAAATCAAATCGATGGGAAGTGAAATCAAATCGATGGGAAGTAAAATCACATCGATGCGAAGTAAAATCACACCGATGCGAAGTGAAATCAAATCGATGCGAAGTAAAATCACATCGATGCGAAGTAAAATCAAATCGAGGCGAAGTTAAATCCCATCGATACAAAGTAAAATCACATCGATGCAAAGTAAAATCACATCGATGCGAAGTAAAACCACATCAATGCGAAGTAAAATCACATCGATACGAAGTAAAACCACATCAATGCGAAGTAAAATCACATCGATGAGAAGTAAAATCAAATAGATGCGAAGTGATTTTTTTTTCTCATTTGGGAATAACAATTTTTTGTCTATTCAAATTTCATTTTGCATCGATATACAAAAGAGCGTATAATATTTTTTTGAATGCCTTAATCATTGCTTGAGAATTAGATCAAGACATAAAAATTGAGAAAGTTTTGATAAAATCTAAGTTTTAAATGGAAAGTCCAATATAATGGAATTCCTCATACTTAGATCGATCATAAATAAAAAAAAAATACATTCATAGTTTGCTTTAAATTTTCTAGAAAGCGGTTTATCGCCTTTCATAAATCAATCGACGCCGAGTGTATAAATGTATCGAAGCCAGCAGCAGTAGCGCAAAAAAAAAATCTATACAAAGCAAGTTATAGTGCACACCTACATAAATGTATATCTACAATAGAAGTCCTTTGAAGTATAAACCATATACACAGCATTAAGTGAATCTAAAGGATTTATGCGTTCTTCCTTTTGATTTAGGGCGATGTTGTTCGCCATGATGGAATACCCTTACAAGTAGATATATGTATTGTATATGGCGGTGTACTCGAGTATGGATATTGTAATGATGGCGGTCTCAATAATCGTTTTGGTCTTCTTCAAAATTTTTCGGTTGAAAATACACAATGTGTTAGTGAGAATCTACTTGTATAATGTAAAATTTGACAGATGTGTTTTCATCCATGCGTCACTTATTATGTTGAACAGTGGGAGAGTGAATCTTCAAAGTTGGTAAAATTCTTATTTTTTTTTTGTCAAACATCAAGGAAGAAATTACGAGTTGAGAAGTCCGAAACAATAAATTTTTTTTCACTGAGGTATAGATACTGTATAATTTTATTATCAGTAAAATGAATTTGTTTGATATTGAATTTAAAGCTTAAAAGTTCAAGCCAAAGGTTTTATTTAAAAAAAAATTGTATCCTCCAAAATGTTCAGTACAAAAAATGCGAGTTAAAATTTGTTTGTATCAATTCAAATCGACCGCTTGAATGAATGTATTTTTTTTGTCAACTTTGAAGTCACCATAACCCACTGTTTGTTGCCATTTCCCATGTCCTGAAATGTTTCTTCAAGCGTTATTCCTTCTTTGATTTTTTTGATTTTTTTTTAACAAGTTTTTTGTTTGAGATATTTTTTTTTGTCATGGAAACCATACCCACATAACAACAAGTGTAATTGAAGCCCCTTTAGTTTTTGTTTTTTTGTTGTTTGTTTCTTTTTTGTTGAAAAACATCTTTTCCACTTTTCGACCAGACAGAAAGACATTATTCGATACTATTCTGTCTGGGCAAAAAATTCTCTGATAGAATTCACTCAACCGATATGAAAACACGGTAAAAGCAAAACCGAAACCATATTCCCTCTGCTGGGAGCTTTAATCTTGTGGTTTGAACAATCCTGTTAACAAGAAGATGAGTGGTTAAAGTTTACTTTTCTGTGACGAAAAAAAAACCCTATGTTATGGGTATGAGTTTTAATTAAGTTTCGGTATCTTTAAAAACTTGTATAAATTCATGTCAAAGAAAACCAAACCATCTCCCAGAAGACGACAATACATGTCCAACAAAAAAAAAAAAAAAAAACAAAAAAGAAACCAAAAAACAAAAAAACAAAACACCAACGAAAAACAATGAATTCGTGTTGTCAGGCTTTTATAATAAAACATCCCTGATGACAACCGACGACGACGATTTTTTGTTGGTCTCTACGACGCACACAGGAATCAAATTAAGGAACACACACAAAAAAAAATATATAAAATATTCTTTGATAAAATTTTTCTTGGAAAACAATTGTTTTTATTAGAATTTTCGGCTTCGGCAACTATGTATATAACAAAAACGAAAACTCAGGCCATGAAATAAACTCTTATCATCATCTCGCCCACATAAAACGTGTCAGTCACGTCGAAATTTATTAACAACATATACAGAGAACCAGCAGCAGTTGGGTTTTCTCTTCAAAGCCGAACGAAGCTCAAGGGTTTTGAAAATGGCTTTAGGTTTTTATATCAAGAGACTTCTTTATCGATATTATATGTTTGTAATGTATAACATTGGAAATTATTTAAATTTATACCATTTATGTGTTTAATGGAATATTAAAAAAGGTAAGATACTCATTTTCTTTATTGATATAACCTTCGGCGGTCAGTTAGATTCGAAAACTTAAAACGTGGGCTGAGATATATGTATGTATGTATGTATTAGTTGGGGTATTAAAATAATGTGCATTTTTATTTGTTGTAAAAGAAAGTATCGCCGCCGATCGTTCATCGAAATTCAAACACTGGAAAATGGTTTTAAGAAAATACTGCTCTCGTAAGTTCTTTAAATATAAAATAATGCATTAATTATTGCGATTTTCGTTCAAGTTCAATGCGACAAAAGTCGGTCGTATAAAAAAAATTAATTTCCCATAATAAAGCCTTTTTTGAAATTATGAAGTAAATTATTGCGATTGTCGTTCAAAATTCAATGCGACAAAAAACGATCGTTTCAAAAAGTTGAGCGTGTTCAAAATTGTTCATTTCAAAAGACGTTTAATTCCTTTTAACCTGTAAAATAAGTAGGAGCCCGGAATGTTTAAGTCTAAAAACTAAAAACATAAAAACAAAGTTGATGGCATAAAGATTCTATAAATTCCTACTCGAGGTATTTTTTTAAAAATAATTTCTCACATTGTAAGATGAATTTTCTTAAATAATAGTTGTATTAAAAAAAATAAATGTTACAATAGTTAACAAACGTTAAAAGCCTCTCTATAAATGACAGGTCTTACTTATTTTACTTTAATGGGTCAAAAGCCGTTTACGCTTTCCCTTCCACATCTTTGCCAATCCATAATACCTTTACCTATTAATTATTTTTGAATACACATATGTAAATTATTGCACAAAATTTTCTCCGCTCAGGTTTTTTCCAACCACCCCAGAGCCCAGATCTATGATAATCGTCGAAACCACTGAAGAAGAAGTTTTGCAAGAAAAAATCTTTTGCCACAAATCAGCCAAAACAAAAGCTTTCTTTCGTTCGTTATACAAGACACACCAGAAGCACAGATGAGAGACACATGTTTTGTCACAATTTTACTTTTTTTTTACAATTGAACCGAACTATTTTCCTTACTTTTCTAATTGTTTTTGTTGTTGTAAAAAAATGTTTGGTACCGTGAAAGGCAAATCCGAATCAAGACTTATACACCATAATTTCATTTACAAACGATGGTGATAGGCAGCAGATGACAGAAATTTATAGTTTGGGTTGATGTGTTGCATCGTGCCAGCAGATTTTTTTTATTTAAGTAAGCTTGTCAATTTTTTTTTACTGAAAAAGTTTTATCTTAAGGTTTTGTTAAAATAAAAATATTAATAAAAAAATCAATAATCAATAAAAAAGAATAATAAATGGGAAGTACAGATATTCGTCATTTGCTTTAGATCAGTTTATACCAATCATCGGATATTTGGAAACAAAAATCTGTAATAATTCACTGACTGGTATAAACTAGCCGTGACACAATATTTTATGTTTAAAAAAACTCACATCTAAGGGTACCGATTCGCTTTCAAGAATAGGCGTAGTAATCCAGAGTTTTCTTTATACCAATCAGGCATGTTTCAACTTGAATTGTATAAAAGAGGAAAAAACTGAAGAATACAAAAAATTTGACATGTAAAAATTATAAATTCGTATACCTATTTACATTCGAGACGTGGCGCAGATAGCCATAGTTTTTTTTATACCATTCAGGCATACATATGTACATACTTATGTGCTCTTGAGTGGTTTATATGAAAAAAACCTGAAGAATACAAATATGTGGAAATATAAAAATAATCAATTTGAGTAAGGTATCTATTTACTTTCGAGCTGTGGCGTAGTAGTTTCTTTATACCATCAGGCACATATATGCGCTTGAATGGTATACATATAATCTATTTACCTAAAACTCGTTCTGAGATATTTATAAAAAAAACCTTCACTCCAAGATGGCGATCAACAAATTGCAACACAATATCTCAAACTACTATTAAAATTTCTACTGGTTTTTCGCGTTCTCTGACATCAACTATAACAACTTCACCAAAGTACATACTAGTTGGTTTCGTGTACTATAATTATTTAGAGCAAATCGTTGACATTGAGTGACAAGCACGCATCCAATCAGTTCGTAATGCTAATCCAGGTTGAATGTTATTAAAAGCAATTAGATGTTACCAACATAAAGCCAATTCTTTTTTGTTGTTCACTTTACTTTAAAGAAAATGTAATTTTAAAAGAGTTTGTAAATGTTTAAAGTGTTCAAAGTGCAAGTACCTCGTATAGGTGGAGCGGAGTACTCAATTTTTACACTAACTACATACGGTACCAGTTAGTGGGTATTCATTTAAGATGCGCACATTTCTAATTGGGTTTGATGTATAGAAAATTGTATGAAAATTACTTGATGAAAATACAATAACAACGTTGTTTTTAATGAAAAGAAAAAGAAAAAAAAATAGAAAATCGTTATAAAATTATAGGTTTTCGCATGATTATACTTGCATTGAATGAGTTATCAATAGACGTACCTAAGGATAGTTAGTAATTTTAACAATTTTCTGTATAATGTTTAATAATTGATAGGAAAACTGTTAACAAACTAAATACAGTTGCTTTGAAAGATGGGAGGAGGTTTGGTGATGACTGATATAATGAGTCCAATCAATATATACGTTTCTAAGAAATTCTGAAATGAAAGTCAAATGCAATCGCCAGATTGTGTTTCGAGTTTTCAGTTAGTAGCCTTATTTTATAAAACGACAATTTTTTTAATGAGTGTGTTTCAATTGTGTTTCAATGGTATAAAATAATAAAATTAAAATAACGAAAAATTACGCACTACTTTGTATGTTTATTTGGTAATTGGTATAAATTGATCTAAAAAGCACAACGCCCATAGTAAATTTTTCACTTATAACTTATCGTGTTTGAAGTTGCTAAAATATCATTTACTATTACCCAAGTTATAAATCAACGAATGTGTAAGTTTTTTCGCTGATTGGTATAAACAAGTCAAACGTACATAAGCAATAGTTTATAGTTTGAAAACACATCTTTGGCTTCAAGTCACTCCAATATACATACATACTTTAGAGAACAACTTTTATATTACCAATTGACTAATAAATAAAAGTATTTATTTATTCAATGATTGGTATAAACTGGTCTAACGAATATTTTGTTTGAATTAATATACCCTAAAAAAATAATTACTATTACAAATTGCAAGGTGTTTGATTTTTCGCTGATTGGTATAAACTGGTCTAATACACTTAAAATTAGTTTTAAAGCATTTTTTCGCCTCAATTTGTTACAAAATTCTATGCAAATTAATGATGAGATAGAAACCGATATCGAGGCTATGCCGAAATTTTGTGATTTTAACAAAACGAAACTAAATTTACAAAGTCTGGTCTCGTGGTAAGCACTAGCATTTTCCCAAATAAAAGTCGAAAAATATCAATGGTAGAGAAAAGAAATTAGATTTTAAGTTTAATTTTCTAAAATTTGTTTCCTCATCATTTTTCGTCAAATTTTGCAAATTATTTAATAAAAACAAAAATTCAAAATGGCATAATACAGGAAAGGTCAAAAAGGGAATCTAAAACTGCCTAAATTCTAATAATTCAAAAGAGAAAAACTAAAAATCCTTTTCTCCTACAAATGCCTTTCCCTAAAGAAAAAGAAAAAAATTCATTAAAATTTAAAAATTTAAGCTCATCTGTGATAGAAAAAAAAATAGAACTCCCAAACACGCACTTTACCCCAATGACCAAATTCTATATATTCATCCTTCCCACACAACAAAAAAAGCTTTTACAACTCCATCGACACAATTATTTATTTTTCATTCAAAAGCTAGTTTCCTACAAAAAAAAAATATAGGTAGCTATACATTTATAAAAATACTGCGTAGGCTCCGATACTACGCATCTACATTATATTTGTAACACAGTTTGCCTCTTTTAAAACTTTCAATTAAAAATCTAACTTCTATATCTATCTATATAAATATTTTTATATGTCTACGCATATACATATATATTTTTATCCTCACAACTACACGAGCCTTTTTTCTGCCAAATGAAAGTTATAATTCCCTAGATACTCTAAAAAATAAAAATACCCAACAAAAACAAAAATATATAGTGTTAGTGCTTTGCTGATGCTTATACTGACGATCAAGGTCATGCCCTTGAAAAAAAAAAGCAAAAATGTGTTTCACACAAAAATAAAACTTGAAACGCAATATCCTCAGCCCCGAAGGAGTTAAATTCCAACAACACTAACAACACACACCACCACCAGTTCAAACAACATCAGCAATTTTAGCATTTTTCCATCACCCACCTCCCCCCACTCGATCCTGGACACAAACACAACATCTGAGAAGAAAGAAAAAAATAAATTACACCCCATCATAGACATACCAGGATGGAGGACGAAACGAGGCAAAAGGGTAGTCTTTTTTCATTCATCATACCGCACATCCTGTGCACATAGAAACATGAATTGAAAACATAGCTCGGGTAAATATCCTGCGTGCAAGGAATACAACCTTACCAACGACGACGACGACGATAACGATGAGGACGAGCATCGACCATAACATCAGGGATTCTATGTATGTATGTAGCAAGAAGGATGTGAATATTTTGGAATCATGCGCACTAGAATCCTTCCGAAACCAAACAACTGTATTTATAGCTATACCTACAGCTACAAACTGATGTGCTATGTCCTTCCTTTGGTGCGTCTATTTTTCGAAGCCCGGCAAAATGGGGCTGGGTTGGAATAGGAATTTCCCGGGGCTCAAATTTTCACCAGCCGCGATTCTACATTTGTTTTTTTTTTTTTTGTTATGTTTGCCTTCATCGTGATTTCCAATTTAATTGTTCATATTCCCCTAACTTCAAGCAGAACGACAGACTGGCGGATGGTTAGGGCAAAAATACAGACAAATTTTATAGGAAAACGGGATGATGATGATGGTGATGATATCACCCACCCACCATGGCACAGACAAAAGTAATATATTTTTTTTGTGAACTGTTAGCGATGGGAAGTGAAGTTTTATAATTAAGTCCCCATCAGCCGACGACCAACGACGCGACGGTTCGTTTAATTTCATTTTTACATCATTTGATTACATAGGAAACGTATTGCGCAGATAAATATAGGCTTTAATTGAAATTTAAATTTTGTGCCGAAATGAGAAAAAATAATGTTATATAGTGATGCGTAGGTTATCAGAAGAACTTGGTTTTAAGTTCATTTGATTACACTTGCAGGATGAAAGGAATTTTTTTTTTTACCAAAAATATATGTACATACTAGACTTAGTACCACTAATAGAGTCTTTAAAAATCGGGCTGGCTTGCGTCAAATAGCTATAAACTTGGTAATAATATACAGTCTTTGGTCTTATTCAAACCGTCGACCAATTGTGTAAACTGAAACATAATTTTCCTTATTTGTAGGGCAACAGAAGTTGTAACTAACTCTATAGTAGCTTAAATTTTACTTTTTCTACTTCTTCTCCTTCTAATTTTTGTACTTTTTCTACTTCTTATACTACTTCTACTTCTTCGTCTACTTCTTCTCCTTTTATTTTTCTACTTCTACTTCTTCTGCTACTTCTTTGACTTCTTCTACTTCCTCCACTTCTACTTCTTCGACTTCTTCGTCTACTTATACTTTTAATTCTTCTCCTTCTCTACTCTTCTCTCTTCTACTTCCTCCACTTCTTCTGCTTCTATTTTTTCAATTTTGTCTACTTCTTCGACTACATCTACTTCTTCGACTACTTCTACTTCTTCGTCTACTTCTTCTTCTTTTATTTTTCTACTTCTACTTCTTCTGCTACTTCTTTGACTTCTTTTACTTCCTCCACTTCTACTTCTTCGACTTCTTCGTCTACTTTTACTTTTAATTCTTCTCCTTCTCTACTCTTCTCTCTTCTACTTCCTCCACTTCTTCTGCTTCTATTTTTTCAATTTTGTCTACTTCTTCGACTACTTCTACTTCTTCGTCTACTTCCACTCCTTTTATTCTTCTACTTCTACTTCTTTGACTTCGTCGGCTTCTTCTACTTCCTCCACTTCTGCTTCTTCTACTTTTTCGACTTCATATTTCATCTCATTTCTTCTACTTCCTTGACTTTTTTGACTTCTTTCTTTTTCGACTTCTAACATTGTATGCCAATTAAATGACATTGATCAAAACAATTTCCCTGCTTCCTTAATATCGATTTAGGATATTAACTCCCAAAAAATAATTATTATTAAACTAAAATGAGTTAGTTCTAGTACATTCAAAGCTCCACACCTACATCCTGTATACGCTATATTTTAACAATAAACTTAGCATTTATTAATCACTTTTACTCAAAAAGAAAAATATAATAATAAATTCAAAGTGAACTGCTTTTATTTTTTTATTTGCTGACATTTATTTTGCGTCGTATTTTTTCCTCATCACAATCAATGATTTCCAAAAAAATGTAATAAATTTATCGTTAGATGTAAAAAAGCGAATTCAATGCAATAGTCAAAGGTCAATATGTTGTGCAATGTGCAATCAAAGCTTGAAGGTTGTCAAGTAAGGGTCTAGCGAAGTTTCGGGGGTTACTCCAGTTAACTCCTGTTCAGTGAATTTAAATTTTGAGATTATTCTAAAGGTATATTTTTGACATTTTATTACTGTTCTTAACTTGTGAAAAAGCCCTAAGTGATTTGCAAATTAACTCTACCTACATATTTTTACTCAAAAGTAAGTAAAAACTAACAAATAAACTCCGAGACGAGTTTTTAGTTGAAGTTCTCTCTAACTCTTATCATAAACCAGGCTAACTATAGTAATGTCAGTAAAATTAAGTAATTTCTACAGTAGGTTCGAATAAGTCTCCAACAGATCAGCCTTTGGGTATATGAAATACGAGTATGTATGACATTATAAGCACCACAAAAAAAAATGCAATTAACTGAGCTTGTGAGAAGAAAACAAACAAATAGGTATAAATTTTATAAAAAGAAAACCAATACGTGTATGTATTCTATCAACCATTGAAAAATTGAAGGATCAAATTAATACAAATACACAGATATATGTATAATAAGAATTACTAAGTGCCAGTTCAAGGTAGAATATAGGGGAACACACGCTTTGCTATAAAATTCAAATACATATATCTATATACGTATTTTTTTTAAATTGAATTTAAATAGCTTATAAGGTTTACCTACAAATTTAAGATAAACAAAATAAATTAACTCGACAAAACAAAATAATGAATAATAATGATGATGACAGACCGGCATTTATAAAATATATTATTTATTAGCAAATAATTTCAGAGTTTTTTTATTCCAAATTGTGCATACACGTTTTTTTCCTTAAAAATTTTCCACAATTAATACAATCAATTTTGATAACATTATTTAAAAAAAATATAAACCTTTTGATCAAAAAATATGAAATTCCATTGAAAACAGATAAACAAAATGTGGAAAATTCTTATAGGTAGCTGAAAATTTGTATACTTTTACTAATACTTTCATTCATTTAACGAATAATAAATTGAACATGGAACTCGTCAATTGGACAAAGGCAAACATACGAAATTATTCAAAATCCAGAAGTGTCGAATATACCGGTTTTTCGCATATAAACATAAAAAGTATTTAAAGTAAAATTTGTAGATCTGCAATTCTCTAATCAAAAAAAAAAGGATAGACACTTTTTTATACGGCCGATTATTTAGAAGAATCCAAAAAGAGGTTTTATAAATAAAATACCTACTGATTTTTCGTGTATAACTTTCTCACGGTAATTATAAAATCGAAAAGTAGGTTAGGTACTTCATGTACAGTTTGTAAATTATGTAACCCTATAGAGCCTAAAATAATGCATTTCCTATTATCTTTTAAAAAATTAATCAAAAGTAAAAAAAAAATACTGGCTTTTGTTTCTAAATCGCGAAATTCTCTAAAATTTATTTTTAATTAATTAAAAGATTCTCTACCAGATAGGTCTTCTAAATGTGTCTATATGAACAATCCATAACGATTTCATAAATGTCAAATGTTCACAATAATGGTTTTCCGCATGCAACTTTTTAAGACTTCGCAAAATTATTCATAAATAATAATAATTTTTTAAACGGTGAATTTTATCGATATTCAAAAGGCTGTAATAGATTATGTAAACATCTATAAAAATAAACTTTTATATAATTGTTTCTAAAAAGAAATTTTGGGAGATAAGTCAGTAAATTCTAGTCAAAAGTAAAAATAGCGGTTTTTAGCTTTTTGCTGACCGCCCCCGAAGGTGGACATTTAAACTATGTTTTTCTTCTTTTTTTTTCTTAATATTTTGTATATACCTTCAGCTAGAAGCCCTGGTAGCTAGTAGTATTTTACTGTACATTTATGTATAGTTTTAATAAATAATAATATTAATAATAATAATAATAATAAAAATAATAATAATACTTTTAAATGCCGAAGTTCTTGAAAAAAATTCTAATTTATTTATGGTAACATTTTCTCCAAAAAACTTTAATACTTGAGTAACGATAAATTTTATGGAAAGAATACTCATGTAAAATGTTCGTGGATAATGGGTGATATGAATAAAACAGAGCATGTTATACATTTGGTTTAATTAAATTTTTAAATACCAGCATCTTCACAGAACTTGCCTGCACTGCACCTGCTCTGAGCATGTTCTCCTTTTCTATTCATATCACCTAATGTAATCATCTACAAAAAAAGCTTACACTATATTTTTGTCTAAGAGCTAATCATTTAAAACAGTTATAATTTTTATTTTTTAAAGTTGTCGAAAATACCAGTTTGTAAATTGTAAATTTTTTCATTTTATACCTTACGAGCATCATTCAAAAAATATCACAAGAAATACAATAATTTACAAATTTCTGAGATACGATTCGAAAGTGAGAAATCACAAACCTTCTGAGCAAACAAGGTTATTGATTCAAAACAGCCAAAAGTTTATATCAAATGTTGGTAAAGCACCAATGGAACACCGATGGATCTCACTTGAAATTAGGAGATTAACTTGGTGGGGCACTTTATTAATCTAAAGTTTTATTATTTATTAAAATAAAAGAAACAATGTAACAATGTTTTTATTTGGCTGACATTGACCAATTTATTTTTTTTTTTTTTTTTTTTTTTAATTTTAAATTTTAAATTCCTCCCCATAAACCAATTATTTTGGCTTCCCAAGTCCATGATGCTAATTTATTTATGCAAATTGCGCAATCAAACTTTTTGAAATGTTTCCAATTCTCTTTAATATAAAATAATAAAATCGATAAATAAAAGCAAATTCATAAGGACACACCACACTAATTTGTGTTGTTTTTCTGAAGCTTTTCCCATATTGTTTATTAACTATCAAAAAAAAAAAAAAAAAAAAAAAAACAGATACATATATGATGTATCTATTTATATTCTGTCTGGAACTTTTAAGAGAATACAGTAGCAACCGTTTAAAGTAGCATTAAAAGAGAAAATACAAAATAAAACACTAAAACAATGAGAATAAACAAGAACGAATATTTTAAATTTTTTTTTTTTGGTTGAAAAAGTCTGAACAAAAAAATATTTTGCCAAACAATTCTATCCAAAAAAAAAACAAACACTTTTTTTTTATTTAAATGAATACTTGCGCACTGACATTAGATATTTCCTTTTTTAGAAACTGATACTTTTCGAGTAATTAAAAAAACTAAATTTCCTGCTTTCACCTAACACCTAACCTGAAGCCCTGATCCTGATTTAAGACAATTTTTAGGAAGTCCTGAAGAAGAAACAATTAAGCATAACACAAAAAATCAGCTGTGTGGACTGGAGTTTTGAAACACAAACTACTGATTGTAAAAACAAACGAAAATATCAAGAATTTCATGTGATGGCGATGTCATAATTATTATGTGGGTTTCAATGTCCCAAGTCGATATCTATAATATAATATGAACAAAACAAAGGTACCTAACGATTAAGAGACCGCGCCAAATTGTCTTAATAGGTGCAGTCAGCCAATAATAATTTTTGCTGTTTTCTTTTTTTTTTAATTTTTATTTTTGCTTATCCAAGCCAAACATGGTGTGGCCTCTTCCCTTTGATATCATAAGTCAAATTTTGCCCCAGCTTTTATTTTTACGACTTACAATACAATTTTGTTGTTTTAAGTCGTAAATTTTAATTTCTTTTAAATGTTTACCTAACTACGTAAGACGTTGAGATTGCCAAAAAAAAAAATAAAAAAAATAAAGAAAAAAGAAAAGTATTTTTTTTTTGTTTTTGCGCGTTGTTTTAGGTAACCGAATAAACATCGACAGCTGCTCGAAAGTTTACATTTTTTTCCTTAACTCATATTTTGTATATATCTACCTACAAATTTCAGCAAAAAACATATATTCACAATATACCAAGAAAAAAAAAAATCAGAAAGTAGGTATATAATAGCGCCAAAAGCCAAAGCCAAAAAGAGGCTATAAAAGCGAATGGTAGATACCAAAAATATTAAAACATGGCCGGATTATTGTCCAAAGCCATATGGAAATGTGCCTAAAGATTATTTGGAATATTCTCAGGATTCATATAGAATCAGTCTTGTTAAAATCGATTTTTTACTAGAGGTGGCAATCCTTGGAGAATCGGGGCTTAAACTAACAAGCTTCTCCAGCCAGCTATTAAACTTGCCTCTTTTAGGTTTTACCTAAAATTTTGTGAGATCCTTTTCCACGTTAGGCACCAACCAATCATTCATATCCAGCTTCGAATGAGGCAGTATCCCTGAAAAAAATTTACTTGAAATTTCCTGGATTTGAACCCGGTACTTCAGCGTGATGATCCATCGCCCCATAAAATACTGTAATTCTTTGTCTTTAAATTCTCTTCTACTACTTACAGGAGCTGGTATATTACCTATATTATGTTGGAAAATAACCGCGCAAATAAAGGGATTGATAAATTTAATTTCTTAAGGGTCTTAAAATGTCAAAATCCGGCCCTAAATACAAAACCATTTGAAGATATATAAGCTATATGTCGTATATAGATACTCAGATGTTTTCAGTACGAGTTAAATGGATGGTTGTGTATCTATAAACCAAAAAAAAAAAAAGACACAAAAATAAAAATAAATAAAAACAATTTTTTTTTATTGACTGTTGCGTTGGGCAATGTTGTTATTTTGGTCTTCTGCTCTCTCTTCCCTCTCTCCTGATGGATGTGGTGGAATATAAACAAAAACCAGAAATCATCATGTTGTTTTGTATAACGTAAGATAGTTATAAAAGATATTGTACATATAACTAGAGATACAAAGCATATACAAACATTTTGAATATATTTATGTATTTGTATAATATGTATGTATTAATCTTCTCGTCATTATAACGTCCGACTTGTCTTGTCTCGTCCGTATGTCGTCTCAAAATAATAACATAAAGTTGTATGTCTATATTTGGATTTTAGTCGAATTATATTAAAAAAAAAACAAAGAATAACATTTAACTTGGTAATTTAGTTTAGTGGGCTGTAATGGGTGTTTGTTTTTTTTTCGCATTTGTATTAAAATACTGCGCGCATGTTAAGAAGTCCTCTTAGAAAGAGTCGTGATGAATCATTTCACTTACATATACATATGACTTGCTATATATATACCTATAATTTAAACGGGTTATTAAAATATTAAGTAAATTGTTTTGACGTGCAAATGTCTGCCAAATGTATACATATAAAGGGTTTTCCAATAGGGACGGGTTGATTTTGACAGCTCGTAGCGGCCATATTGTTTCTTTTACTTTCTGTAAAAATATTGTCTTTTAATCAGTTACTAAAGACAAATCATCATGGCAAGTTAAAGCGTCGAACGACACGTACAAATGATAAAACTTTATTATCAAAATGGGTGTTCTCTAGTAGCAACGATGCGCGCGTTGCGCCGTTTTTATGGGGTACATGGTCGTCCTTCCAAGGGTACGTGAATAAGCAAAATTGCCGGATTTGTGACGACACCAATCCACGCGAGATTCACGAGGAGCCAATGCATCCAAATAAAGTTACCGTTTGGTGTAGATTTTGGGCTGGAGGCGTCATCGGTCCGTACTTCTTCGAAAATGATGCTGGCCAGGCCATCACCGTCAACGGCGATCGCTATAGGTCGATGATCACCAACTTCTAGTGGCTTGAACTGGATGATATGGACACCGAAGACATATGGTTTCAACAGGATGGCGCTACGTGCCACACAGCTCAAGACACAATCGATATTCTGCACGAGCGGTTTCATGGCATGGTTATCTCGCGCCGCGCCGAGGCGACGTGAATTGGCCACCAAGATCGTGTGATTTGACCCCTTTGAATTTTTTCTTGTGGGGCTATCCTAAGTCCCAGGTATATGCGAATAAGCCGCAAACCACCGCGGCCCTCAAAGACAATATAATCGATGCCATTGGTCAAATTCAGCCTGATTTATGCGCCAGTCATCGAAAACTGGACCTTTCGAATCCACGCCACCCAGCGAAGCCGCGGCGGCCATTTGAACGATATTTCTCACATAATGTCATTGATAGGGCTCTCAAATAAAGATAAAACCTTATTGATATCTCATACACAACTTGTTTTATTCAATTTTAAAATCGACCAGCGCTTAATTAAAAAACCTTTATATTGGTACTCAAAAAACTATAAACGACGCTTAAACAAAATTGATTCAAGTTTTTAAACAAATTAAATGTTTTATTAAGAAGAAAAAGGATCACAGAAGGACATAAGAACACCCTGCCAGACGTTTGTTAAAAAAAATATTCAAAACAAAAATTGTTTCTTATTTATTTAAAACAAAAAAAATACAAAATATGGGCCTTATGTTTTGAAAATTATATTATTGAACAAAACCGGGAGTGATAACTGTTGCCAAAAGAGGTGTTTAGTCCATTGTTTTTAAAGTGCCAGATGCTTTCCATTATTTTTTCTTGGAATGAATTTGTCTAATTTTTTAATCTTAGATAAATAATTAACTGACTCAACTGATTACGAAAATAAAATTTCAATAATTTTTAAGGTGCCAGATGTATGAGGGAAAAAATTCGTAATTTGTATACCTATGCAAAGCATTTATCTAACTTGTCCAATTTTTAATCTTAAATAAATAAGTTACTTGTCTTACGAAAGTTAAAATGTCAGATATTTTTAGAGTGTCAGATGTCTGTTAGAATAAGCAATGTTGATTCGTAACGCTTGTTTGTTTCAAGCTCAGTTAAAATATGATATATCTAATACTAAATTTTACATAACCGACAGTCATTTGGTCCTTCTGAGATTGTTTGCATTTCTGTGAAAAAAAATGTTGTCAGTCACAAAAACACCTTGCCAGACCTGTACTTAAAAAAGCATTTCTTTGTGATTCTTTTATTTAATAAAAGAACAAAATATGGGTTTACAAAATTCCTCTTCTGAAGGTGCCAAATCCGTGCCAGATGTGTATATTTTTTTATTTTGATTGAAATAATAGAAACAAAAAGAACAAAATATACCTATGTCTCAGATTTAGAAAATTCCTTTCTTAAAGGTAAGGCGTGCCAGATGTGTTGATTTTTTAAATGAAATACCTATTTAAATTTTGTGTCTTACATAAAATAATTTTTTCCAAGTGATAACAAAAATTGAGATTTTTTTCAACTTGAGATATGTATTGCAAATAATTACCTACAAAAATAAACATTGTTCTTCGTTCAAATATTTTAAACTATTAAAATTGTATGAATTTACATAGAAATTAGGCATAGAACGTAATTTCAAACAAAATGGCGGCCAAATATAGAATTTTTATGAGTAAAGTTGTGAAAAAATGATATTTAAGCATTAAATTAATATCTATTCAAAAATACCATATTTAAAAGCACCAACAGACAATTCAGTTAGTTTTCACCTAAATCTGAGTGGGGCTAGCTACAAACTGCGTTTTACAAAATTTCGTTCTGTCAAAAAAACGTGTTTGTTTGCAAACAAAAAATAAAAACACTCCACATCTATGTAGTTATATTTGTATGTATATAAATACATTTGTGTCTATCAGCAAATCCCAGATAAAAATACTCACAAAAACTGAACAAATAGCATACATTTCACTTGGTGGGGTTTGGAAAGACTTGAGGAGAAGGCCTTTCTTTATATGTATGTATATATAATATATAAAAAAATCTTAACATAAACTGTGATATTCCCCATCGCTGTTCTTTGCTCCCTCTCTCTCTTTTCATTTCATTCTTTACCTCTTTTCATTCTCGGGACATTTTTTCCTCTCTACCAGTGCCCATAAATATTTGTATATATGACGTTGAGCGAGAGTATCGACGTATCTAGAACTAACTAATAAACAAAAACAAGCTCTATGCTGGTTTGCTATATAAACCGGCAAGCATAATTCCATATCCATAAATCTATAGTCAGCCATATGCATCTCTATAGAGCCGAACCAGCAAATTCATGAGATTGTATGGGACGAGATTTCACGTTGGTATGAGTGGGTTTTTGCGCATCAGGAAAATAATTTTCTCTCCATTGCGTGCTATGTGTACCTATATTTTGTGCTTGGATATATTTTTGTTCCTGGGGATCTGCTGATGAGGATGGGCGACCAAAAAGCAAGAGGAGGGGTCTTTAGGTGGTGTGGTGGTATAAAACCTGCATAGCAGAATCTGAGATTCCATGCCACAATGTTCGGGAGGAGATTGTTGCAGTCCATGTGCTGAACATAGAAAGTCATATAAATATTCTTATTCCAACTCATATGTATGTACCTACATCTACACACATAGGAACGTGACGTGCAATAAGTGGTTAGTTCCACTCAATGTCCAGGGTATTCATATGGCCCTCTTCATGTTCTGTTCCAGAAGACCTTCCTCTGACGTAAACAAAAGTAAACCCTTCTAGCCCTCATATCCGGGGATTCGAAAAATGAAGAAAACTCGATTTTTCAAATTATTTCTTTTTTCAGTAACCGTAGCGACATCTAGCGGTGCGATTTGGTTTTTGTTAAAAAAAAAAGACTGTTGCTTTTTCGTGTTTTTAAAGGGACGCAAACATATCCCACCTAATAAAAAAAGCAAACCTTTAATATGAGTTGTGCTTTTTGTTGTTGTTTTGCAAAATAGCTTCATCGATTTTCCGGTGTCTGGTATTCAAAGTTCGTTGACGATAATTGATAGGGTGGGTAAAAGCTCTCCCCACCTGTCTCTCTCTCTCTCTCTCTCTCTCACTCTTTGGTCTCTCAATGTTGCTTTGCAATGCGCCACCTACAGGCTTTTTACATAACCGTGGCAATTCGGAAATTTAACCAGGGAAAGATTATGAACAGTAAAATTGCATTACCTTTAGTTAGTGGTATACGAGTATAGGTATAGATTTGAAGATTTCAAAGCCTTGGTCCTGATAAAAGTCTTGAACCAAGGGTTTGAGTGTTAGGGAACTAAAATGTTTTATATACATATATACCCGCACATTAGCGCAAAAGAAAAAGCTTCCATTCAACGATGGGATTATGGCCTCTGACCATAATAACAATCCACCCAAGAAAGGGGTAGAATTAAGGGGGTTGCATGATGACAAGGAAACCACCTTGGTTGCATGCAAGTTTTTTTTTTAATTTTTATTTGGTGGATGCGCTTAAAGGTTCAACGCTCCAAGGTGCACTTTGTGAGTTTCATACTTTGGAGCATTATGTATGTACATACTCGTAGGTAGATATATGAAAATTTTCATGTTATTGAGAGTTTTTTTTAACATCAGGTAGATGTGTATAAAGGCCATTATTTTTGTATGTAAATATGTAATCATGGTTACAGCTATCTGACATGTAAAAATGTAATTAAAATCATAAAAATATTTTTTTTTATATATATTTTTTAAAGAATTTTTAGATTTTATAATAGTCGAATTTTCAAAATATCTGATTTTTAAGAAATTCGATATTTCTTGAAAATTCGATAATTCTTGAAAAATTGACTTTTCTCGAGTTTTTTTTTATAAAATCGAATTTCAAAAAATATTGGTTTTTCAAGAAAAAAAAGTCGAATTTTTGAAAAATATCGAATTTTCAAGAATTATCAAATTTAAAAAAAATATCAAATTTTTTTTTTTTAAATATCAAACTTAAAAAAATATCGAATTTAATTTTTAAGAAATATCGAAATTTAAAGAAATATTGAATTTTTAAGAAATATCGAAATTTTAAGAAATGTTGAATTTTTAAGAAATATCGAAATTTTAAGAAATATCGAATTTCTTAAAAATCTGATATTTTGAAAATTCAACTATTATAGAAGATTTGACTCTTCTGAAAAATTCTATACTTTCCTTGAAAAAAAAAATCGAAATTTCTAAAACAGTTTTATGAAATCGAATTTTAACGATAAATAAGTTATAACTCGAAATTGGGGTGTACGATTTTTCCTTAAAAAGTTTTATGTATGCATACTAAATTTATTTTTTTTAAAAACCGCTAAGAGATTTTTAAAATTTTGTCCTCATAAATATTTAAATATTTACATATTTAAAAAAAATGAGATCGAGTAGATACACATACTTTAAAACAATTTCAGAAATTATTTCATCAATTATTATCTAATTATGTTGATTTTTAATAATTTTTCTGTTTAAACTGTAAGATCGATGCATGTACATACATTATGTAGGTATGTGCAACATGGTATGAATATGAACAATGAAAATGAACAATACCGTTTTTATTTACTCATACCTTTGTTGTAGGTGACATAAAATAAAGTCACTCATAAATAATTTATTTCTTTTAACATCAGATGAATATATGTATGTAGATTAAATATACTCAGGATTTAAAACCACAGCGTCGTTTTGCACTTTATTATTTTTGTAAAAAATAAATAGATAATAAGAAAATTCTGATTTAAAATAGAACTGTTAGTATTTTAAACAAATAAAAAAAATATGCATAAATAAATTTAAATTTTAATTATCTACTTAATTTTGTTTACCATAAAAACGAAACCGCACATCAAAGAGAAAACTTTGTCATATTGCTATAATTTGTTATATTTTTATAATAAATGTGTAAAGATACAAATTTTGATTATTTTAGTTCTATAAATATATACTTTTGTATAGAGAAAAGTTTATTTTTTTTATTTATAAATCATAACTAAAATAAATTGACCTTTTTCCTACATTTTCTTATCAGAACCAAAATTGTAATAAAAAAAACATATCACAATAAAAAAAATATATAATCAAAGAAACAAAACAAGGCCACAATTATTATTATGTAGTTAAAAAAATGAGGAATGATAAGAGAGAGGCACGAACTTCGTCACGTCGTCGTCGTTCGATAATTGAATAAAGATGTGGTATTCCTATCAAGTTTATACACCCAAAAAAAATATTTCGTTAAATCATTACGAAATTCATTTTTTTCATTCATTAAACGAAAAATTGTAAATTAAATAAATCTTTCGTAGTGAACCAACATACCTAAGTCCCAAAAAAATTAGACAATAAAACAGTCAAAGTTCAACCAAAATTCTGACCAACTGAGCTAATCATAAACTAAATTTGGACTGTGGTTATGGTTTTTTTTTTAAAGGAAGCTGGGGGGGGAGGATGAAATTCAAGTTTTGAATTTTGAGTAATAAAAAGAAAACTTGCCAAGTAAACCAGCAATTTTTTTTTCAGGTCAAAATATTCAATTTTTTCTTTTATATATGAACTTCAAACTTTACCGCTCTACCAAATTTTATCATTCAACATCAATGGAAAGTGCTCTAATTAATTGATCGCAGTTTTAAAAAAGTGGACGGATACCAAGTCCCCTGAATGGAAAACCTCAAATATTTTATTTTTTCCTTTATATGTACCTCAATTCCTACCGCACTACCAAATTTCGACAGTCTACAGGAAGTACTCCATTATCATTAATAAAAATTCTTAGGAATTGGGTGAACCACGCCCCTTAAATAGAAAAAAATCAATTTTTCTATTTTTCTATTTGTATGCTTTTCAAGCACTATCGCTCAATTTAATGATTGTATTGTACATCAATCCTAAGTGCTTATAATTGATAACAATTCTGTGAAAGTGATACCAAGCCCCCTGAATAGAAAAATCTCAAATTTTCGATTTTGTCCTTTGTATGAACCAAAAGACCTACTGCTTTGCTAAATTACAAGATTCTGCGATGTCGGGAAGTGCTCCATAATTTTGATGGTCTGTCAGTCAGTTACAGTTTTGCTATTTTTGAAGTTTCATATGTATCTCAGGAACCACTTAAGCTAAATAGTTGAAATTTTGTGAGGTGTCTAAGCTTGTCCAGTCTAACAAATATTCCGAATTTGAATTTTTGACTTTTTTCGTACTGAAGTGAGAGGGGGACCTGAACAATTTAATTTTAATATTAAAACAACTAATCGCATGTGGGCTTATCCCGGAGAAAACTGTGTTACTTCTTTGCTGCTATCGATAGTTTGTATGGAAATGTAAATTTTTGTCCGATGGCTTTTTTTCAATCAAACATCTCTGCGATTGGAAAAAAACAAAATTATTATGTACCAAGCCAATTGTAGTAAAAATAGAATTGCAATCAAACTGTTTGTTTGAATTTAGAAATCTTTTAACATTAAATGATATCATTCCTTGTTGAACACAAAAATTGCACTTAATTTCTCCGTCCTAATGGAAATAAACTTTATCAAAAATAACGCAGCTACAAAATGCAATTCGATAATAATATCTCACAAAAAAAATAAAAGTTGATATTATAAGACGTACAATTAATCTCATTTAAATGTTTATGTTTTTTTTGTTGTTTTAAATTTGATAAATATAAATACTTTCTTGTTTTGTAATGTTCTTTTGTTTTATTTCTCGAATATATGATTTTTTATCTTTTGTAATTTTTTTATTTATCGGAAATGATGACATCAAGTAAATGAAAGCCTACGTGACTTTCAAGACGTTGAATAAATAAATAATAATAAAAAAAAAAAACAAAAAAATATTTATGAATAAGAAAACGTGTTGAAGTTGATATCAGAGATTATAAGACAAGGCGATGAATGTAATGTCATCAATTTTAATATAATAAAATTCAATTCATTAATTTTTGTTTGACTGTCTGTGTGAATTTTGAGATGATATACGAGTAGGTGCTAATATGGACAAAAAAAATGTATATGAACGTGCAGTTTAAGTCTGAGAAAGTAATTCAGACGAGTTGGCGTTTTACTTTTATCGGATGAAATAGTGAGTTTAATAAAAAAAAAAAAAAAAAATTTAACAAAAACTTGAATGTGTATATTCAGAACTTGCAGGAAAACCAGATACCTACCTCATCTATTTGAAGTAGAAATATCTTGTAACTGCTCGTTCGTATGGAAAAAAGTGTCATGAAATTTTTTTGTAGACAAAATTATAAACCATAAAATCGTCTTCAAGAATTTTTTCCATAAATTAGTCATTTAAATATTTTGACTTTTTAAAACTTGACCACTACGGTCCCGTAAACTACGGGATTTCTATTTTTAAATTTAATGATCAATTTGATGGTTTAAGGAAGAGCTATAGCTATGCGTTTTCCCAAGATATTAAAAAAGAATTTCGTCAGTTCGCGAGATGAGGGACGATACATCCCACTTTTTTAAATCTCAGTTTTTTTTTAAATCCCGTTTTTTAAAACCCACTTTTTTAAAATCCCACATTTTTAAAATCCAACTTTTTAAAAATTCCACCTTTTAAAAATACCACTTTTTAAAAATCTTCAACTGTACTGCAGTTAATGTCACTGCAGTGTTACTGTAAATGCTATTGCAGTAAATTATAGGGTAAATCCTCAAGCAAGAGGTATAATTCTCGTGTGCATATAAAATTTATACATGGGTAAATATATAATTTAGATTTTGTGAGGGGAAATAAACGTATACATTGAAAATCAAAAACGTATTTTCTTTAAATCGAGTAGTTTTTGTTATTTTTTTTTTAAAGTACACAAACAACATTATTGTTATTTAGTTTAATATATTTATATATTGTAAAAAATGGGTTTTTCGGTATTTAAAAAAGATTTTGAATAAGCGGGATTTAATAGGAAAGGATTTTCAAAATACAAAAACTTTTTTCGAGATTTTAGAAAAACGGGGTTTTTAAAACGGGATTCCGATGCGCTTAGCATGAACTTTTTTCGAAAAAAACTAATCGTTTATAATCTATTCTTGAAAAACCGATATTTTCGTCATCTTTAGTGTTTTTTTTTTGTTTTAATGACCACATATTCTAAACGATCAGTCACAAGCAAAAAATCGTTGATATCCATTTTGTAGAAAATCGCAAGTTCTATAAGTTTTGCATTAAGTGTTTTTTTTTTTAGTGTCAACCGGTTAAAAGTTATATCCGAAAAACCGATATTTTTGACATTTCACCTTGAATATCATTTACTGCGAGCCAGATTTGACCATGATTCCTTCTCCAAAAACAAAGATTATTGCATTTAAAATCTTCACACATTGTCATTTTATTATTTTGTTAATGTGAATCTGGTGTCATCTATCGGTATAATTTTTAAACTTTAATATGTCAGTCATATGTATGTAAAAAAAAAAAAAAAACATTGGTAAGAGTGGTGAAAAACGAAACGGTAAAAGTTATTCGTTTTCCATTTCGAATTTATCTAATATAACAGGGCAACATAATTTGTTGAATATAGAAATAGAAAGTTCATTCAAGATAAGCTTATAATACTATGTTGTCTCTATTCCCATCATCATCATAAAACTTAGCTACTCTACTCAATGTTTAAACAATAATATAATTGAAAACAATAGCTTCAACCTCAATATTTATTGTCTTTCAAATTATAGTTAATCCTCTTCATATCATTGTTAAGCTCTCTGCAGCATTACAAACAAAATAAAATAAACGAAGGCATAATAAAATATAATTGGCTCTTAAGATAATCATATACATATACGACTATACCTATACCGCAAAAACAAACAAAAAAAACCGCATGGCCTCTGGAAAAAGACAATAAATTTGTAAACAGAATCATCCAATTTATATAGCGAAATAAAATAGCTGCAGTCGCTGCAAATGGCAATTATATTATTATTTTTGTTATCACAATCAAAACCTCGAATTAAATTATTGCGACTTGTTTTGTTGTTCTCCATCGAAGCAGAAAAAAAAAATAAATCCTTACCATAAAACTGATAAACCCCCTTCTCATTAAATCAAGAAAAACAAAATTATATTCCGCGCACAATAATATTATGTAAATAAATTTTATTCTATTGAGGGACAAAAACTTATACCTTCCCATTAATCAATCGAAAGTGTTTAATCTCGAAATTTATTGCCAAAAGCCTTGACTTTGCTTTTGTTGCAAACAAAATTAAACCTAAAATTCCTATGTTATGTTATTGGGAACTACTGAAATGGATGAGGGGTGGTAAATTATACAGTTTCCTCAATTTTCTATATACTTTTACTGGGAATTCTTTAGGCTTTAGGGATTGGCTACGAGGAAACAATAATTCAGTTGACCAGAAAACCGATCAACCAGCAACCACTTTGTTGAATTGCTCAACTTTAAATAATGATTTTTCGACTTTTAAAAAATATTTTTCCAAAGTACTAGAAGACCCGCTCCTATGTTGCTTCATTAATTTTTTCTATATTTTTTTGCATGGTTGTTTCTTATTTAACCAGGTAAACACACTAGATACGGAGCCGTACTTGTGCACAGTCGGGCAGGCCAGCAGTCAAGTCATTAATACAAAAAATGATCTCATTGCTTATGCCATAGATCGTTCTAGTTTCGCGGTTAAAGTCAAGTTAGCTCCTGAAACATTTTAGTAGGTAAATTTAAATCTCTATTTAAAAACCGGAAATAAAATCGCCGAATTAAGTGAATTAACTCTGGATTAACTGCTGATATATTGTAGATACGGGTTAAAATACTTTAGTTTAATTCAGGGTTAATTCAGCTTAAGGTCAATTTTTTTAGTCGAGAGTCAAGTTTAACTCTACTTAATGGATCGCCAACAAGTTTAAAGTTTTTAATCTCGATTTAACTCAGATTTAAAATCGGTGAGTTATTTCTAGATTAACTGATAAATTGTGGAAATGCTGGGAATAATGCAATCGTTTTTATATAATTTAAATGAAGAGTTTATATGCACTGGTTTAACTCAAGAGTTAATTCAATACATTGTTTTCAGGTCGATATTCAAGTTGAACTTGAACATTTGAAGTGTCAACCCGGGTTTAACTCTAAATCTCGAATGAGATATTGCACTGAAAAACTGTACCTTAAAAGGTTTCAAAATATAAACTAGATACTTAAAAAGTTCCGCTTTTCAGTTTATATTGAATTTGAATATTTAATATTTGTTTGTTTGCAAACGGGCCTTAATGTAAAATATATAGGAAGGCTAAAACACTTTCCCGAAAATAAAAAATATTATAACATTTATTTCAATTAAATCAATTAAGAATTCTCTGAGATTATCATGGACAAACATTTAACAAAAAAAAAAAAAGTTGAATGATCATTTAATAAAAGTTGGATTCCCACTATTTTAAAAAGTACTTTTAAAAGGGTCTTAAGGTGGCATAACTTAATATTTAGTATGCAATTCTCTATAAAAAGAAAAGAGAGAAGAGAAAAAAATATATATTTTATGCATGATGCACATTGCACAAATGCACATACATTTATTTACTTGGTACATTTCTGGAATAAATTGTATAAGGTTGTACCGCATCTTCCTGGTGGAAGAAGAAGAATCATTATCATAGATTCAATTCACGTTGCACTCTGGCAGAAAGAATGTTGTTGTTGTCTTCTTCATCGTCGCTTTGATGGGAATAAAAAATATAAAACATATCAGACCGACTAACACAACACTTCTCTTCCTCTTTCTTGGTGAAGGCAACGATTATACGAGTTGCTCCAGATGCAGTAAAAATAATTCTTTTTTTTTTTTTCTTAAAGCAAGATACGTAAATGAAGAATTGAAAATATACATATCTCCAATTCTATTTGAATATATGTATATAAGAGAAGGTATGTAAATAAGTAAGTACGAGGGGTTTGCGGATTAACTTCGACCCCCATAATCATTCAATTTGCTTAAAATTGGTTTCTATTTGGATTTCTCTAGATGAATCTACATTAAACTGAACTGAGCGGCGGAGAAATAAAATAAATCAAATGATAGGGGTGATAAGTAAATTTAAAAACAAAAATGTTGATTAGATAATGTTGCATATTTAATGCTTTTGAATTGTTTTCAACGTGGTAAGAGATTATAAGATGATGACATCTATATAAATGAAGAAAATATGAATATACATATTTACTTGCAGGAAACACACTTAAGTGGGTAGGGTGGTTAAAAAAAAGCTTCGAGTTTCAAAAGGGTTGATGTTATTTATGTGTTGGGGGTTGTTGTGTTTTGCGAAGTAATTTTACATCGATAGATTTTTACTCAACGTATATAGACGGTTACCTGTCTACAAACTCTGATAAATAAAAGGAATTCGGAATATGTAGGTATTAACCATTGGTAGCAATCGATAGTCGTGTTGGGCGCCATTTTAATACACATTATTTTATAAAATCTCGCCATTTTGAAAAAATCTCAACAAATTTTGTCGGGCGCCATTTTAAATATACGTTAATTTAAAAAATCTCAATAACGACGCACACTGGGGCCCATCATATGGAGAGCATGCTCAAAATGCAAAATTGAGATTAACAGTTTTTTTTTTAACTATTGTCTAGGTTCAAAGTTGACATAATTCTCTATCAATATGTAAATCTTTGAAGCTCATAGAGGTTGAAGCTTGATAAAGAATAAGCGATAAAGTTTGCGGTTTCTGTAAAAAGTATAGTCTGTTGCACATTTGCCGTTCATTTGAAAATCGGAAAAAAATAATTCGCATTAAAATAAACCAAGTAAAAAAATATGTCGGCATTAAATCAAGGTCAGTGAATAAGAAAAACCTGTTTTTATAAAAATTTTACTAAAAATTCTTGTTTAAATTTTAAAAAAGTTCAAAATTGTGCTATAAAAAGTTCAAAACCTTTTTTCTCAAATTTGCGCGAGAGGCTTTTAAAACCGATGACATACTTTAATACTAGAAATACTCCTGTTTTAGAATCAGAAGTCAGAAGTGAAAGCCTCCCGCGCAATTTGAATTTTTTTAATAAAGTCTATCACAAGGTATGGTCTGAAATTTGAAATAAATATCTTTTTTTTCAGATTATTATTCAGAAATTGTTTAAAAAAAAAAATTTTTAATGGATATATTTATAAATAGTAAGGAAACAAATTTTGAGCAAAAATTCAAAAGAATTGTAAATTTTGTTACCCAAAAAAACGGCTTGTCCTGCTGAAAATAGGGCCCACATTAAAAAAAACTTACGAAACTTTAAGACTCAATTGCGAAGTAAGTGGTTAATGTATTATAAGCACAATGACCGATTTAAAAATATAATCACCCCTGTTCTGATTTCCGTACCGAATCAAATCCGTAAACGGAATTGATTTCCGCACGGATTTAAAAAATGTGTTCTTAATTTCACTTTCACGTTAGGCTGTTTAAATCCATGACTATACCAGACCATAAGTCATCATCTAAACTCCTATTTGGAGTTTTTACAAATTTTTTTGAAAGGTGTGGATATTTCACCATGTATTTTATAAAGGCTTCAAACTGTGGACTTGTAGTGTGCTTACCCCTTTTTTTTGTGTACATACCCGTTAGTTTTATACAAAAAATTACAAAATAATATACTTATGTACATATAAAAATTTAGTGAATTCAATTCGGGCAGGAAAAATCGAATGAATTTCAAATGTCAAGTATTTCTAATCCGATCGAAAATCACAGAACACTCAATCCACAAGTATTGAAAGCGAAAAGTATTTCAGAACACCTACAGTCTTATTTATTAAATTGTTGTCTACTTAGACACTGTCTAAATTTTTTTCAAATTGATGGAAATATGTTTTATTTAATACAAATAAATATCACATTATTCACGCTTAAGACAATCTACTCTTGTATTTCAGTTAGGCAGCTATAACACAACAATAAACAAGGTTTTTGAACACATTTTTCAAATTTGGACAGTTGTCTAAAGTTAGACAACGTTTATAAATAAGGACACTAGAGTTTGAAAACGAAAGGATTTAAAAACGAATAGCAATTCAGAACAGGGGTGAATGATTTTGTTTTATACCATGTAAATATTTGTAAAATACTCATACATGTAGGTACATAATTTTTGAACTGAATTAGTTAAAAAAAATGAATTAAAAATAATTTTTGTTTATAAATGAATTGTTATTCCTTTTTTATTAATTATACAACCTAAAAACCCGTTTTTGAAACAAATAGTGGAAGTTAAGAGTTTTGAGCACGCTCTCCATACAACCGGCCCCAGTGTGCGACGTCGCGTCGCACGGAATTATCAATTTTAACCCCTTACAATAAATTTTTTGGCATGTCCCAATAAATTTTATACACAAATGTGTCAGTCTGAGAGCGTAACACCATTTGTTGAGGATCCTATTTTCGTGAGGGACAAAATTAACTGATTGTCAATTCCGTAGTGTTTGTTATTCCTTATAATTAATATATTTGAATTTCCACACAAAACCAAATTTTCACACATCGTCTCCATCCCCTGAAAGTATGCAATTTCAGTTTTTATCGATTTTCCGCCTTTTCAGATTGAAATTTTCCATTTTCGGCTCCGTAGTGTATTTACCTGATTTAATAAGAATCCAATGAAAACATCCCTATACAAATCGGATGATATTCAGTCAAATTATAGTCACCATCAAACCCTGAAAGTATGCAATTTCGGTTTTTCACTATTTTCCGGTCGAAATATCCTATTTTCGGCTCTATAGTGTATTTACCTGGTTCAATAAGTATCCAACGAAAGAATCCCCAATCAATTTGGATGAATTCTGCCAATTTATGCATTTACAAACAAAAAAACTAATTAATTTTTTTATACCTTCTTAATTAATCTATAACAGTTCAATTTTGGTTTTGAAAACTTTTTGCAAGTTTAAATTAAAATTGATGCCCTCAAAGTATCCTAAATGTCGAGATACCGCTATGTAGGTATTCTTCTATCTAATGTTATTGAAAAACAGATTTCCCAGCCACGCCCGAATTGGTAAACACTTATATCCAAATACTCGTATATAGGTACAGGTAGGTATAATCGAACCAAATTTCTACTCCCAAAAATGTTCCGGCCAATTTTCTCCATTCAACTGATCCTATAGAGTCGGAAAATATAACATTAATATTCATTGGATGTCAGCGCTAGCCACTTGTATTCGGGGAGGGGTTGTTAAGTGAGTGTGTTGTACTTAACTTAACCCAAAAACAATTTAAGCTCTTTTCTGGACATAGCCGACCGACCGGATGATGAGAACGATGAGGAAGAGGAGGCATCTTTATAGATGAAGCGACGACGTGTACCTATATTGCTAGCATCAGAGAACCAAATACAAATATCGACCTCCCTGATAATATGCATGGTCAGTTACGTTTGCCTGATGTTCCTGTTGTTGTTGTTATTGTTACAGTCATCTCGATGGTATTGTATATACCTTTGGAATTATTTCCATTAGGTATACCCTTTTGCACAAGCATATAGGTGGTACAGCGCAGGAGAACATAGAAGCAACTCATCTGCAAATGTAACCCTCATTATGGACAAATTACATACATACCGCTTTGGAAATAAATGTCTGGTACTGAATGTTCTATGAGACCGCCCTCGATTCACCCTCATCTATGTCGTCACCTTCATTGTCGTCGTCGTCGTCGTTCATCTATTTTTTGGAGTAGGACAGCATTTGTTTCGAAGCTTCTCCCGCTTACATAAATAACAACTACTAAGTAAATGAAACCCAAGTAGGTACTCAAGAGTTGTACCAGTATCTACCTATATTGTGAACTTTCATCCATAGTTTTTTGGTTGCACTGCAAAAATCTGTGTGTACTGTACAACATCCTACTATCTATCTGGCTAATAACTTTAAGTATCTCCAAAGTGTATGTATGTACTCTTGGGATAGATACATTTTTCCTGTTGGAAGCTATTATACAAGTTATTTCTGTTTTCTTTTTTTTTTTGGTGTGTTCGTTTTTGTGGAGGTGTGATTGCGTAAAAGACAACTTCCACGCAATCAAAACGAGAAGGCAAACAAAAATACTTCAAACCCTGCCCGTCAGAGCACCGAATTCCAAAAAAGCTGAAACACACAACTTGGTTAGGTACAGTTTATCGATCGGATGGGTGGTGGTGGTGATGATAGGGTCATTCACACCACCACGAAAAAAGCTTAAAAACAATCTCGAGAAAAAAAAAAAAATGTAACAAAAAACACAAACCCAACACAACATGAAAGATAGATACTTCTTGGCTGACTAAAAAGTTCATTTTTGTATCGTTTTGGGTTCTCTGGGAGAGTTCTGGAAAAATTCTTTTGGCCATGCGACCTTTTTTTTTTGCCAAAGTTGAGGGATCAGCAGCCGGATGTAATACACTATTTGTAATTTTTTTACTCCAGGTTGTGAGACAAAAGACATAGAAAGTTGCAGAAAAAAAAAGGGATATTGTATCCGAATTTATTTTATTTAAACGTGGTAGGTCCATTTTGTTTTATTTTTTTTTTATTTTGAAGTTTTTTTTATTTGCATTTTATGGTTGGGTTGTTTTTACTTGATGGCATGATATAAAAAGTCATGTATCTGGACCGTGAAAAAATATCTCATAAAACTTTTGTTGTTATTGGTTCTCAGGAATAACTTTGTGGATTTTAATGACACGAGGCTCGTGATATTGTGAGAACTCTTAAAAAAATGTATTTATTTATATTTAGTGACGTGACAGCTCGTGGAGAAATGAACTGAACCTACTGACTTAGGTGCAACTTTTAACCATTCAGGTGTGAGTGTTAATAGTCAGTAGGAATGGAGGGGACCTACGATTTTCTGCCGAGTATCAACGTCAAACGGCTAAGAAGAGAAGCGATTTATACCCTTGAAGGATTTTTCATTTTCTCCCAAGAGGGAGCACCCCACACAAAATATAAATTCAATGGCATCTGACATCAATCATCAATCTAACCACCACCTTAACTATAAGCAGACGATAGCAATTGTACAAAATGGCGAGTAGGAGTATACCAAATGGACCTATGATTTATGGATAATTTCAATTTTAATAAAAAAATGGAGGTACCTAAAATTAAAATTAAAAATTGCCGCCCTAAATTTTAATTAAAAAATATGTATCTACCTAAAAATTTTAATTGAAAAAAACCTAAAATTTTAATTTAAAAAAAAACCTAAAATTTGAGTAAAATATTTACCTAAAATTTCAATAAATTTTAAATTTGAACACAATTCTAACTTAAATATTATTTTATTAAAAATATTGACTTAAAAACTTACCTTGTGCATGTTTCTGGCGCAATTTATTCAAAATATTTGTTGCATCAAATCCAGCATTATCGCACAATTGACGTGGAATAATTTCCAATGCTTTGGCAATTGCTGAAATCAATAATTGTTCCTTGCCAGCAATTGTACGTGAGTAATCACGCAACATTTTTGACAATTCCATTTCGATGGCGCCTCCACCTTAAAAAGAAAAAAACAAAAAATATTTTCCATTATTTGAAATTAAAAAAAAAGGAAAAGAAATTGCAAAGTTTCAAATTAACAAAAACAAAAAAAAAAGGAAAGAAAAAAATAATCCTACATAATTTGGAAAAAAAAATGATTTATCTTTGGTCTTTTTTTCTCTAGATATTTTTTCTTCTTGGCATAAATCAAAAATTGTTTTTGAACAAAAATATAAATGAGCAAAAAAAATAACAAGTAAAAACTAAACAGACACACAGAAGGAGTTTTAAATGAAGAAAAGAACGATGAGTTAAGGGCTTTTCGATATATTTTCCCACACAATTTTAAGTTTCTAGAGATAAATATAAAAAAAAAGTTTTCAAACTGGTGTGTATTTTTGTTCTTCTACCCGCTGCTACCGACTAAGTGCGAATTAATATTATTTTTTTTTTGTTTGGCCTTATCTACAATTTTGCAAGCGAACTCAGGGACGGAATGAGTCATTTAAAGTTGCTATGGGAGCTAAACTTTATTTTTAAAATTGGGAGAATTAATTCTAAAAACGAAATTAATATCTTCAATATCTTAAATTCCGTCGAAAAACTGATCCTATATATGGTCCTACATTATCTTCTGTTACACGACAGGAAGGGGCCTTTTTCGGCCTTTTGATTTTTCCGTTTTGGATTTTGGGTTTTTTTATTTAAGGAAATATTTTTTTTGATTACGATCAAAAGTATTTTTTTTTTTAATTTTCCAGTTCTTAATTTTTGGGATTGTAACTTTTTGGGATTTGAAATTTTTGGTATTTTTCACTATAAATGCCGGAGTTCCAATGTCGATACAATCGAAATTTTTAATGGTAGTGGTTTAAAATTAAAATACTTAAACTATACTTGTAATCCTGAAATTAGAATAAATTGCTAAATTGTAAAATTTTGACATTTTGGAATTTTTATTTATCGATGCTACGATTGAAAAATATTTGACAAAGTGAATACAAGACATTTTTTTCCGTTTCAATTTTTTTTTGAGTTTTCTGGGTTTTTAATTTTTGGGATTTTAAATTTTTGGGACTTTATTTTTTGGGATTTTGATTCTTTTCGATATTTTTCAACTTTTAATACCAGAGTTTTCAAAAAGGACTTGGTTTAATGGGAGTCGTTCAAAATATTTAAACCATAAAATTATGAAATTGGAATAAGATAATTGGTAAATTTTGACATTCTGCTTTTTTTTACTTTCGAAATTATAAATATTTTTTTTTGGCAAAATGAAGATACAAATATTTTTTTCATTTGAATTTCAGGTATTTTGACTATTTCTGGGTTTTTTAGTTTTTGGGGATTTTGGAACAAAATTCTTCACCTTAATAAAATTCTTATTTTTTTTGTGATTTAAGTTATTTCCCACTTCGGAATTTTCAGTCGGACTTGTATAACGAAAAGTCGCCGGTAAGACAATATGAAATATCTAAAATTTCTGTTATATCACGATTAATACATTCGGGATTTTGATGTTGTTCGAAATTATGATTTTTTAGAAACTTGGAATGCATCGACAAATATTTTTTATGAAATTATGAATTTTGGCATTGATCTCATTTTTGGAAAATTTACAGAATATTATGAGGTATTAAGATAAAAGGGCGCATTATAGAAATCTTTAAAAAACCTTTTTTTATTTGAGTCTTGAATAATGGTACCTAAATATTATTTTATCAAACCGAAATAAAATGAAAACCAATACAATTTCCAAAACAAAAATTCGCCCTTAACTTGTATTTACTTTGACTTGCAGGAGATCCGGCCGTGCTTTTTTTTTTAGTAAAGTAATATCCCATTTCCGGGTTTAAGGATATAGCAAGGGAATATGGAAAAACTTTTAACTCTCCCAAAAGTAAATAGACAAAGTTAGATCGATATTACTGCAGCGCCAGCAAAAGTTAGACCAAGTTAAAAATCTTGCATCATTGTTCAATGGAAATTATAAAAAAATAAAAAAATAAAGATAACAATTTAAAACAACTACCAAAAACTAAATTTACTCGAAGACAGTAACTTTGAGAAATGATTTAAGCTGAAAAAAATCTAACGAGATGAGAGTTCAAATCAAGTTTCACGAAATTTAAAAAGAAATCATAATAACTGAAAGATTAAATAAAAATCATGGCAAATAAATATAATAAATTATTTAAAAACCAAACAAATATTTGCCATGAAGAATAAAATTGACAAATCAAGTAAAATTCTCTTTTGTGAATTGATGTCGTAATTTCATCGATTTCTAAATTTCCGTTTTCTAAAATTAAGGATAAAAATTTTATTAGATTTTTGTAAAAATAAATAAATGGAGCTAAAAATAATTCTATTTACGCCATTTCCAAGCTAAAATAAATTTGAACTATTAAAATAAATACATTATGAATGCATTTAAGCATTTGGAGGATTTATCGTGGCAACAAGGTCAGATGGAACGCGTCTTTTTAAACTATTTATAGGTATCAATTCAAGAAGAGAATTTTCATTTCAAAGATGTCAAGGTTAGTCTCCATCGTGTGAAATTTTTTTTGTTTATTTTATTTTAATTTTTTTTTTTGGTTAAGATTTAATCTTATTTTTTTCATGCAAGATTTAACACATGAACGTATAAGTTACATGATACAAGTGGCACAAATGAGATGTAGCAATTAAGATTAGGGCAAATAAAATGGAAATTTTTTTTGTTTACGTAAAGAAAACATGTAAATTCTGTATATCTAACATTTTCAAATGAACGAGATGTTATATATAATGTATGTAGTAGGTTTGAAGTAATTATGCAATGAAAATTACTTTTTATCATTTCCTACTTTGTTGTGTGATGTTTTCTGTTTAGTCGACCATTTAAGATAAAGATTTATTTATACGATTTCATGTTTAAAAAGCTGGATATTGTACATGAGGGATTTTTTTTACGAGTCAAAATTTATTACTGATTGGGAAAAAAGAAAAATATAGATAAATATGTAAATTATATTCTTAGATTCATAGCTAATAAAAAAATAATAAATAAATAATTTATCAAAATTTGTAAAGATTTTATGGATTTTCAAAAATTTTAAAATCTTAAATTAAAATAATAAAATTTTAAATTATCAAATCGTTCATATTTATTGTAGGTGGTGCTGCGAATACATTCATGCAGGGCCACGGACCTGTGGACAAACTTGCTACACACACGTAGGTATTGATATCAAATCACACACTTTCAACTATTTGTTCCGAAAAAAATTGTCCGGCACAATTTTTAATTTAGATGGTATTTTTTAATTTTTTTTGGGGGAAGGGGGCTAATTGTATTTCGCTTCTGAGTCCAATACAGAGTATTTTGTACAACATGCGAAAAAAGGCTTGGTTGGTTTAAGACAATCAAAAATCGTATCGGAGGGGGTCTCTTTCCCACGTTTAAGCGGGAGGTTCAATTTTATAAAAAATCGACTGGAATTAAAAAAAAAAAATACCTACTAAAAATCAACGACAACACTTACAATGTCATATGATGCCTTTTTTTAAAACCAGAAATCTATCCATTAATTCTGATTTCAATTTTCTCGAAAACTAGAAGACATTGAAGAATTTAATTTTCAGTGTTGGACTGTCAGTTACAAACACATAAGGAATCCCAATTTTTAAAATCCCATTTTTTTCAAAAATCCCGAAAAAAGTTTTTAAATCCCGTCTACTAAAATATTTTTTTTTTTAATCCAGTCTTCTAAAATCCCGCCTATCCAAAAACCCAATTTTATTGTAATCCCGCTTTTTAAAACCCTGTTTTTTTTGTATAATATTTACATATGTTTAATGTATAACAAACTAAATAACATAATGTGTTTTGTAAATTTCAGAATATCCAAAATTACTCGACTAAGAGAAAATACTTGGAGTGTTTCACATTTTTTTTTTGCTCACAAAATCTAAATTATATATTAACTCATGGGAAAAATTTTGTATGCAAAAAAAATTCTATCTCTTGCCAACAGTTTACCGCTGTTGTAATATTTGTTATACGGATTATTAAAGATGGGATTATAAATAAAAAGTGGGATTTTAAAAAGATGGGACCATAAATAAAAAGTTGGATTTAAAAAAATCGGGATTGGAAACAGAAGAACCTTATAATAAGGATTAACTTAAAACTTTTTTTGTTAATTTTAATTAAGTAAGTGCGATAACATATCAAGTACCTACATAATATTGTATAACCTAATGTAGTTCTTGAGAATAAAAAAGAAATTCTTACATCCTCATGTTATCATAATAGCTATTGCGAAACAAATAATAAAAAAAATATTTTCTGAATAAAGGTTCTCAAGTCAAAGTGAAACCTTTTTGAAAAGTTTCTCACATTGAATGATAAACCCAAACCCACATCATCCAAGATCCATCAAGAGAGGAAACGAAACGAATACATAAGACTTCTTTAAAAAAAAAAATGAATTCACAAATTGGACTGCGTGCTGTTCTTGAATACTGTTTTTTTTTATTCCTTGGTTTAAGATATCTACTTGGTTGTTGAAAAAAAAAAAAAATTATAAGGGAATAAAAAGTTTCCCATACGCAAATGAGAATTATTTTCTTTTTGTATATTTCTATCAAAAGACGTCAGTATACGTGTGACTTTGCTAAAGGACATTATTGTGAAACGTGAAACAAAAGCAAACCGCTCCCTATGAAAAGAAAGGGGAAAAAGGAAACTATTAGCTCGGAATGAGTGAACCCTTGAATAATAAAGAAAAGAAACTGTAGCTAGTTCTTAAAGGGACATAAGTTTTAGTCAAAGACATTGTGTAACAAAAAGTTATGAGGGTTCGAAAGAAAGGTCACATAATGACAGTTTTTTTTTTTTTTTCGTAACGAAAACTAATGCAGAACGTAATAAATGGTTGTTTCTAATGTGTGGTGCTTTTAAGGACTTGGGAATTCCGTCATCATGCAAATAAATGAAACTTGCTTGGTTGCGTAATTAAACTAAGAACGTATAATAATGTGATTGTTTTTTTTTTTAAGAGTGAAGGGAAAATAAATTTGAGACAAAATAACATTCAGGATAAGTTTTTTTTTCTGCTGGTGATATATTGCAGATCAGAGGTATAGAGCGATCCAGCGAGTTGTTTGACGAGGACGACAACTTTTTCCTTAAAATGGGCATCGAATAACGTTTTGACACATTCAGAAAAACTATTAAGAGGTCATTTTGAAGAGACTGGTTTCTGATGATTTTGAATAAGTTAACTAACTTTTACGATTAAATTAACATCATCGATGAAAACTATGAAAAGAGTAGTGGACTTAGGTGACTACTTTGAGGTACACCAGAGTCTGCGTTTATTAAATCAGAAAGGATCCCTTTAAACATTGTTGTCATTGTGACATGCTACTAAAAATTATTTAATAGTATTGAAAATTCATTCAAATAAACAACAAGTTTCCTTTAAAAAAACTATATACTTTTTTTAATCTAAAACGTATTGTGCCACTTAAGAATTTTTGAGTAAAACCCCTCGAAGTCTAAGTGTGTCCTTTTAAAATAAAAATCATTTCATCTGCTGCACTTATCCTCTTCTCATGTTGATTTGAATGCTTCTTAGGTTTCAATAAAGTAGCGCACATCAACTTAAAACAATTTCTTTTGAACTCAATATTTGTTTTTTTTTTTTTTTTTTTTTTAAAGACATCGCTCCACATGATGCTATATAATATGTAATATGTAGTAACCATATGTTGTTGAAAAGACATCATCATAATTATCTGTTCCATACCAAACCAACTGGTGTAGCCACATTGTTGGACATGCCAATCATGAAAAAGAGATAAAGTATCTTTTGGTGTCTGTTCTATAGGCATGCAGTGTAACCTCAAAAGATACATTATGTATGTACATACTTCCATCAAACCAAAGAAGCAAATCAGATACAAAATGTTTCATTTCTCTCTCCCATATCAGCTGTATGTGTTTGTGTAGGTTCTGTTTTTTTTTTTTAAAGAAAGATGTTAATTTTAAGTAATTATAAGACGAGACAAGATACAAAAACAAATTAGACCTCAAGTGGGTAAAAGTATCTATGACTCTTATGCTCACGACAGAAACCCACATATACCTAAGTTGTAATTTAACCGCAGCAGCAGCAACGGCGGCGTATACTAATCGACAAAATCATTAACAAGATACACTGCTGAAATACAACGTTATAGTTGCGGGGACAAAAGGACGGTAAAACTAATCCAAAACGCGTCAAGTAGGAGGTTAAGTTAGATACTTACGCACTCATATACAGTGAAAGTTCTCTAAGGTGAAATAATTTTCTTGGACTATCATGACGATTCTGGGTTCGAATATAGCCTTTTCGTTTGAATACAGCCTTTTCCGCCCAAATATTTTTGTCTTAGGTTAATCTCGCGAGGAAATGATAAATATAAAAAGCCTCTCATCTTAGTCGATCGAACTTGGCAGAAAATCGAAAGTGTTTAAGCCATGGTCACTCGCGAGCTGTCAGGCCACTAATTGTTAATAAATATTGTTAAAAAGCAAAGGTATAAAATATACAAATTTCTTCAAAGTCCAATCTTATTTTGTGGTTGGAACCTAATAGAAATCAACTTACAGAGCTTTGACTGTTAATGTTAACTTTGATAGTTAGTGTTCCTGTTTTTCTTTTTTAAAATTTTTTTTTTGTCTTAAACCTAAGATTTCAAAGAAGGAAACTATGCCGCGCAATCAACAAACCACTTCAGCTTTGTTGGTTATAAAACTAGAAAAACATGCTTCAAACTTAACGCATTTATCACATAAGTAGCTGCTGCTGCTGCCTCAAAGAGAGAGATGAGTTATCGAGATGCGTGATGCCTTGAAGATTAAGAGATACATTGGTTAGTCGAATGGATTGAATAGATGGAAATTAATAGCGAAATGAGGCGAGAACAATAATAATAACAACAACGACAAGAAAATCTTTTCTTTAAGTCAAACTTCTTATATTATTTATGCGCGGAGTTGGTGTTTTTTTTTTGTATAGTGTCTGTACAGCTGATGATGTATATTAAGAAAGATTTATTTATATTTCTACATAATGTACATATAAGACGAAGAAATTAATTAACGACTCGATATAAAAAAAAAGAAAGAAGAGGTTATATGCAGAAATACATACAATCCATATTTTTTGCTTGCGGCTATTTCGAAAGTTGTTTTTTTGTATATAAATGAATGAGAATGGGTTGGGAATGAGTGGGAGCTCGTTAAGTTATAATAGTTGCATTTTGTCTAATTATGACACAGAATTGAAAAGTTTACCTTTATTATGTTAGAATTTAGATATTTAATCGTAGGCTTTTTGATAAGCAGGAAATTGGGTTAGCGAATAACATTATTTTTTTATTAAATTTTACTTTTTGAAAAGGACATTTAAGTTAGTCCGCGATAGATAAATTTCTTGTGTCCGTAAGATTTAATAGTGCGAAAGCGTAATTTTTTATTTGGTCCAATTGGGCATATTTAAGGAAAAATCTAATTTTCTTAAAGCAGTCTAAGTGAATTTTAAAAATATTTGTTTGAAATTTTATTGAATTTTGGAAAAAAATTATTTTGAAAAAGAAAAATACTTTGAATAAAAAAATTAATTTGGAAAAAAAAAAAAGAATTTTAAAAGGCCATTGCTGCCGTTTTAGTTAACATGTGGCATTGGACTTATAAGTAAAATATTATAGCAACACCATTCTCACTCTCTAAATACAAAGTGAAATCACTTAAGTATAGATTCATTCGAAATCGCCTATGCAACCCACAATCCTTTGTTGATTTTTTTTAAATCTTCCAATCTAAATAATAGAAACTTTGCAAAACAATTGTCTCTTCCCAGTCATTTATAATATCTGAGGCATGAACTCTCCAACTTTGTGTGTGTATTGCTTGCTATATTTGAACAAAGTTTTTTGCTATCGCAATTTACAATGAAAAATAAAAAATGCACACACACATTTTTTTAGCTCTTTTTTCCCATCCAAAGTTATTCCTTTGAAGTTTTGTAAGCAATTTTATTTGTATCTCTATACACAATGACAAAAAAAAAGTTTATTCGCAAACTTTTTTTTTTATTTTGGTGCACATTTTGCATGTTTTCTGAGGTTTTACTATTATTTTGTTTTAATTTATTTAGTGAAAGCCTGGAGTGTTGTATAAGCAAAAGCTAAAATGCATATATTCAGTGGTGTTTTCTATTGACCCAAATTCAGTGAACCGATCCGATATCGCGCCAGTATAAAAACACACAAAAAATAACGAAACAAAGACTTCCCAACACTAACCTCTGAGTTTTATTTTTATTTTAGCTTTTGATTTTTTTTCTTTTTGAATTAAAATGTATCTAGGTACAATTTGTTTGAAGTAGAGGGATTCGATATGGAAAAATATTTTGGATAGAAGTTTTTATATCTTTGGAAAAATACAAAGGTATATTTTTTTTTTAATTTGCAATAAAGGTTACTTAAAAGGTAAAATTATGTTTTTATAAAGAAAAATGGAGAAGAGTTATTAGTCAACGTGGAAATACCGAAAATCTTCTACCATTTGTATAGTTTTAGCTGATGATGACTTCAAAATTAATATTTCAGAATTTTGGGAGCATCTTTTGAGAGGAGTAGTGGGAATATTTTTCGACAGCAGATCTAAAGCTTTTATATGATTTTATTTAAATTAATTTTGTTTTATTTTATTTTTATTTATTTTCTATTTTTATTTATTTTGTTTTATTTTATTTTATTTTATTTTATTTTATTTTTTTTTATTTTATTTTATTTACAAAAATACAAAAATAAAGTTATTTTATTTTATTAAACTTAATTTTATTTTATTCCATTTTATTTACTTAGTTTTTTATTTAACTGTATTTTTTTATTTAACTTAATTTTTCTTTTAACTTTATTTTTTAATTCACTTTATTTTTTACTTAACTTAATTTTCTTTATTTAAATTTATTTTTTTATGTATTTTATTTTATGTATTTTTTGTATGTGTTTTTTTATGAATTTTTTAAACTATAGGCTCCCATTTGCAAACAATTAGTCGCGAACTTTATTGATTTAGTGGAAAAACAAAAATATATATCTCGTTTGCATATTATTTGCATTGCTTGTTACTGGGAGTTTATTTTTTGTTACGTTTTTTTGAACTTTTAAAAATATGTATCGTTTGTTTTTTTCCATTAAATTGAGAACAAACCATTTGAATTGCATATTTTTTTTATTTACTGGTGCTTTGTGGATTCATGTTTGGTTAGGTTTTTGAATACTGGTATGTGGGAATTGCTTTTTTTTCGAGTCTTGACTTAAAAAAAAAATTATCTATTAAGCGCATTTCATTTTCATCTTTGAGAGAAACAACTGAAGATTAAAAAAAAAGTTCTTAAGAAGATTGTAGAGATTTGTAACACACTTCTGATACCATGAAGGTAACTCTGATTTAAAGTGAAACACTTGGGCAAAAGAAAGTTTTGCTTAAAAAATATGTAATATGTGTAAGCCTAATTAAGATACATATTTTTGTACATATTTAAATACAATTATACATTTAAATATTTAAGGATTTAAAAAATAGAATTAAGGGCGTTTCTGATCCATAGTACAGCTTATTACAATGCAGTAAGTTATTAAATTTGTTGTATATAAAATCTCACTTCCTGGAAAAAAAAAAATTATAACCAAGCCTGTTTTGTCTGACGTCGACAAAAAAGCGAAAAAGCTAATACGGCGACCACTCCCAAGAAAATATATATTTTAAAAAAATGCTAAATTAACCTTCAGCACTTTTATTATTTTTTAAACAATTATTTATTTATCAACAAAACAATTCACACCTTTTTGGTAGAAGATCTCCTTGAAAATGATCTAAATATTTTCTACTAAGTTTAACAGTTACTGACTTTTAAAATTACAAAGTTTTGACTATTTTGACAATTCTGCTTATTCTTCTACATAAGTTAAACAAAATTGTAATAATACTAATGGCTGCTTATTTATAAGGGTTTTCCAAAATTCTAAGCAACTAAATTCTCATAGCTTCAAGAGAATAGAAATTTATTTAATCTAAGCCACCACAATGTTCACCCTATTCATAGGAGAAATTTAATAAGGTAATTTTTTTCTCATCAAAAAACCTTTTTTTTTAAATAATATTTCCTTAAAAAAAAGTATAAATTACATACTTTGAAGAAGAAAAGGTTGGATCAGCATCAACATCCAATTTTCGCCCCTAGCAATCCCAAATATAAAATACTTCTTAAATACTGACACTCAGCAAACGTCATTTATGTTTTCTAATGCTATTCCGTTTGATTTTATTTTATACTTTTTTTTTTTAAGAATAAAATTAGTCCACGCCGATTTAATTTATTTTTAGATCCACAAAACAGAGAGATTTTTTATTCGATGACCCAAAACTTCCTCTTTTTCTCCTAAGTGGTTAGTTTAGAAAAAAAATAACACGAGGACAAAACACACAAGAGTCATCTTATTGAATTAAAAATAAAGTCCATTCACTCTACTTGGCAAAAATAAAATGTAAAAAAAAAAAAACAAATTCATTTTATTTCTATAAAATGTGTTGGAAAATTTTACCTCCCAGAGCTTAGCTAATATTACCACCCAGTTTTTCTAAAAAAAAGAAAAACAGAAAAAAATAGATAAAACAGAGATTCTTCCTTTGCGCTTTTTTTCTAGGGAAAAAGCACTTTTCTTCCCACTTTCTCTGTAGGGATGCATATTTTCTTGACTTAATAATTTTATATAAAAATATAATATTCAAACGTGACTCAAGTGTACTGCAACGTGCCACCACACGAGTTGCCTATTTCAAACACCGAACGACCTCCCAAGCATCACCATCATCATCATCATCTCCTATTCAGGATAATAAAATTGGATATCTTATAAGGAGGAGCAGAATATACCAACATAAAATGAATTCGGAGACGAATAATGACGAGAAGATGTTGATGTATGTACACACTTACATATAACTCTTGAGAATGAAAGCCGCGTGTGTCCTCGGGTTAAGATGATGAATGTGATGTGGAAAATATATTCGAAACCAGCTACTTTTCCGTCACCATCATGCGAGTTGGGGCTAATTTCTTGGAAAATATCTCAGTGTGAGATGCAAATCTTGTGCTCCAGGAGATGACACATTTTATAGGAACCATCACCATCACCACCATCGCCATTCGCCACTAACACGAGAAAGCTATAATGCTGTTGTTGCTACTGAGTTCCATCATCACCCATCAACTCTAAAATGAAGAAGGAGGAATTTTCTAAAGAAATTTACATTCACTTAGCCTCGTGCTGGTGTGCTGGAAAATTGTTTGGTTATCCAACTTGAATGTAAAATTATATTAATTGGCCCAAGGGGTGGGGGGGATGGAAAGTAGACAGAAGGAAGGATTTGATGGCAAATTGAAGAGAGTGTGAAAATAAATGAATTTACTGAATGTTGTACAAATGTGCGTGTTTTAATCTTGTTGTATTGGAGAGGAAAAAGAAGAAGTTCTAAAGTAATTGAACTAAAGTATTTCTTGTACAAATTTTAAATTTTGTAGCTATGCCTTTTTTATTGATTGATGGTTGCTCTTGGCTTTTTCTACAAAGAAAAGACTTATTAATGCATTAACATAGTTTATAATTTTAAAATTAGCCTTTGAAGCACTTTCATAAAATAGGCAATGATGCCCCTTTGATTCAACTTCAACTTTACCAATAAAATACAAGAGACATTGATGTCTTCTTTATTTCCAACATGCTTTTTCTTTTTGATCCTTTATTATAATTTTTTCTGAATTAGAAAATGTCTACTCCTACGTCAATTTTATCTCGCAAAATCATAACAGCACAGAAAACGAACGAAGAACAGTTTGAATTTATTCTCAAAATGTTAAAATGCTATCGATCGAATAAGTTTACGACTTTGTCCTCCCGGGCGCCACTTCACTTTGCAAAATTATGATAACTCAGAGAATGAACGAATCAGTCAAAAAAAAAAAACAAGAAATGTTATATCGCCTTAAAATTTCAACTAATTTGACACTATGGCAGAATTACCAAAAAATAAAATATCAATTTTGAACGATTTGACATAATATGACAGATCGCCTAAAACTACGACTTTGTGTTAAACCAGCACAACCAATTTTAAACATTTTTTTTTGTTGAAAAAATGTAGTTTTTTCTGTGCATACTCATCATATTCATACAATTTCTGCCTTGATAATATATCGTATGGTGGTCAACCTTTGAAAGAACGAACCTGACAATTCTCACGAGAAAAAAAAAACGAAAAAAATAAAATAAAATAAAATAAAATAAAATAAAAGTAAAGTAAATTAAAATAAAAGTAAAAGTAAAATAAAAGTAAAATAAAATTAACTAGCTCCAATATACTTGAACACGGGAGCAACTTTTTGTGCAAGGAAAAGTAGTCAATAAAATATTGAACATTTAAAATTTCTCTGAAAATTGCAATCCATATATTTCTAAAGACTGACATAACCTATGTACATGCATACATAATGTACCTACATACTTGTTATTATATTCTCTATATTTTCCAACTTTCCAAGCTTTCACTTGTCATTTTTTTCCTTTTTACACAACAATTATAAATTTTCTTTCATAAATTTGAAATAAATTAAAATTTCTCACGAAACTTCATGAAATTTGCATGTAACAACAGAAAAAGTTTTCTTAACGGCAAACTTCTATTACGTATGTACGCTATACACCGAATGTCAAATTTTTGTTAAATGTTCTTTTAAAGTTTTTTAAAATATAATTAAAAGCTCTATGCAAAGTATTTTGTTAGATAGAAGTAAACATAAAAAATAACTAAATTCGTGTAAAAAATCTATTTGAAAAGGTTAAATGTGAACAACAACAATAACTGCGAGTTTAAACCAACCTTCCGGCAGATCAAGCCACCCAACGACGAACACCCATTTAACAAGTGTTGCTATCGTTTGTTTGCTTTTTTTTTCATAAGCAAAGCCTCCAGCCTAATGCCTCTTGGCATTATTTCTGGCCATTGCACTTTTCCACCAACTACAATGTTGTATAGGTATAAAAATTACGCCTAAGGCGATTCAACTTTAAACAACAATAACTAAATAAAAACATTTGTCGTAGTCGCCTAGCAATTATATGCAAAATTATTGCATCTTAATGTTTGTTGTTCCTTTGAATGAAACGAACAAAATAAAAATGCATTTTCTTGCCTATATATAGAATGCATATTGCATACTTCAAAAGCCTTTGAAAATGAGAAGAAAAACAACAACAACAAAAAATAAATAAAAATAAAACTCAAGGCGACGAAAACGTTTAGGCATAATAAAAGCAGTGTGGCCATCTTAGACAAAAACCGCTAGAGCGATTTTGATGAAAGTTATTACGATTAAATCACTGATTTCGTAACTTTAATTATTATCCTTGCTTCAGAGCTAACATAACAAACCGAAAGTGTGTTGGTCTTTTCAAGGCCATACAAACATTGGACCGATTTTGATGAAAAGAAGTTCCCAACTAAAACTTCACAAATCTATCCACAATTTTGTTTATTTGTACAATAAGTTGATCTTGAGAGTTAAATTTGTTTTTAAAAATCTTGGGTGAGGTAGATAAGGGACACTTCATCATCATCACTTCATCAACGAACGACAAAATCCATTTTGATAAAATTTACATTTTCCACCAAACTATTTTTTTTTAACTTGAACTGAGACTCTCACTCGCCGAAGATTTAAAAAAAAGGAACCTATATTATTTATGACCTAATTTTTTTTTTTTTTTTTTGAAAAATCAATTAATATTTTTTTATTTAAAATTAAAACTCTATAAATGGCCACATTGGTTGGACTGCTCTACAAAAACTATTAATGTAGTAGATAGGTAAGTACTTGCTTAAGCAGTTGGTTGGGTCAATAAACTTGTCATAGAGATATACGAAAACAAATGTTGTTGCACATACTCTTTTCTATACTTTTTAACCAAATGCAAATCTAATGACGACGGACGAATGTTCGTTCGGTCGCAACGAAGCACCTCCTCCTCCTCCACCGAAACAAAATAAATATGTATGTAGCCATCTTGCAGCGAAAATGTTTGAAAATTGCATAAAACTATACACAAAATACGAATAAATAACAAATAAGATTGATATTTGTTGCTAAGAGCGCAGATAGTGTGGTTTTTTCGTATGTATAACGACAACGATGTAGAAACAGTGGTGGATTAAGGTCTAACGATAGCCAGTAGCAACTTTACGAATCTAACTAACGAGAACAATAAAAATTATATATCTATGTAGCTATATAGGCATAGAAGACCCATTGGAACAATATTTAAGATTAATTTCAAAAAATTATAGAAACATTTCGGAAATGTTGCAGAAAAGTTTAAAAAGGTTTTTTTTGAAATAATTTAATATAAAACATATTATTTGCGTTTCATAAACATTTAAGTTAAAATTACAATCCAGAAAGGTTTCAGAAACATTTCAACAATAATAATTGGGACAGATTTCAGAAAAGTTTCAGACACATTTCAAAATGTAATAATTTTACATACATTTCTATAAAATGCCTGGGATATTTCAACAAAAATTTAATTACACATTTAATAACGGTTTCAGAAACAATTCAAATAATTTAGGACAAATTTCTGTATCATGTAAGAAAATTTTTTGGAACCTTTCGGATTTAGATACATTTCAGGAAAACTTTTTTAACATTCAGAAATATTTCAATAAAATTTAAGAAAGTTTCAGAAACATTTTAGAAAGATTGCAGAAACATTTTAGAAAGGTTTCAAAAGCATTTAGGAATTGGTTCAGAAACATTTTAGAAAGGTTTCAAGAAAATTTCAACAACATTTTAGAAAAGTTTCAGAAACATTTTGGAAGGTTGCAGAAAAATTTGGTTCAAAAACATTTTAAAAAGGTTTCAAGAAAATTTCAACAACATTTTAGAAAACTCTCAGAAACATTTTAGAAAGTTGCAGAAAAAATGCAATAATATTTTAGAGAAGTTTCAGAAACATTAGAGAAGGGTTTCAGATTTCAGACACATTTAAATTAACATAACATTTCTGTTAAATGTCTGAAAAGTATTTTAATTAAAATATTAGAAAAAATTCGGAATAATTTCAAAATATTTCAGAAAAATGTTTTAGATACATTTCAGCTTGGACACATTTAAGGGACCCTTTTTTAAAATCGAAAAGGTTTCAGAAACCCACAGAAATATTTAATAATTTCCCAAAGCGTTTCAGCAACATTTCGAAAGCCCTTGGTATTATTTTTTTTTATGTGTTTCCCTGGCGATTATCTTGATTTGCTTATCTATGAATCCCGCCCTGTCTATACTTAGGACAGAGACGAGGTGCATGAAATGAGATTGCAAGTTGCACAGCTATCAGCGTTCACTAAAAACATAGTCAAACTTATACCTATGTTTATATGTACCTAATATACAATGTACTGTACATGCCACGGTGTGCTGTGCCGCCTCCTTTAAAATGGCAAACGTGCATCTAATGTTGAATAAGTATCTGAAATAGACAAAGTGCAATGCACTGCCTCTGATGTCAGTCGATTGTACAAGGTAAAAAAAAAAATCTTGGCGCTGCTAGCTCTGTGACTCTGAGTGCTACTCCCCCTACTCTTTTCACTCTATCTTACATCTCACCACCACAAAGCTCTATGAGGGTTGGGATATTTTTATTTTATTGATTTAAGTTGTAAAATAAACAAAAATAGTGTCAAGAGATTTATTATTATTACGCCCAGATAACCTTATCTGTGGGTAGATTAATGAAAATCTTGTCAGCTAAAAAAAAAACACGCTACATAGTTTCGAGTTCTTATCAAGAGTTTATAAAGGGCGGCTAAAGACTGTGAGAGGTATGTATGTTATCGTTTGATGTTTTTTTTTCGAAATCAATTTCTTTTCATTTAACGATAAGTCCAGTCCCCTGTGAGAATTAACACCTTCTGTTTAGTTATTAGATCAATTCTATTTTCTGCTACTGGAAGGTTTGTTTATTCATAGGTGATAACTAAATACCCAACTAGAAATAACTGCTGCTATCCGAACTCATATAAATTATATATCATTGGGGTTTTGTCATATCTTATACTGAAAATTAACACATAAATTGAAAGTTTGAAGAAAAGCGAAAGTTTTAATAGATAGTTACATTTTTTGAGAGAAAACATGGTATCAAGTTACAAAAAATTGCCTTAGGCAGGAGATCAAATTTTGGTCCAATTGATAGAAAATTTAAATATGCCTACACATTAAGATTGTCAATTGATAAAATTTTCTGTTGTAGTGAATAATGGACAAATTGCAGTATTTGAAAATGGAGAAATAGTCTATTTTTAGTTTTTTCAATATATTTTTTATAAATCAAAATTAAAACGATCATGAAAAAGACCGAAGAAGTGAATTTTGCATACCATCAGTGTGTCTACTGTTTATGAGCTAGAAGGGTTATAATTCTGTATGTGCTAAAATTCGGTACTTCAAAATTCTGTATATCAAAATTCTGTAAATTTAAAATTCTAAATATGTATATACGAATATTCTGAAAAACCCAAAATTTTGTATTCCAAATTTTAAATATCCAAATTTTTGTTTTTCAAAAAATTCTTTATTCCAAAAATTTTGTATTCCAATTCTGAATATCCAAATTGTTGTTTTTCAAAATTCTGTAAATTCATAATTTTGTATTTCAAAATTCTGTTTTTAAAAACTCTGTATTCCAAATTTTGAAAATTTAAATCTTTGTTTTTCAAAATTCTGTAAATCCATAATTATCTGTACTTCAAAATTTTGCAAATCTAAATTTTTTATTCTAAAAATTTGAAAATGCGAAATTCTGTATTTCAAAATTCTTCATTAAAAAAATTCTGTGAATTATGAAATGAAATGAAAAATTAAAAAAATGGGCAAATTCGAATTTTTTTTTTCTTCAAATTTTCTCAAAAACGACTTTAACGATTTTGATAAAACTTCGTTTCTGTTATTTCCAAAGTAATTTTAAAAATTCTACATTTCAAGTTTTTACCTAAAAAAAATCTCATAACGAGCATAGGTTTTTGTTTTTTTAATACTCACTCACATATTATATCTTTTGAATGGCTAAATGATTTTTTTTTATTATTTTTTGTAAACAAAAAACTGAATATAACAAAAATTGCGTATTGACAAGGGCCTAACTAGCCAATTGATGTGTCAAAATGGGATCGCCGGGATGACAATGACAATTTTTGTAACCGTTGAAATTTATTTTGAATCAAAAAAAAAAAATCAATACTTGGTATTTTGACATTTTGTTGAATAAATTAACTAAAAGTCTTTAATGTGTAAGCTACTTTATAGTTCTTAATAACCACAAGAGGGCCAAATTAGTGCGATCCATTAAGTTAAAAATTTTATTTATTCTTTCTTACGTTCCGGAGATCCGGTCCCGGTGGTACATTAGTTTATCAAAAATTCGTATCAATTATAAATTTCTTCAAGAAAATAAATTATTGCGTTTTGTATTTTAAAAACAAACAAGACAGCTATTGTACCTACTCATAAACAAAATAGTTTTTTGTTGTTGTTTTGTTTTGCAAAATCCTTATCGCTCTATAGAAACTCTCTGCCCCAGACTTTTCGCCACTCGAAACTATCCCAAGATATGTTATCAGCTAAATTCAAAAATAGATTCTAACTATGTGCAATGATAAAGAGATGTTGAAGGCAATTTCTTTCTTATCAAACAAACAAGGAACAAACTGCAACTAACCAGAATTTATATGCCCACTAGCGTGACTCCCAGTTAAATAGTAGTGCTAGGCGGTTTTTTGTTTGCTCTAGCGCAATTGACCTGTCATTTTCAAATCTTGGTCATCACACAAATTTTCTTTTAATCAAAAATACAATTGGAAGATATTCTTCAATACAAACTGAAAAAGTCAAATGTTCGAAAACCTAAAACTAAATTTTGTATGCAAAAGTATTTTTTTGATAACATCATTTGTGGCGCAGCTGTGCAGTAAAAATAAAATGCAGGAATGATTTGCACGAACTTGCTCTTATTTACGTCAAAAATTGTGATCATTTGACAATAAAATTGATATTTTTGAAAACGGAAAATATGTATCTGGATTTCAACAAAAATGATGATCGCTTGTGACGATTAAATTGACGTTTATTTGAAAAAACGGCCTTTTAACTATACTTTTCTTGCTTCTTTTCCTGACAAATAGAGTTAAAAGATTTGCAGAAAACATGGCGATTAGTAATTTTTTTTACTGACAAAATGTCAATGGAACCAAAATTAACATGCCTGACAAATCGCCATATTTACTGCCATTTTACTGCACACATTTGTTATCATGAAACAAAATTATGGCAGAATTTATGGAATTTTGTCAGTCATTATATTTTGATTTAAAATAGATTTACAGCCAATTTCTTCACAGAGTTCTAAAGTTAGTACCTGTACTAGTACAAAATTATAGTTTGTTACCTATCTGTCAAGTCATAAACTGTCAAATTCCATTGGAGAATGGTTACAATGTTGAAGGATTAAAAAACTTCTTAAAAATCACAAAATTATGAAATTTTATTTTTTACTCCTGAAAAATTCGATTTTGGCTCTTTCGGGTGACATTTGAAATGAAATATCCGATAAACCACAAAATATAGCTTGTTATCTATCTGTCAAGTTATAAAATGTCCAATTCCATTTAAGGATGGCTACAATGCCGGTGGATTTAAAAACTACTACAAAATCAGAAAATTTTGAAATCGAGATGAAGGTGAACGCAATTTACATCCTACCGCGTTGACCAGGTGATTACACGGTCTCAAAAATTAATCAACGCGTTGAACCTAAAATTCATGTCAACGCGAGTGTCACTTCATTGACGGTGTGTTTTGCGTTAAAGATCACAAGCCTTGACAACTTTGGGACAAAATTTGAAGTCATTTTGACGTCAGTCAACGTGTTGACCATTTACGTTGATAGCCTAATCGTAGCTTAACAATTCCGACTGGCAATGATTGTCAAAATAGAGTCAAAATCTGAATTAGACTAGTTTTAGACGTATTGAGTTCCTTGTACCGCTATGTGAACCTAGGTCCGGTACTAGGGATGTGAAGAAATGCTCAGGTACTAACTACAACCTAGACTGGGTACTAGGTTGGCTTAGTACTTCTGTGAAGAAATTGGGTGTTAGACTATTTCTATTTTAAACGAGTATATTTACAAAACCTCAGAAGTTCATTTCATTTTATTAAAAAAAGAAATAACCATAAAAAAGGTCTTGAACTTTTAATCTAATTTCCGTGGGTCAACACGATAAGCAGATAGAAGTTATTCTTATTTCTCTTTTTTTTTCTATTTTTTGAAAAGTATCTTTAACCCAAATCAATTCAACAATAGTTTTTATTCCCCATTGTATTTTTTTGTGTAGTCATTCGTCGTTTGTGGCAAAAGAAGATGAATATCTCTTTTGTTTTTAAAACGATGAATTGCTTCATCAAACAATAACCTACCTCTCGTCAACACATTGTGTGTTTAGTAGAAGCGATAACAATCGATATATCGATATATTGGTTGCATACAATAATTATAGCTCTTTGCATACTACCTACATATATAGTAATGTTTTCCAAGGTACTTTTTGTACGTTTCGTACTTCATATGGATACGCTCCAATGGGCCGAAGAAGAAGGGAAGGCTTTTGTTTAGATTGTAAATGCGATATCTAAATATCTACGAAACGTAAATCTGCACTGAAAAAAAAAAAAAACAACCAAAAAAACAAAATTCAATAAAGTTACTCTTCAGCAATTTGTTTCTTGGATTTTTTCGTTATCTGTTTCTTCTCGGCTGAAACCAAAAACGAGCACAGATCGAGTATTGCTCGTTACCAATGGCCGTGTTAAACCGCAATCAAAATTCAGCAGTCTTTTTGGGATATTAGATTTTTCTGGTTTTGGTTGTTTATTTAGATTATTATATGAGTCTATTTATTAAATTTGATTTTTGAAACAAATTTCTTTAATTCAAATACTAATCTATTAAAATTAAACAAACCCAATGTTTGAAATTTAAGGACTTGTAATCTTTTTTAAGAATTAAAAATAATTTTTGGTAGATCAAGATAATTTTGTGCAGATACTTCAAATTATGATCGGATGTACAAGTAGTTATGGATTGGGACTTTTAAGAAGACCCGATTCAGAAGAAAGACCAATATTAACCATTTGTCAGAATTTATTGACTGCAATAGTCAAAAGGTGATATTAGTGACAAACTTGATTGGTCAGTCAGGGAATCGAATTCCTTAAGACGGAATTGTTTTAAGGGAAGATAAGAGGGGTGGTGTAATGTAAAGTAAAACAAGACTTTCGTCTTTGAAAAAATTCATTTTGGTTTTGACGTTTCAAACATATCCATAAAAAAAGTTTTTTTTTTTAACTATTGAGGTGAAAGGGAGAAAAATTGAGTTTTTTTTAAATATGTAAAAGTGTTGCAAGATTAAAAAAATATATCGAGGGTATTTGGTTATCGTCACCGAAATAGGATCAAGAATAGGAAAGAATTTTTATTGTTGGAAGAGTGAATTGAAAATCAGGCAGCTATTATTAATTTATTAATGAAACTCGGATTACATAATTGTATAGGTCCCGAAAAAACCGACACATCTTTACGAATCTTATTTTTATGGTATGCGAAACAAGAAAATAAAATAAAACTTTTGGCAGACTTAAAAGCTCTGCAAGTTCCAAATATTGAATCAAACGTATTTTTTTTTCTGCAAAAAATTGAGTTCTTCAGCCCAATTCTGCTAATCTTTTGTGGAACGTTTGCATTCTGCTATCCGCCGTTGGATGTTCCAAATTTCTTATAAATTTCAATAAATAAATATCGGTTAAGATTTGCACTCGAAAGATTTAATCAAATAATTAAAAGCAAAATGAATGATATACTTAAGTGAATCGAAAGTTTAGATTTTATCGTATAGCAGCAGAATAGGTCTGATTTGCGGAGTTGTGACGATTTTCTTTTTTTTTTCAGTGTACCACCTTCATGCTATGACATATGGAATTTATTTAATTTTGTATTGTTTTGCTGTTTTTGAAAATGTAAACAATTTTAAGTGTCATGGAACTGGAAATCGTTACATGAAGGTTTACTAGTTTTGATTGTTTCGCTCTTGTTTTTTTTTTTTTTTATTGTATGGTTTTTCAATGGTCTTGGAAAAAATTGTTTAATGGAAAATAGGAGCTTCAAGAGATGTGCTGAAATCTGCGGTTTATGATATAATGTCTCCTGAGCTCGTAAAAGACAGTAATACGACATGGCTCTAGTAGTGGAAATTGAAGTTTTAGTAAAACAACTATCGTTTTAATGGTTGAAAGTTTAAAGAAAGAACGGCAAAGTTTTAGTTTTATTTAAACGACAAATAATTTTCCTCGAACCGTGTCGTTTTATTGTCGTTTTTGTAAAACGGATTCGATTGCTCAGAGCAAATAATATAGTACAGTAAAGAAAATTCCACAAACGGACAGTATTTGCCTGCAAAAAATGGGACTTTAATTTGGCAGTGTTGCCGAACTTTTGTTTTTACAAAATTGATCGTGAGACAAATGTTTCTGTTTTCAAATTGAAGAATTTAGCAAAATTTTGTTATTCTTTTTGGAGGTATCGCCTGAACATTCAACATTCTGATAAATTTGTGTTTTAAATTTTTATAAAAATCTTGCAGATAAGGTATCGTTTTAGATTAAACCCTAAAAAAAAACATTAAAATTCGTTCCCGGAAGAATCAGATCGGATCCCACCCATTACTATGCATACAAATAAGTTGCAAAAAAAAAATTGTGCGTTATGATTTTCAATAAAAGGCTTATTCCGTAAACTTGTAAAAAGGCATTTTTTTGTGTATAGAAATTTAGCAGTAGACGAATTTATGTTATTTGTTTGATTCGATAATCTCTCTAAACCTATGTACATACATATATTAGGGTGATCGTTAATGTAGGGGATAAAAAAAGTTCATCTTGGATAGGTCTAAATCAGCTCCAAATATAGAAAACCTAAATCCCTAATTTTCTCAGATTTTTATTTTGAAGGCCTACGGTGGCTGTAAGCGGTTAAAAAATTAAGCTTTTTTTAACAATCGCGCGGCAGACGCATGGATTTAAAAAGGTCTTTACACCCGTTTAAAGTGGAGTCCTTCTAAAGAGGAGGGTAGGAGGTTTTGTTAGCACGTATAGTTTCAGTCTCCAAGATGAAGTAATCTGCTTAACAACGTGTTTTTGTGAGCAAACCTATATTTAAAGCTCCTGGATAAAAAACTATATCCATTAAAATAACTTAATTTAAAAAACAAATATTAGAATGGATTTTTGACTCTTAAAAGAGCTACAACTTATTGTAAGTTTTTTCGTTGATTTTTAATAAATTTGTTTCAAGCAATATTTTTAGACAACTGCTCCTTCCGTCTTAACGGCGGGAAATACTACCCGCCTCCCGTAAATTTTTGTTTTCTTGTCTGGTTTCAACCTACCATGTTCTAGCTTTTTGTGACATTCTACGGGAATCACCCTGTATTCAATTTACTATAGCTTAATTTTTCTTAACCGCTTACAGCTACCGTAGGACTTCAAAATAAAAATTTGAAAAAATTAGGGAATTCGTTTTTCTTCATTTGTAGCTGATTAAGACCCACACAAGATAAACTTCTTTTTAACGACCACCCTAATTTATGTATATGTATGGATACACGTTCTGATGTTTTTTTTTTTTAATAGGTACTTACAATAAATCTTTTAAAGTTTTGACTTACCTGAAAAGATACAAAAATAAAATAAAATAAATACAAAATTTAAACAATAAAAGAAAAGTTACAATAATAATTTAGTCAAAACTAGATAAATAGACATTTTTATATCATAGGTATCAATTTCTTGAGATTTTATTTTTTCACTATATGCTTACACTCAAGGAGTTATAAAATGACACTAAATGATGAACACTGTCATAAAAATTTATTAAGACATTTTGGTCTTAACTCATTCAGGTTGGGTGGTTATTTAAGCTAGCCACTTTTTTTTAGTGTTCCTGCGCCATCTATAGATTTTATTTAAAATGAATTTCAAAGTATGGCGCAAAATCATAGATACTTATATTCAAAGTAATCTCTTTTTTAAAAAGAGAGAATAGTTTTTTTCCAGGATTTACTAAACTGCTCACTGAGAAAGTTCATTAATTTTAATTCTATTTAATTGTGAAATATGTTCTGAAAAAAACTGATTTTTTTGTTGTCAGATATACATTGCTTGGAACCTTTAAATAACTACATAATGTTTTTATCAGATACAACAAATATTTAGTTTCTTTAATCTTCTGCTCTAATAAATCTTTTTATTTTATCCAAGTTACCATCTATCTCAGCCCTTAACACTGTGACTATATTTTTATTAAATGTCAACGTTTTGATGACATAAAAAAATATAAAATAATAAGAAAAAAATTTATATATGTATATGTGTATATTTTTTTTGTATTATTTTTACATCTTAAGGAAACAATAACAATCCCTCCATCTATCCAAACCTCTCTCCCCTTAACCGGTGTGCATTCTTCTTTTAGCTTTTGTTTTGTTTTGAACTATGCATCCGGCAATAATATCTTATATGTGTACCTATGTATGTACATTGTACATATATCTCTATAACTTTATAAGTGTTAGCATAGTGCACTGAACTAATGACGAACAACGAAGGCTGATGGGAAACACTACACACCGCACACATAGAACGCAAGATAAAATAAGAAAATATCGCAAAGTGTATAGAGTGGCGACATCGTGCAAAATAACGAACAAAAAAAAAAAAAAAACAACTTAAAAGAGCTTAAAAATAAATAATGCACTTCATTTAAAATTATGCAGATATACATTGAAGATAGAAAGATACATTTTTATGTATAGTTGCAGATAAATGTTCTCTTTATACAATCATATGAGTGTTAACTTAGGGGAGAATGGGTTGAAATTGGGTAGAAGGTTTCTCTTTTTCATTTTATGGCTTTTGTTTCAATAAAAAAAATTTATTTGATTTGATTTGATAAAGACAAGATCAGATTATATTGATGACTATGATTTAAAAAAAAAAAAACATTTTTGATCAAAACATAAAAATTTCCTCGTCTTCATTATTTTCAATTATGTATAACTGTTTCTACAAAAAGTATTTTTGAATATATTTTTTTTTTTAAATTTTTTTGTTAAAATCAAATGAATGTGATTTTATTCATTTGATTTTAAGAAAAAACTAGGTGATTCGAGTTAATTGAAAAGTAGGTAGGTATGGAATAAGAAGTTAAACAAATTAATAAAATCGAAAAATTGCAAACATTTTTAATTTTTGACTGCCTGGAATTTTTTTATTTTTTATAATTTATTTTTAACTTAAATTTAAATTAGTATGGTCAGAAGAAATTTAAATTTGATGATTTTTTAATGAATCAAGTAAATCTTAAACTACCCATTCCAACCAAAACTCCCCTACTTTCAGTTAAATGCAATTTTTGTTGAGTAGAGAAGTAGGTACTGTACCTAGTCATAGTAGATAATTGTTGTTGTTTTTATTGTTAGTTGAATTCGGTACAAAATGGAATGCCCTCCTCTTTAACAGAAAGCGTAGAAAGGTGCATGCCCCCTAGTGCCCCTTAAGGTGAATACGAAGAAAATAAAAAAAAATTGAAAAAAAACTGCTTGTATCACATAGCACAACAATCAACATGCCAGAGGTACAACAACGTATAATGTAGGTATCAACATACTTACAAATATACATAAAACAATAGTCCTTGGATTTTGTATCTCACTTTTATGGGCAAACAATAGATATCTATAGAAATAAAAAAAATTAATTGGAAATCGTTAATAGCAGTGACTATAGCACTTTTCTTTTATTGCTATATAGGAATGTTCGTTGTATAGGAACTTTGTACATACATACATACATATGTACATACATAGGTGCTCCCACTATATTGCTGTCAATTGAAATGGATGAAAAAGAACAATATTATAGCACTGCAATTTTGATACCATGTTAACATTATTTGTTTTATCTATATGTACCTACTTTTTATTTTAATGATTTTTGTGTCGTCGTGTTTTGTATCTATTCATCCATTTAAAGTACCTACCTACTATATTAATAATAATTGGACTTGTATATAATTGTACTTTGATATTCAAACACAAATTTATATTATACCCAATTTACCGATCTAAAATCCCCTTTTTGTGATATAATTTAATATTTAAAAAAAATGTAACATGTTCTTTAAAAATACAGATTATGAAACACTTAAAGCGTTTTACTCCGAAAAATTGGAGTTTCAATATTGTCATTTCTAAAATTAGAACGATTGACAAAATTTAATAAAAGAGGTTATTACGTTTTAAACCATGAAAATTATTCAAAGCCAAAACCTCGGAGTAAATGGTTTTTTTTTTTTCGGAGTCCAAAATTTAACTGATTTCTTACTGAATTTTTTTTAAGAGAATAAATATATAAAAATGTTGCCAGTACAATTGTTACAAGCATAAAAATGCTATGATAACTTAGAAATAAGCATGAAATTAATTTTAATCCGAAAATTCGGAATTTTACTCATCCTCAATTTTTGAAAGATTTTTTTCTAGTTTAAAAGCAAAACAAACAATTTCAAAAAACACAATAATTGAAATAAACCACAAACGTGATTGAAGGTGAAATACCCTGCCGTAGTCCATTTTCCGATTTTTTTAAAACTTATCTCAGATCTATCAAAAAATTGTATACATAAATAAGGCATGCATATAGAACAAACAAACACACAAATCATGTTTCCGAGTTTCCCTGATAGTGATTTTTTTTAATCCGAAAATTCGGAATAGCCAGATTTAGTTTAAAGCTAAAAGATTTAAAGCCAAAAAGATAAGAAAATTCGGAGTCGTACATTTTTACGAAATATTTATAGACATCTATTTAAAGTGAGTAACTGAAATGTAAATGTCAAATAAAAAAAAAACATTGAAATAGCTTAAACCCGTAAAAAATACACTAGTCTGTTTTTAATCCGAAAATTCGGAGTATCAGTTCGTATAGCTTTTACCATAATTATTGAAAATACATATGTATGTACGTGAAACTTTTAAAACTACTAAATAGCAAAAACTCTCACTCCGTCTATTAATTTCGGATTCCGAAATTTTCTTCATGATTTTTGACAATTCATTTTTGGAAATTGATGTATTCATAGAAATTTGGGGTCAGAATGATTAACGATATTGAAAACAACATATACATATGTAAGTTACTAAGACCAAATAACCTCCGCTAATCAAAGTTTTAGACATAAATTCGGAGTCAAAATTTTGTAAATTTTTTCTCATAAAAATGTATGTAGTCATATGATATATATGATAACCAGGAATTAAAGTATAAACAATTAAGAATATCATTTGAAAACTTTAAAAGACGAAAACGTAAAAGAAGTAGTTTTTAGTCTGAAAAGTACGAAATGTCAGTTTTTATCATAAAAGCTTAAAAAAATCGCATACAGTTATATGACATCTTTATCAAAAACGCACTTAAAAATAAACATAAACAAAATTTTAAAATATTAAAAACTGATCTATTAAATTATCGAAATAACGAATCAAAACAAATAAGTCCAGAAAACTGGTTGGATATTCTGTGTTTTTATTTTTAATCCGAAGATTCAGAGTCACAAGATAATATTTTTGTAAATATACCAACTTATTTGTCAATTAAAATTTAAAAGCGAAACCACTTAAAGAAATTTTTGTAATACCAAAACAATTAAAATGTTGTGCCAATTAAACTTAACTTAAATCTTGTTTTAGCTGTTTTTTCTTCGTTTTAAGTATAAACCTTCTCTTGAAAACCTTTTAATATGGGACTACTTGTTTGCCGCCCCTCCCCTCCAACCATCTCCTCATCGATGAATTTATCCATTATTTCAAAGTTGGGTTTGTTAAATTTGTATTATTACAATAAAATTGAAAATGCTTGTTTTAAATCAACCAGATATTTCATTCCTTGCCATATCTAAAATCTCTTGTGCATTGTCACACCTTCTAAAAAAAAATCACACACAATATTAATATCTATAAAACCAAGTTTGTAAAAACGAACTCTCGAACTTAAATTTATATCTTTCAACTCACCCACTCTTATTTTTTTGGTTTGAAAAGAAACATTTCCCAATTCCATTACAATGCTTTTTAATCATAAATTAATTCAATTGCATTTCAAATCATGATTATATATACTTTTTATTTTTATTTTCTACACAAACCAAGCTCCACAGGCAACAAGTAGTAAAATCAACAACTCGTTTCATTTGAAACATGTTTCATAGCGCCACAGCCGTTGTCGGCATCTATTGGCTCAGCCGTCCAAAATAATTAATTGCGTGGGTTTTCTCGATTTGGTGTCCAAGTCGAAACGATTGGAAAAAGGCATTTAAACGTATACGATTTTGTACGTCAACGCGACGACTTAAATGAGCACACAGTAAAAATTACAAAAACAATAAGACAACAACTAAAAAAAAAAACTAAATTAAATGAAAACTAATAAAGTCCACGACTGGGTCGCTTAAACTTGTTTTTATGGCAAAGAGTTGCGAACTGAAAGAAGAAAATTCTTTATCACATGATAAACATTAAAAAAAATTCAACAGAACTTATGCAATTTTCCTTTCTTAAACTAAAGAAATTATAAACAAATTATCTGAGCCATACAAGTAATTCATGATTCTCAATTTGCTAAGGCACTTTTTTTTTTACAAAATCTATAACAAGCCTTTACAAAGTTGAGTAGGTTAGGTACCTAACCTATATATCGCAAATACAAATAATATACAAAAAAAAATCTCGATACTTTGTACGTTGCATGACTGCTTTTTTGCCATCTGGAAAAATGTAATTACATACAAGAAAATTCTTCAGCACATGCGGAGCAGCGGCGCGGCGTGTCGTACAATTTTTATGGTATTTTTAATTTTCAAGAGGATATTTTTTTTTTCTATATGGGCAAAACAAGTTCCTTTAAAAAAAAATATAATTAAATTAAATAAAAAGGTAAAATCTCATTTTGTTTTCACGTAGGTATTCCAGTGTACGTGTTGTGACATGAGAATTACTTACATATTTATAAAATTCATAAAATTTAATGAGAATTTTTTTTAAGAAAGCTGTCCACTTCGTTTAAGTTTTCACTCATTTAGTGAAAGGTTTAAAAAATAAAATACAAAAAAAAAATAAGTGCGGTCAGAGAATCTACTCCAATGGAAAGCCATTTAACTTCTTTCATAGTACCTCTCTCTCGCTCCCTCGGATTGCAATATGCTCAAAACCCACAACTTAAGGGTTCTTCAAATAGGACGATTTAAATTTGTTAGGCTGTAGCGGCCATGTAGTAATGTACGGCTAGCTATTCACCATTTTAGGTTATAAAGTTGAACAACGTTTGTAAATCACTAAATTTTATTTTCAAAATCAGTGCTTCATTCGAGAAAAGTTCGGGGACTTATTAGTAATTTTTATCTCTCCACAACTTTTTTGTCAACGAGTGTCACTTTTAAATAAAAGAATATATGAAGAATCAAAATTATCGGACTTAAGACGATACCAATTCACACGATATACTCTAGCATAAAATGCAACCCGAGGGAGACAATGTTTGCTGCGGACAAAATATATTTACTGACCTTTAGCCCATAAGTTGTATTAACTATTTATTTTTTTATAAAAAAAAATCGATCTCTGATGACCAGAATGACAATTATTTACCTACATAGCAGTCTTTGGTGACCTCATAGTTGAAGGAAAAGAAGAAAGTCTGACTTATACCCTTTGCTATATGTAGTTCCCCCCCTCCCCACAAAGACAAATTAAGTTTGCCAATAATTTGTTTGCAACTTAATTATTCTCGACGAGCTTTTTATATATAAAAGTATCATGTATATTTTTTTTCTTTTCCAACCATCAGGAAATCGATTGAAATCCATTCCTTAATTATTCACACTACTGCATTGGCTCGTTTAAGTTTTATTTATTTTTTTTTTTTATTCTTTTTCTCACATTGATGCCAATTTATAGAAAGGCATGAAATCTCCAACAAAAACAATATTTGACTCCTCAGACTTCTCTTTAATATATATTGTCTGCCTAGTACTTCGAGGACTACTTAAGTCTCAAGAAGTCAAAATTCTCAAACTTCACAGGAAGAAGGAAGTTAATTTGCCAAAATCTTAATTGATTTGCGTGCGATTTGAATCTACACTTTGTTTTTTTTTATAAATGAAATATTTTTCGCGTGCGTTTAAAAAAATCACAAAATGAGCTGACTTGTGATTGCGGAAATAAAATAGAGGAGCACATTCATAACACTTAAATCAAACATGCTGCATAACAACAACAGCACAGAGTACAGCAGCACACAATGAGTGTGGATTTATTTTATTATTTTTTTTTACATCTTCCGGTATTTTGTTGTTGTTGTTTTTGTTGAAAAGTAGGTAGTTAATGTGCTTGCTTCCTCATATGAGGGTAATACAGGTGAATTTCACCATACCTTGCTCAGTAGTGAAAAAATAAATGTCATTATTTTGGTGACAAACCAAAACCTTTTATACGTGAGAGAATTAGTATGTGATGTGAATATTTAATAATCGACAATATTAAGCGTTCCAAAGCTTCTGATTCGAAACAAAATCTATGTAAGATGAACTGAACTTTAAAAAAATTGCGCATTGACAAGGCCCTCAATATTTAACTGATGAGTCCAAGTGAGATCGCCGGGACGAAACGCAATTTTTTGTGGACTTAAGGCCGTTGAAAGCTATTTTGAATTAATAACTCAACAAGTCCAAATAGTGCTAAAGGACTATTCACATGAGAGCGACCAACGACCGACGAAAAAAAAAACAAATGGGATTTAAAACATTTAATAAATATATTATTCACAAAAACTAGAGAAAATGGTAGAAAACTTATTTAAATTAATGTTAAGATACTAAAATTTGCGTTTTAATTGCTAAAATAAGTGAAATTTGAGAAAATGAATTGGTCGTCACGAATTGTAATCTGATTGTTACGAACTGTCAAACTCTATTCGCGTTCCACATACAATCCACACTGGAACGAATGAATTTTTCGCGCGCGAATAATCTCAAAATCATTCTTATTTTTGTTTACTTGGTGATTGATCATGGCTGAAACAGACATTTAAACGTCATTCGCAACGAATAAAAAAATGCTATGTGAACGAAATGTCAAAATGGTCGAATGTTCGTTCATTCGTCGGTCGTTGGTCGCTCTCATGTGAATAGTCCTTAACTCAAACCAGAGCGTAAAATTGACTGTGGATCTTATTCGTTTTTCATTCCATAGAAAGCAATTACATTGCTACTAAACTAAATTTACTTTAAAAGTTAGTTTTTCTTGCGATTTTTTAAGTCTAATAATAGCGTGAGTAAAATAAATTAAATCAGCTGGATAAGAATTGTTCAATGTACTTATAATTTTGACTTTTCAAGCCTAGAATACAATTCAAGTGATAATAAAAACATCCATGACTATTCTATTTTAAAACAATAATTTTAAAATCCACACGGCTTCAGTTTTTTCCTTAAAAATGAAAAATAAAAGCTGTCAGTCGTATTTATTAAATTTTTGTCTATTTAGACACTGTCTAACTGTTTTCAAATTGGTGGAAAAATGCTAAAAAATAAATATCACATTATTCACGGTTAAGACAATATACTCTTGTGTCTTAGTAAGGCAGCTATAAGACAAAAACAAACCAGGTTTTTGAACAAATTTTCCAAAGTTGGACAGTTGTCTAAAGTTAGACAACGTTTATAAATAAGACCATGTGTGTAAAATTGTATAATTCATTTTATAGTGAAGTGAGTTCTAGTCTTAAGGGCAAAACACTTCACGATCAAGTGAAATACCCCCAACATAGTTCCCATAAAATACACACAATTAAAATAATTTAACGCACTCTCACTTCTTTACATATCTCTCACTCTTTCTCTCTCTCTCTCTTTCTTTCACCGAGTGGTTGAATTTCCTTTAGTTGCATACATTCAACGCCAACGTCAAAAACGCCAACGCAAAATTTCCATTTTTCAAAAAAAAAAATGAAAATTTATACATATTTTTTGTTTTGTCTACAAAAAAATGACATGAAATTGCGATAAAGCAATTTATTCCAATAACGACATCAATATAAACTTAAGACCTCAATAAGTTCCAGTTCGGTACTCTAAACAACTCTCTAACTCTCTATCTATAGTTGGGCAATGGATACAAACTAGCAATTTCCAACTATTGGCGACCAATGCAGGCGGACAGACAGACAGATGGATGGATAAAAAAAAAAAAAAAAAACATAACGTAGGTTGTGGTGTTGTTGCTGATTTTTGTTTAAAAAGAAATTGGACAAAGAAGTCAATTCATGTGGAAAGGTAACTTCTCTGACGGTGTTTAACCGGTCCAGCCAACAGTCCAGCATTTGGGTTGATTGCTATCAGTGGAAACGGTATTATTATTTTAATATTTTTTTTTTTGTCAATTATTTTTTCTATGAAGGGTGTTATTTTAAGAGATGACAGTTCTTGGGATAGGTATAGATTTAAATTGGCGCTTGATTGACAGCTTACAAAATTTGACAGTTCATAAATTTCAAACTGAACATCCGCGTGCAGTTTGTTGAAAATCAGTATTCTATAAATATAATAGGTCTGCTTCTTTACTCGCCCGCGGGATCCATTGGTATCCCAAATCTACCCAAAATGTGTTTCTTTACTTTTTTCTGGCACGAAAATGCAAGGGCTTCTGACTTTTTTTAAACTTATTTTAATTTCCCTCCAGCAAGGATATACCCGAACATTTTACCTGCGGCTTTTTCTTGCTTTTCAAAGTACTAATAATTTTTGTTGGCTAATGTGACGTTTACCCAGTAACAAATGAGAAACTTCCCAAATGCTGTTCTTTACTATTCCTTTCTGGTGAAAAATTACAACAATAACATCAACAACCTCGATCCCAAACTTTTTCCCAAACAGTAAAGAAACACGCCTAATGTATATCCAAATATTTGAAAATGTCATATACACAAGTGTTATGTCAAAATAATATAATTTTAATTTACTTGATAAATAATTTCAATCTTTTTCACAATACTTCAACTATTTTTTCCCTGTGATCTAACGTGGAATGAAAAATTACGATTAAGTTCAACAATTAAATTTGCTTCATAATTACAAGGGACAAAGACACAGAATTGTTTAGAATTCCGACATTTATTATAAGAATGTAGATATTTTTTTTTTCAATGACGAAGCTGTGGAAAGTGAACAAAATTTACAAGTTTCAAATTAAACTTTTCAAACTTTCTGTTAGCCTATAATACGATTAAAAAAAGAAATACCCTTTACATGCAAAAGGTGTAATTTTTTTTATTTCGTGGGTTCCATTTGATTTTTAAAGCTTTCAAGTTTCCCTCCCAAGTGTGAATAGTTAGCGCAATGAAGATTTTAAATGAAGTGAATGGCACTATGGTGAAGCACGATTTAAAATCCCTCTATTATTAAAATTTCATTTTATAATGCTTCATCGTTATTAATAGATAAGTAGATTTTTGGAACAGATTTGTTGATTAACTTTGCAACAAAACGTATTAGTTTGTGTAATGGACTTTTTGAATTCAGAGATTGAAGTTAATTTTCGTCAAATTATTATTGTGGTAAGGTCACTTTCGTGACTTAAGGATACCGTTTCTTTCAATCAATTGGGTTCAATCTGGTTAGAAAAAAAAAACTTCTGGCCTTAATGTACCTTATTTGATTGAAAGAGTCTTGCTTAATGAATAAGTGCTAAGAATGGGTCTTAAAATCAGTCTAAGGTCAGTGAATTCTTTGCCCAATTTTGTTGAAAATATCTTTATAATATGGTAGTTTAAAATGATTCAAAGAGTCGGAAGCCCAAGCCGACAAAGTCTGCTAATTTTATCGACTTTTGGGTATTCTAAATGTAGGGTGGTATAGATATGTTTTTTATATAGAATTTTTTTTTGAAAATATTTCGTCGATTTTATGAAAAATACAGAAAATTCAATTTAAAGATTTTGACGTTTAAAAAGTAATTAACAATAATCGATCTTTTGTTATAAAAACGAAGTCAGTGAGAACATATTTGAAAATAGTCGTCATCAATATTTCAAAAATCAACCAATTTTAAGTACAAAGATTTTTTCTTTAAATCTATCAGGTTGATTTTAACTTCCTTCTTCACTGCTCAAAATATTGGGTAACCTAAAAATAATATAGAAAAGAATTAAATCGATGAGTAAAAGACAGGTACAAGCGTCATTGCAGAAAAATAAAAAAAAAAGTTATTTTATCATAATATCTTCATCAGTGCAGATATTATTTAATTATGAGCAATAACTTATTCACTATCATACATGATTTGTTTTCGTGCAAAATATGAAGTTGATTTGTTTTTCTTAAAACTATAATTTGCCACTCGTACTGATCTTCTTATCGTCGATTCAATTATTTTGCTATTTATACATTCGATTGTCAAACGTCTGTCGTGACAGTTCAAGGAACACAAAATATTACACCACAGCTACTTACTACTATTACTACATGTTTACCAAGGAAATAGACAATTTTATTTATTTAATAATAATTTCGGCAGAAAATACCAAAATATTGATCTTCCTTAAAATTTTGCTAAATATATTAGCGCAAAATTTTAAACGATTTAGTACGATGTTAAAGCATTTTTACTATGACAAAATGGCATTAACATCGTACTAAATCGTTTAAAATTTCGCGCTATTGTTTTTTTTAGGTATTTCTCTTATTCAACATTCTAGTTAAACTTAGAAGAAAAAAATAAAATATCAATTTAACATTTCAAGCTACTCCAACAAAAAATACAATATCAATTCCCACAGCTATCAAACTGAAATTATATTAAAATAGAAAAACAAACAAATAAATAGTTCCCCCCTCATTTAAAAAAAAACATCAATTTCCATTAGTGTTGTGTTATACCCTTGAGAGTCCCCTGATCTTGATATGTAATAGTTCCAATTACACTACTTTTGATATTGCATTACAATTACAAATTAAAAGATAAACTTTAAAAGTCTGTAATTTTAATTTGCACTTAAAGGCATTTTAAATAATATGAAATGTGATACAAAAAAATGATAAAGTGTTGTTGATATAGATTTTTTTTAATAAAAAAAATGGAATATTTTTTTTGGTGGGACAACAGCGACAACTTAGCACTTAGGAGCAGAAGCGGATTTATTAATTTGATGCATTGAGTCAAATGGTAATGATGCCCATAACGATTAAGAAAGCAATGTAAGCTCAAATGTAAATTTCCGTTCTATATAAAAACTTGTTTGGGCTTTGGCTTTCTACTGTAAGGCTGTTCATTTTATTTTAAACTTTCTGTTGTAAAATTTATACAATTTCACAAAAGCAAACAACGAACCCACACCTCAAGTCCTCAATTAAGAGTTCTTCAACCTTCCAAAAATGTTTGACTTAAAGAAGGCAGTTAAACATTTAAAAAAAAAAATAATGATAACCAAACACCTTACTCGTCCGTCATTGAGTAACGTATCATTTTTTTTTATTTTTTCGCTGGAAAAGCATTGTTGCGTGTTAAGAAAAAAAAAAAACCTCAACAAAACTTTAAAAAAAATCACTATTAATTGTGTGTGCTTAGTTAAGTTAGAAAACCTCAATTGCAAAAATATAATATGTTATGCTGAGTTTTTCATCATCACAAAGAACAAACAATACACTAACAAACTAACCATTGAGTTCATGGCACTCTACGTACATTAGCACGCACGTACAAACATGTAGTTTTTTTTTTTAATTTTTATTCGTCTTCAAACATTTCATACTCCGAAACTAAATAAGCTTCTAACGACCCAGGGAATAATATAGAAACTCATAGGCAAGCCACACCACGAGATGTATGGAATTAAGTTGCAGACCTTCAGAATAGATTTGCAAATCGCATTTCACTATGAACATTTTTATTTGAATAGCAAAACAAAAAAAAAAAAAAACAGATACGATAGATAGCTTCATAGCCTATCTATATAACAACAGAAGCCGACGAACTACCAAAGTAAGCCTTGGTATTTCCATTTGGCTGATCAAACGCTCGGAATTAGATCGCGTAAAGAAATTTAATGACTCATCATCAAACAACATCATCATAATAATCAAGCTTCGTTGTATAAACTGGCATAGATTATAGTCAAAGCCGTAAAGCACTTGGTTAGTTTGATGGTTTCCGCATCGTAAATCTGCGTCATTGATTTTCAAATGAATTTTCTTTAATATTTTTTTTTTTTTTAACTTATTTTACATGCAATTTTGTTAAAAGCTTTTTTTCTTTTAATAAAACCGCCGACTCAAATTATATTGCTGAATGTTCCAGACGAAAGAGTAATTATATGTCGCGTGTAAAACAAACATTTTTTTAAGGTAAAGCTGACGCTGTAGATGACTTGAAACGAGGTGACAAACGTTGTCATCGTTGTTGATTGTTGCGGTTGTCATTTAAGGTATATGTATATCGCTGCCATGATTGCCTTGACTTTGTACTGGAATTTAAATTTACATTGATCGCAAAGATTATAAGAAATTATTGTTTTTTTTATGGGACAATAAATTATTGTATACTGCTATCTGACGCGAAAAAGGAAAATCAAATAAAAAACGAGTTAATTAACAAAAAAGACATAAAAAAGAACTGCGGTTGTCAAAAAATATTAATTTTGCTTTTGAAAATTTGAGTCTTTTGATAATACAAACAAAAAATAATCAAATATCTTCTTCATAAGTCCTTCCTATGTTGTAAAAACATTTCAATCGAACTTAAATCACAAGATTTAGAATCAGATTCCTCTAAAGAATCCCTAAAGAATACTTGAGAGAAATGAGGGAAATCAACTGATTTAATGTTATCGAGATAAATTAAGGTTGAATTTATATTTAAAGATTGCAAATGTTCCCATGTAAACCCTCTCAGACTTATTAGTCTATCATCATTCCTTCTTAAAACTTTTCCACGATTGATTGATTTACGGACAGGAAAGTCTAGTTCTCGAAATGTTTATTCAAAAAAGAAAAAGAACTCTAACAACAAGCTTTAAACAAGCCTAGAAGCTGGGCAGATCGATATGGACTTGCTGTTAACCCCCACAAAACAGAATTTCTTCACGATATACTAATTCCCTATATAAATGTAGATAAACCTTAAATCAAAGGTATACCACTAACATCATCAGACAAAGTAAAATATTTAGTTAATTTATAAGGGGTTTTTGTGTGATAACACACTCGCAGTTAGGCTGGCAAGCTTTCGTTAATATTTTATACAAAAAGTTAAGTTTAAAAAATAGGTGGGATGACATTACGTCTGCAGACATAATGTCCATGGACAAACAGACATACATACATATGTAAGGGCCATGGACATTATGTCGAGAAATAACGTACAATCTCAAAAAGTCATTATGTCCATGGACATTATGACCAGACATTATGTTCGTTTAAAGAAGAAATACCGTCCGGTTTGACATTAAGTCAATTTAAAAAAGACATAATGTTCATTTGGACATTTTTACTAATTAAGAATGACATACTGTCCATTTGGACATTATTTCCCTTGACAGAAAAATAGACTTTATGCTATTTTAGAAAGGACTAAAGGCCAAATGGACATTATGACCGATTAAAAAAAAAAAAAAAAAACAAAATGCTCAAACTGAAAAAAAAAAAAAAACAATGGACATTATGTCCATTTGATTTTTTAACTTTCATAATGTCCATATTGAAGCATAAGTATTAAATTTGTGAAATTAGAACCAGAAACTTTAAACAAATGGATACTGTGTCTTTTGCAACAGAAATAATATCCATTCACGATTTAATGAGAACAAAGGGACATAAAGTCCATCGAATATGTCTGTCCAAAATGTACATATTGTCTATGGACATAATGTCTTGTTTAAACAGACATAACGGCCATGGACACTATATCTGTTAAAAACAGTCATAAAGTTCATGGACATAAAGTCTGTTGATAAAATGTAGCATTTTCAAAAGATATTAAGTCTATGGACATTATGTGGAAGACATAATGTCCATAGACCTTATGTCCGTTTGTACGGAATTAATAATCATGGACATTATGTCCGCGGACATTATGTCATGCTACCGAAAAATTATATACAAGAAAGTGTCAATAAGTAACAGTTGCTATTTTTTCATGCAAAAAAGCGATACAAATGGGCTCCCCAACCCCTTATTAGCTTTAAATTTTGTTTAAGGTTATGGTGTGGCAACATGGTGGATGGCTTTAGATAAAGCGAAATGGTTATAAACTAAGTCCAGTCCACCTTTCATCATGCTTGTGGCTAAGCGGAGCAGTTCACATGACTCCTTCCGCCCAGTCTGCTCAGTTGATATCAGTGACACCCTTAGACATATTCAGCAAACATACGACTGCGAAGACAACCATTCTTGAATTTATGCAATTTTTTATAAGATTTTATTGGAGTTATCAGCCAGTTTATCTTCTTTGAAACGAGTTTAATGAGAAAAATGTTTAAAAAAAACAAAGACATCATTGAATAAATTAATACAACTCGAAAAGAAAAAAAACATGAAAAATTAATATTAATCACGCTAATAAATTTAATTATCTTGACGACAAGAATATTAATTTTTTGCTGATACTATGGACTTTACTTATAAAAAATTATCACATGAAAACTTGACTTATTTAGTCTATTTTTTATTTTGAGCATAATACTGCTTTTAATATTTTATACATGTATCAGTATTATGCTATTATTTATTATGTATTTTTTATTTATCACAACAGACCAACAATGGGTCTAAAAGTGTGACGATCTCTGACAGGCACTTCTACCCAATATTAATGAATTGCTAAAAATTTAAAAATAATTTTTTGAATAAAATAAAAATATTAATTTTTAATAAATTTTAATTTTTTTTTTAATTTTTAACACATTTAACCGTGATGAGCTCAAAAGCCTGAATGTTAACCTCAAGGTCACTCTTATCTGGGTTCCGGGTCACTGTGACATTGAGGGAAACGAGTATGCAGATGAACTGGCCAGGCAAGGATCAGCCCTTCATAGCTCGCTTGCGGAAAGAGTCAACATTCCTCTTGGGGTTATGAAAGGCAATATATTCTCAATTTTTCTTAAAGAATCAAACCACAGGTGGGGCAGTTTAACAAACTAAAAAGATTTGGCCCACATATAACAGATCCTGAACAATTGAATTAATTTTCAGACCCAGGCAAGACATAGCTCTCCATTGATCTACTACAATTTAGACTTGAAATTTGGACGAGACTAAAGGAATGCCAATTCATAACACCCATAATAGTTTTTAGACATTAAAAGTTTGCGTGCACAAAGCCCCTTGGAGTGACTTGAAAGAAAAACTGCGGGCACATCAAGAATACTTTTATTAAAAAATTTTATAAATTGGCATGTCTAGATACCCTTCGAATATTTATTGTTGCTGTTGGTATTTTTATAATAGAAAATTTCAAAATTTGTAGCAAATTTCCGGGTTTATTTTTCTATCATATAGTTCTGTGATTTGGCTGTGTATGATGGAAGAGAGTAGTGAAATGTTTTCATAAAGATTAAGATGTGTCTCAATTTTTTTCATTTCACTCCTGTTGTTGACCCTATTGACACGCAAACTTGTGTGTGTGAGTTTGAATAGTCGAACTTGCGCCACTATTTCAAAATATCAAATAAGAGTCGTTGTTTGAATTCGTTGTGTAAATTCTGATTTCCATGTTAACTCCTTCAGATTTATTCATATTTCACGTTTATTTTAAAATTTATCAAAAAAAAAATGTATCGAATGCTACTTTTCTGGCCGTAGTATTGATAAGGTCAATTAAACTAGGTGTGGAATAATAAAATATAAAGGACAAAAGTTAATAATTTTAATCATGCCCTTACTCAAGAATGACCTTGACCTTTTTTGAAACAAATATTCAGTCGTCCAGTTACTTACTTTAGTGACACCCAATAGAATAGGAGTAGCACTTGAAGGTTGTAATCCGCTGTCACAACTAGGTCGACAAAATGTTTGTTTACATATGAAGGGGCCAAGGCCAAGCCTGATCTAAAATAACTCTTTCCACAAGATTTGAAAATCTCTCGAAATGGCAGACTTTTTTAAAGAAAACACTTTTTTCTTTTAAATTGACTCAATATATTATTAATACTTCTGTGCCTAAGTTGGTCGAGAAACGTTGGAAACTGGAACAAAACTTATTATTTGTTTCAATTTTCATCGTTTCTCGACTAATTTTATCGCTGCGAGAGTTACAAATCATAAGCACTGGACGAAGTCTGCCAAAACAAATTGAAAAACAAGACGAGCTCAAGGACTGTCTTAAGTCGCGGTTGTTAATTTTCGTTTAAATTTAGCGTAAGCTTATATTTTCGTTTTTCTCGGAATCAAGAAGATTGAACTTAGACCATTTTCTCTTTTCAAATGTTAAGAAAATGTCTGAACCAGCTGTACCTGTAGTGAACAATTTCATTTATGAACTCTGAACAGCTCTGTTTCTAGATAGATACAACGAGAAACTAGTGTATTTTTTAATTCAGCAAAAAAAACAAAAGATTCATTCAAGTCAAATGTATTCGACGTTCTATGCCCTTAAAGAGGAACCTCACGTACGTAAGAGTCCGAGGATCTACGATAGAATGCCAAGTGTTTTTTTAAAAACACTTAATAACTAAATATCAAAACCAACGATTCTAACCAACTAAACAGTTTGTGTCGTGACCCAGTTTTTAATGCGAAATGTTATTTTATCAAATAAGAAAAGACAATAGTACATATAATATTTAGAAAGTCAAAAATAATAAAACAAAAGTTTGAAAATCATATTCCTGGTGATAGGACATATTCCATTGAAAGTCCTTTTAAGGAAACTTTCAAAAAGACATTTTTACGTCAAAAACAACCAACTACAAAGCAGAAGTTAAGTGGATTGAATTTTAAGAAAAATAGATGGATAGAAAATGTGGAATACTGATTTTAATTTCGAGAACACAAATTCATTTAGAGTGGACTATTGGATACACACAATTGCGCAATTCATTTAAATGACAATGAGTAAATTATATCGTTGTCAATGAATGAGTAACAGTTTCAATCGTATTGTCAATGAACTGAACAAGATATGATAGCTTTACAACTATTTCACGGATCACTTGTCAATAGGCCCTGATCCTTTATGAGCTGTCTACCTTAATTAATTGTTTAGCATTATACAAATTTTTTGTTCAGACAAAAATAATAAACGAAAAAGTTGGAAATCGTTAAATGTGAAATTGGAAAACGATTTTCCAGGAGAAGAAGAATAGCAAATTAAACTCACAAAAAATAATAAAATTCTTCCTCTTGAAAATACACATATTTTTTAACCCCGTAGAACAAAAAAAAACGTATGGCTTGAAAAATGTTGATTCTTATAAAAAGTAAAATTGTAATACTTCGCGTGTTTTTTTTTAAAGAGCGAATAGTCAGCTAAGCAACCAAAAAAGTGATTATAAATAAATAAAAAAAACAAAACTTATTTTTTACTTTTGGCAGATAAAAATCTACTGAGCTGAATATTCACTTTTTCAAAAAATTGCGGTTACTATTACAAAAATTTAAAAAAAACAAAACACTCACCTGCAACAACAGAATCATTCTGAATTGTCCTACGAACAATCATAATGGCATCATGGAGAGATCGTTCTGTCTCTTCAAGGAACTGTTCCGAACCACCGCGTAAGATGAGAGTGCATGTCTTAGCGTTAATGCATCCTTTAAAATAAAAAAACAAAATCAAAATATTTTAAAGTAAAAAAAAAAATAAACTCAAAACAAACCCTCAAAAATGTTGAATCTCTCTCCTCCAATCTGCTTCTCCTCGAACGTATCACAATGACCTAAGACTTTAGGACCGATATCATTGGCTGTGGTCATAACAGCACCACCACAAGCTTTCAGCGTACGCTTCAAATCTTCCTCGGTCACGCGACCCGCACAGAACATATCACGATCGGCGAACCATTGAGTGGCGACATCACCAATTGGCAACTTTGACAACACCACGTTTGCTCCCGAGTCGGCAATCTTTTGCAATTTGTTGTATAAAATCTGCCATTCAGCATCGACGACTTTTTGGTATTCCTTCACATTGTCCACACGAACCTCGGCATTGTCTCGTTCAGCTTTCAATTCCAATTCGATGTTCAACAAGGCGATTTTGCAGCTCTTGTAGGATTTGGGTTGCATCTCAAAACCGGCATAGGAGAAGGTTTTTTTGAAGGCCACTCCCGAAATGATCTGTGACTCCTCCAACGACCCACCTGTTACTTTTTTCACACCAATCATGTTTAGTGGCAGGAGTTCGTCAAGTGCAAGGACAGCGTCTACAACCATCTTCGAGAAGAAGTCCTTCTGTTGATGGATGAGCTTAGAACTCATTGCAGTTGCAGCGCATTTCTGCAACAACGCACGTTGCTCCTCCTTTGATTGCTTTTCGATGCGCACGGCCATTTGTTTGATCTTTTCGATGCACAGAGTTAAAGCCTTTCGCATAGCTTTGATGATAATGCGCGGATGTACACCCTCTTCGACGAAGGGTTTGATTTGTTTCAAAAACTCCCCGGCGAGTAGAACAACACTGGTGGTACCGTCACCAACCTATGATGATGATAGGGGAGAAAACAATTATTTTTAGAAATAAAAAAAATGATTCTAAAACTCACCTCAGCATCCTGTGACTTGGCGATATCAACCAAAGTTTTCGCTGCTGGATGAATGATTTCCAATAATTTCATGATTGTTGCTCCATCGTTGGAAATAGTGGCTTTGCCTGAACCATTTACAATGAGTTTGTCCATGCCACGGGGTCCGAGTGTGGTTCGGACGGCATCGACAATCGACTGGCAGGCATTGATGTTCGATATCAATTGTGGTTTGCCCTGCGAGGTGTCGGTACCTTCTTTCAATAGAACAATTTGTGGTTGCTGTAGGGAACAGAGAAGAGAAAAACGAGATGAAATTAATATAAATTGAAATAAAAGTGAAATAAACTTGGTCAAAAAGTAAGTTCTAACTTACTAAATTTAGTAAATAAAAACAAGCATATATATAATATAAGACCCGGTTATGGCATAAGGCTCTTGTTGTGGGTGTTATATTTCCCGTTGGAATCTCCTGGAGTGCATGGCCGAAATAATACTCGTTATAGGAACAGAGCAGACAAAATCATCAATGCAATTATTGTGATAATTTTCTTTTGAAAAAATGAATCTGGCCAAAAAGTTGGAAGCAGCTGGTCAGAGGAAAAATATCCTATTGGTTGGGTTGAAGATGAAATTCTTCCATTATTAAAATAAGACAGAACCTTCATTCAAACAAATAGCCGGCATGAGTAATCCCATAAGAGAAAAGTGACGGCATGAAATGTATTCGTTTTTCTTTAAGACAACAATGAACATCACAAATTCACAAACCGACGAGAAGGTTCCACACGCAGTTGCGGCAATTTTAAGGTTAGGTTTGCAAACATTTGTTTGAAAGAAAAAATACTTTTCCTATAATTTTGCACAAATTGTATTAAACTTTTGAATTAATCTTATATTTTCTTCAAAATCTTAATAAATGTTCATTAATTTAATGGAAATCTCTTGTAAAAAATACCAAACCCACCCACACTCATCACTAAACTGACTCACTGTCAAACATGCTTCACATGTTTTTTTTACTTCGAATTTAAACGATTTACACGCATCTCCCAATTAAAATTCATTAATTTATATAAATACTTACCATTTCAATTGATTTTTTTGTAAAATTTAATTAAATTATCAGGAAATTTAATAGAAAATTGTAACAGCGGTTTTTTTTTTCTTTCACGAGGAAACTCACAAATCACAATCAAATGAAAGAAAACGCAAAACGCGACCGTGTGCTTCGTTGAATGAAAGAGATGAACTGAGAAATTTGTGGTTTGAGAGATTTTTGACAGAACGATACATGTGTTAAATTTAACGAAAGGTCAGATGGAGGGTGTGTTCGTAGAGAATGGTCAGGTTCGAGTATCGATAGAAAGCTACCCGGATCGGTTTTCCAATGGAACACGATGTTGCTCAAAAAAAGATTAGCAAATGCTTTTGCAAATTGTAAATGTTGTCTGTAGTGCAAGAAAAAGACATCAAATACATGAAAAACAAAGAAGAGTAAGGAAAAAAGGGACGGAAATATAATTCCTGTTGTCAGTGTAATTTTATTTGTTTTATTATCTGGATCTGTGCCTACGCGTTCCGTTCTGTTTTTTCCTTGTTATGCCCTTCAAGCCCTATGTGCTCTATAAAATTTTGTCAATCGGAAGTACTCCAGTAAATTGACCGCTGAGAAAGTAGACAAATACAACGCCCCTTGAATGGAAAACCAAAAATATTATATTTTTTCCTTTAAATCCACTTCAAGTCCAAATTTCATAATTCTACAGCAATTGGAAGTGCTCCATTTAATTGATCGCCATTAGGCGTGTTCCTTTGGGCTGCAGCATTTATTGCCAAATACTTCTGGCTGCAGTCAACTACTTCTACTCTGTGGTGGCAATCGAAATTCTGAAAAAGCCCCCTGAATCGAAACCCTTCAGTTTTCGATAATGTGTGAAATGTCAAATTGTTGTTGTTTCAATGGGCCCTTACCAATAACAAAATTTAAAGACGACTTAAATATTTAAGTAAAATGGACGATAATAATATGAACTTTAAATAATGAACCATATATCAAATGTTTCATATTAATGAGTCCATGCCATGTAATATTCATTATTTAGGGAGACGCCTCAAAGTTTCTAATGTAAACAAGATGAGACTCACCAGTCCGGACTCAATCTTCTTAATCTAAACTGGATCCTAGCTGAATCCTTTCCTGAGTCAATACAGAAATTTTGAAATCACATTCTCCACACAAAAATTATGTTGCCGTGTTATTTTTGATCTAGCAATTTTTTATTATTATTTCTCTTTTCATTTAGTTTCTCAAAATCTGTATAATTTTCAATTAAATGATATAAGGTGAGGAGCATCTTTACAATTTGTTTATTTATTTTTCATACTTTTTGAACACAACCACAGGTAGCCATCAGATTTTCTGGTTCATGAACCCAGCTGAATTTATATTTTTGCAATAGTATGTGTTAAAACACTCACACTACTGCAAACATGTGAATTCACCACCGTCAGCCATCCTGTGTTTGTTGGCAAACCGTATTCTTGCCTGCCTTTGCCTAGGCATTTATTTTATAGTTCATAATCTCTGTCTCTGCTATTAACGTTATGGAGTCCTGTTAATTTAATTAATAAATATATTTGTTTGAGAAACTAGCTAGATAGGCATGTGAGTATTTTCTTTTTCTTGAAATTCATAAAATAGACTTTTAACGTATTAAAATACATGACAGGCAGCAGCTAATCCTACTTGTGAAACAGAATACTGACTTGTAACGCACGCCCACCTCCACCTGTGGCCTGATTAACGGTTATTTATCCAGATTTTTAAAATCCATACAATTTTAACAAAACATTCCGAATACAGTGATATCAACATGTGTGGAATTCGTAGCCTTCTTGAGACGAGTGCATAAACTATATCAATATGCCTCACTCGAATAGAGACGTCGCAAAAGAAGCACTTTGTAGGTCTATATAACATATAACATTGCAGACCGTACAACTTACTAACCTATTTTATTTCTTAACATTTCAGACCGCCCACGACGGCCATCGATCAACGAGCTGTTCCTTAAAGAAGCGATACCCTTAAGGTTATAATGAATTTTATTGTTTGAAGGGACTTAATTCACTTCTAAATAAAACGCCTCATAACCGGTAAGTTGATATTTATTTATTTAAGCTCATATTTCTTACCATTAGATTTTAGTAAAATCTATTTTCAAAATCAAGAGCTGAATCATCGTCAATATTCCTGTTTGAACATGAAAAATTTTTTTCCTACGGGTTTTGATAGCAAATTGTAGGAAATTTTAGGTTAGTTACTAAACACGCCAATTTTTCCAAATGCGAATATTTATTTGAACTCAGAGAACTACCATAAATTCTAACATATGCCATTTCCTGTTCTGATCTTGCTTTTGGCTAAAAAAAACTTTAAAAATATGTACTTGGCAAGCCTAACTTTGCTTGTTTTTTGTTTATCTCTAGAAAACAGTCTTTAAATGTTTGTTTAGGTGTCGTTCTTCTTATTGTAGGGAATATTTTGTTTATGTTGTTTGAACCAACAGCTGCTTCAAGTCCAGTCTCAACTGTTATGAAGTTTTTTTTAGGGAAATCGAAAAATATAATATAATTTTGTTTCCTTTTAAAAATCAATAGGAAAATAAACTTTTCTTCTAATTTTTTGTTTATTTGTAGTTTTATGAAATAATGCAGGCATTTTAATAATACTATAAATATCGGGCTCATTCGTAAATCAAGTGATATCACCCAAATCTACGATCGGAAATCCAAAACGGAGGAGGATCAAATTTACCAACTTCGCCCTGAAAGTTTTGTTGTTGTATTATTATTGATAAGCAGAGAAGTTAAAAAAAAAATAAACTTACCAAATAATATAAAAACCAAATTACTAAAACAGCCAGAAACACAAGTCTATTCATATTGTATATCTCACACTTCTCCGTTTTCTTACTTTACTTCACAAAATCAATTCTGTTTCTAATTAGGTAATTTTTATTTATGTACCTACATATCTGTGTCATTATTTTCAGCTAAGTTCAACGAGTATTTGATGTAGAATTACAGTGTTCGAATTGTTAGGGTTGCCATCTGTTTTTTGAATTACGTTTTGTATTTTATTATGGGAAAGTTGTCGGAAACTAAATTCTCCTGGCCGTACGCAATGAAAATGTTTCAGACCATAGGAATTTTAACTTGTTTTTTATACTAGGAATTTCTTCGGTAGTTCCATAAGGTTAATGCCTCGAAGTTAGGTTGTTTAAAATTTTGCGCAAATATTTTTAAAAGGTTAAGAAATAAGGTTACAAATGAAATACGTGAAACAAAAAGACGGCTGGACCATACACCCTGGAAAAACCTTCAGAACATTGGTTTTGCCAAAAGTCTAATAGAGAGCTGCATGTATTGGTTTAAGCAAACGTCTTATAGAGGGCTTTTACTTACATTCCAATTCCAAAAAATAAAATGAGTTTTCGCCTTTTATCGTTTTACCATTTCGATCTTAGGTCTTGGAAAGGAAAAGGAATGAAACACTGCGGCCTATTTTCTGAAACAAAACTTTAATATTTAAGTTCAACATAAGAACTTATGTGAAAAAAAGTAGAACATAATTGTGTAGGTTGAACTTAAAGCAAATGAGCCTAAATGTGCGTTAGACATAAATATAAGTATACATAAAGATTTATTATTAAAATTACTGCGCTTTGATTACATAAAAAAAAAGTTGTATCCTAAGAAGGACGTTTCATTGGTTGAAAATCAGGTTTAAGGTGTGGAGAAGTTCCCTAAAAAAAATATTTGTTAATTAGATTTTAAATGTTCAAAAAATAAAACATACCCAAGCCATTATAACACTGATAAAAATTGTAACGAATTCAAGGAAATTCATCGTCAAAAATTCTCAACAAAACAAAATATTTTAAAATAGTAAGGTGCCCGTTTTATACCTTTTCAATTGTACTTATTTCTTTTATTCTGTAGGTACTTACATTCTGTATAATTGAGCGTACAAATTAGTTTTAATTTCATTTTTACATCTAATTGTTCTTAATTTCATTTGTTCCATATCTGTTTTAAGTTTAAATAACTAGATGTGTTGCCATCTTACTTTTATGTAAAAAAAAAGCAAAAGTCTAGCTTTTGTACTATATCATAGATGTCTGAATGAATGAACAACAACTTGAGTGTGCCCCCGCCAAGTTTGAAGTTAAAGGAACTACCTCCCCAAAAAACCCAGGTTAGAAAAAAAATCAAAATATCAAATTTCAAGGCATTCAGAAATAACCCGGAATTTACATACTTTCTTAATGGGGTTTTCTTTTCTCATACAATTTTAAAATGAAAGATGTCAGCATTGAAATCTATTAAAAAAACAAGCTTCTGGAACAAATCAAATTATAACTGGAAATATATTTTAATTACTTTAATGATATTAAATCAATACTTTTATCTGTAAATACAACAACAAACTTTTAAAATCATGTAGGTATATAAAAAGGGAGACAAGTAAAAGTGTTTAACAAATAAGATTCGTAACGTTTAAAAATGAAAAGTTTTATTTTATTCGCAGTCTTTTTCGCAGCATTTGCACTTCAATTAGTAAGTTTTCTTTAAAAATAATTTTTTAAAGTCCTTTAAATATACAAATATTTAATTTTAAATCTTTTAATTTAAGGGTGAGGCAGTACAAATTGGGCGTTTCAATGTAACCAAAGTAGGGTAAAGCAAGAATACGCTCCAATTTCAAGGAGTCAAAAAACATTTAATAAATAATAAAAAAGAATGTTTTATTTAATTGAAATTTATGTAAATGCGTTTTTTTTTAAATTCATTTTAAAACTACTTACGCAAAATATATAATTTAAATTTAATAATAATAAAATCATTTGCAAAATGATCTTTTTAGGCTTACCTGTAGTCAAACCTTCGTTTTAGATAAAAACATTGATTGTAACAGCCAGTATCTTCTATTTTGATATTCCTTGGAATCAAATGTATACCAAATGTTTTCTCCTCATTTTATACTTTGGAAAATTTCGTAACATTTTTGACTTTTTTTAGAATAAAAAATCATTGAAATCAATTTCAAATAAAAGTAGAGTATACATTTAGGTACATATTTGATTAATTTGATCAAATTTCTGATTTAACCATTGATTTTTTTTAACTTTGCATTTTCGAATAGGTTTAGTTATTCCGACCTGAATTTTAAAGCTCCCATTTTGGATACAAATGAACACTGATACTGAAATTACCCATTCATTAATCTTCGCCGAGAATTAGCATTGAAAATGATTAAAGTTGTCAAAATTAAACAAACAGGCAATTAGTGTGCAAAATAACAATCTAAACAGGCGACACGGGAAACTAGTTTCATACGAGTCAAGTGTATAGTTATCGCCAACTACCCTAGGTTTGAGTGTATAGGTACTGTGATAAAACAAGTAAACTAAATATATTTATATTAAGGGAACTAATTTAAATTCTGCCAATATTTGAGTGTTATTAATATATTTACATACAAAACCTAATATTTTAAATAACGAAAATGACATCTTCTGAAGACCTTTTGAAGTTGGTTGATAATATTTTCATTGACGATCAAATTAACCTGGTTAATCTAAAAAACTTTTTAAAACTTATTTCAAATCAAATGGACTTAAAATCAAACCTTCAGTCATCAGAAACTAAAGTCAAACTACCAAACGAAGAAAATCAAGTAAATAATTTAGCTGAACTCATAACTAAATGTGAAGAACGTCTTGAAAAATTAATAGAAACTCCTAAAACTAAAGTTGTTATTCGAAATGAAGGTCATAAGCTTCAGTCAATAATTGAATCAATTAATAATTTAGAAAACACCAACTGTTTTCTTCAGTCTCAAATTGATGAAAACACAAAAGCTTTGGGTAAATTAAAGAAGCTCGAATGTACAAGAACTCCTACATTTCAAAATTTAGTTAATCGTTTTGAGTATAATTCAACAAATTCTGAGTTTTGTGATCTTAAAAGAAAATTCTATGAAATTGAAAACCACCTACAAGAACTTGTTGTGAGATTAAATTCCTTGAAAGATGAAGTTGAGAACATTGAAGACAAAATAGTAAACACACATCGAATTCCTGAAATAGAAGATAAATTGTGTAGGCTTCTTGATTGGCGAACTTCATTACGAGAAGATATCGATGCTATGACCGAAAGGTATGAACATATTAAAATGATCAAAATTTCCAAATATGAAGTTGATAATCTAATCGAAAATAAAGTCAACTATAGTTATCTTTCGAGATATGTTTCGAAAACTAATTTCAATTCGACTAAAGCTGATTTTGTCAAAGAATTTGATGAACTTAAACAATTATTTTTTGAACTTCAATTAAATTTAACTTCAAAGTTAGTAGATTTACATAAAGATGTGCAAAAATTGTTTTTGAATTTGGCTTCAAAACGTCGCATTGAGAAAAGATCATTGTTATAGGTGTTTATTTTATTTTGTTTCAAAATAAATCGATTGACTATTTGGGAAGTTTTGGCTGATTTTTATTTCTTTCCTATTTCCGAAACAGATTCTGGGACCGTTATACATACGTATGTTTGTATGTACGAACCTTTGCATAACTTGTTGTTGGTGATGTATCTGTATTTTATTTTATTTTATTTTATTTTATTTAAGTTGGAGTAGGTACGTCTAAACTTCTTTGGTATTTTCTTCTTCATTTTCCCCATCTTTTGATTTATTTTTTATCTTGTTATTTAGTATCTTTTAGTTTGTATACTCAACATGACAAATTTCCACAACTGTTAGAAAATTTATTTAAATTTCGTAAATGATTTCAAAACCTTTTCATAGGAAACAAAAAAAAAAAAATAAAAACACACCAAAAACATAGAATTATTGTTGAATAAATTTATCTTCAAAAAGTTTTTCTTCTATTGGTAGATTTGTGTGGCACCAGAAAATTCTTGCAGCTAGTTATCAAGTATTTTCAGTCATAAAAAACTATGATGTAATTCCCTTGCCAATTTGTCATCGCCGCAACATGACAACAAACAAAAAAAAAACATAAATCTGCACAACACCTTTGTGATGGCGCATTCACATATTTCTCTCCTCACCCAAAATGTTTGTTTGCCATACCTTATGCTCTTATTAAATGCATCTATAGGGAAGATATGCCATATGTTAACATCTGTTAGCACACATTAAGCTTCCGCTTGATGGCCAATTACCAATTTTTATTAAAGACATAAATAAGCACAATTTCGCATCAACTTTTTTATACTCGAAAATAAGATTTTAGAAAGATTTAAAAAACGACAATCTTTTATGTTTTTGCAATAAGCAATCAAAAAAACTACTCTTAAATTTTTTATTTAAACATAAAGGTATTCAAAAAATGCTTGCATTTGGTTTTTGAAAATAATCACAACATAAACATTAGGAAGTGATGCCTATGCCTATGCCTGCCAAACAAACATAGCCGGCAGACTAACCTCAAGCTTCAGCATATTTCTATCTGGGACGATATCGTATCGTTAGCCATTAGGCCATTAGCATCTTGGAGATCCCCGAAAAAACACCATCGGTCGCATAGAAAAAATGTATGATGTGCGTGTTATTTTTTGTTGTTGTATTTTCTTAATGTTTTTAAATTAAAATTAGAATTTGTTTTCTAAGTTTCGGTTCCAAAAACCGAATTTCTATTGCATCGAAAATACTGGCTGGCTGCAGTGTAGAAACATAGAGGCCGATCCTATTTTTAAATCCAACCAAGACGTCCGAGATCCGACCCTTTTTGTCAATTTTATAATGTTCAGCATCATAGACACTAGAATTCGGGAGTATATATATTTTTTTTTTCAGTAGTTCGGTACAACTTCGACAATGAAGAGTAAATAAAATTGAAAAAAAAAAAAAAATATATACATATACATATATAAATTTTGAATTAAATTTAAAAGGAATTTCTTGCAATTTTTTTTTGTGTAAGAAATTTTCTATTTGTTTCTAATTCCATTTTCGCGGAGTGCGGAAAAATTTTGTTTCTATTGTTTTTCGAAGTAAATCACTTTCTGGTCTTATTTAAAATTAGTAACGATAAAACCAACGAAGAGATCGGAGTTTATTTTAAAACAAAAATCAAATATTTAAATAGATAATTTAATTTAATTAAATTAAAAATAAATTTAAAATTTAGAAATAACGAATAAAATAAAAAAATCGAATGTTTTTTTTTGTATGATTTAAAAAAAAAAAATCCTATTTTTAAATAGTGAATAGGGAAGAATATAGTGCAAATAATAAACTTTGAGTGAGTTTAAAGAAAAGTGCATTTAAGAGTGAAGAAATCTTAAAAATTGTGCAGGATATAATTTTGTGTGGAAGTCAAAGTGATGCAAAAGCATTTTGTGAAATAAGTACATATGTAATAATAATGAAAAGTGGGGAATTTGTTTTTATACGAAATAAATAATTAGATTTAAGAAAACGGTGAGTAAATATGTTTGAAAGGATTATTTAAAAAAACATAGAAAAACATGGAACAAAACATAGAAAAAACAAAGAATAAAATATAAATGACTAGAGACAAGAGATATAACAGACCTAAGTAGTGAAAAACTCAGGAAAGCTTTTCCAGCAATTTTTTCGGCTTCTAACAAGTGGTTCAGACCAAAAGTAACTTTCTAACTATTTTTTTAAAATTTTGTACACATTCCCTTTTTCCATTTGGAGGGCTCACAGCTGTACCGAACAAAGTCATAAAAAGGGAATTCGAAGATATAAAGAGTTAAGTAAATAAACTGCCATTAGAATGCGTGTTAGTTGACTTCAATATTTTTTCGTTAACTTAGATACGAAACACTTTCTGGCTTAGTTCTTTAAATTTATAGACCTGAATAGATTTTAAATTTGCACAAAAGTAAAAACTAGTTTTGGATTTTTTTATGACTTGGTTCGGTACAGCTGTGAGCCCTCCATTTAAAGTGTGTACATATTTGTGGAGATTCCCTCCATTTTGACCTGATACATGAACATACATATTTTTGTGGAACAAAATCTATACCTTTATATTTGTCTCGGTCATTATTTTTAAATAAACTTCAAAAGAACTAATTTTTTACTTTCATTTAATGCTCTTTTTACATTTTTTTTAATGTCATGTTGGGTTGGAGTTTGGGAGTGGAATTAAGCACTCGAATATGTAAATTTTGTTCACTCCTTCTACTCCAAAGTTTTCATATTCCATATCACTATAATACTCCAAAGTTTTCATATTCCATATCACTATAATACTCCCAAAATGCTACCGAAAATGATATAGGTATGTAAATAACTGTTTCAATAAAATTCAAGTTTTATTTTATATTACGTGTATGTTTTTATGTATACATATTTCATAATCATAGTAAATATAATAACAAAATTTAAATCATTAGAATATTTAAGAATTTTCCTATAATTTGCAATTATCCACCAATTTCAAAACGAGGCGTAGGTATATTCAATTTAGGCATATTATTCATATCAGGCATATTCTTTCCCGATATATTTAAAGGCATCTGAATAGGAAATCCATTTGTTCCCTGTCCACCAGGGTTTTTATGGGGATGCTTCTGCTGAATCCTATCTGCAGTGGTTATGTCCTGCAATAATAAAAAAAAAACTTTTGAACTAAACAATTCTGAATTTGTTATAAAAATTAACCATTAAAAGGACAAGTCCAATGATTAAAGCAATCAACTTATTCATTTTTGAATTTGATACTGTTTGTTGTTTCTATAGTTTTTGTGATATTTTTCGTTTACTTATATACCATAAAGTTTTCCTTTGCCAATTTGAAAAACAAATTATAACTTTGATCAAATTTCAATTATTGTTTTTGTTTTAATTTGATTAAACGAAAACAATAGCGAATTTGCAAATCTATTGTTTAAATATCTAGGTAGTTAATTGAATTTTATTGTGTGCTTGAGATTATAGTTTCGATTGCTTTGAAATTTTATTTAATTGAACAAAACAAATAACATAATAATGGAAAAGGTTTTAAGATTTTTTTTTTTTCGAAAAATTGTTTTTTGAAGATTCAAAGATAATCATAGAAAATTACACTTGTTGTTAATTATTCGTAACAATACTGAAATTGATTTCATATTGTAAAATTTAGTTTTTCAGTACAAGATCATATCATGTAGTTTTGAAATTAAGCTCGATTTAATTCTTGAATCATAACATTTTCCAGTTAAAATCTCGAAATAACTCTGAGTTAACCTTTACTTTGATTTAATTCTGAAAATAACATTGAATATAATTCATTGATTATTTTTTACGCAGTATAGTTGGCACACTCATGAAAATATTTATTCGAATATTAAATTTAATTAAAAAGCTTATCATAGATATACAAATATAAGTACAAATTATCAAAGTATTTATTTACCTTTTAACAGTTAATCAACTCTGGTTTAAATAAGAGTTAAATCCGTACTGAAAAAATGGGTCGAAATCTTTCCATTTAGTGGACCGTATCAGAAAATTACCAATTGAAGGATTTCAATAATAAAATAAAACAAAAAAGTTTAGTTCGATATAATTAATATGTTGACTTCATTAAATTGATAAAAATCTTTTTATTGGGATTTAATTACATAATTAATATTATTTTTATCAATTTATTTTCCTGATGAAATAATGATTGTTTTTTTTTTTAACAAAGAAACAAAGAAAACTATGACGTAATATTTAATTCTAATTGAATTTAAGATTACATGAATGAATGTTACTTTTTTTATAATATAATCTTCATTTTTTGCAGTTCTTGGTTTTGAAATTTGTGCTAAAAATAGAAATACTGACATTTTTGGGAAAAAATTTGTTTAAAAAAAAATTTAGTATATTTTTTAATTCGATTTACTAAAAAAATAAATTCATGTCATTAACTGCACTTAAAAGTTTATTTAAATGCCACAAGAGCATAATCATTTGAATAATTGTATTCAATCAATTGAGCCAATGTTCTCCATTCATTCGAGTTCGGATTGTATTCTTGAACCAAATTTAATGAAGTACCTGTTTCATCGCGGCCACCACAAGTAATCAATCGATTATTCCATGCTATGCAATGTGGATCAGCTAATGCTATTTTCATTTGTAATCTCTGTGTCCAAGTACTGCTAGACGGATCAAAACTCTGAACGCTCTTAAAATAAGCATCTTTTCCATATCTAGTCTCACTGTATTGTGCCCCTCCAATTTTATATAAATCCCCACAGACTTCGGTAAATCCAAATGCTGACTTTGGCAAATCTGCGATGGGTTTCGATGTCCATTCATTTAAGCCAGGATTAAGACATTCCATAATGGGGGACCTATCACCGATTACATACATTTGTCCATTGGCAACAGCAACTTTGGGTGAGGAAAATATTGTATTCATAGGAGCTACATCGTGCCATTTTCCAGTGGAAAAGTTATATTTTTCCACAACACGTTTCCAAGGTGATAAATATTTTTGACCGCCAACGACATACAATTCATCATTCAACACAGCCAATCCATAACTACGACGCTGTATATTCAATCTTGGTAAATTTGTGATTTCCTGCGTCTTAAGATCGAAGCATGTTAAAGGTTTTTCAAGCCAAGAAAAAATTAACTTATTTTTGAAGGCAGCAACCCTATCGAAACGGTATGGCATTTTGGAACGGACTCACATGACCAAACATTCAATTCTGCATCGTAAGTTTGTATCCCACCGCCACCAAGTAGCAGAATTCCATATGGCGTGTTGGGTTTGGAAAATTCCATTGGCTTCATTGCTCGTCGGCCATCGGGTGATGAGTGCCATTCAAGCCAAGTGCAGACTATTTCAAGACATTTTACTTCATGGGGTAGCTTTGATCTATGCTGTTTGATGAAGTCCGGACTCAATAGCCAATAGCGCACTTTCGAAATCAAATTGAAAGCACTTTGTTCTCGATTCTCTTTATCATGTTCGATCCATTTGATAAGATTGAAGAAGACTTTCTCTTCTGAAGTCACACACAAATCTTCGCTCGAAACTATTGCACACAATTGATCCTCCTCGATCTTAAGAAACTCACTACGACTGCAGACTTTTTCAAAATTCTCACTTGCGAATTTTGATGCTTTCTTAAAGAGTTCAATTAAGCCATTTTGATCAGCAAACATTGCTATGCCCAAACAATTATTGATATCCAACTTTTCAGCCATAAAATTATAACATTCATTAATTAAAGGTTGAATTTGAAAAAAGTTTGCCGCCCTCAAAATATCCTCAATTGTTTCATTTTTAAGCTCAATTCTTCCTGTGTACAAAAAATTTAGAATTGGTTTCAGAACTTTTCCATCGACTTCGTGGATTTTTACTTCGTTAGCTGATGCCTCCTTAAGACCACTTGCAAACATTGCCATAAAATAATCGCTGAAAGCTGATAGGATACACTTGTGGGCATGAAACGTCTTGTCATCGGAAGCAATGAGACATATATCCGAAAATGTTTCGTTCTCACTGAATGACAGGAGCTTTTCGCTTAATTTCGAAGCGAAGTTGCTGTATTCGAAGATCGAAGTCGAAGATTGTTGGCCTTGCATTTTGAATAAAAACTAACGAGGAAAGAAAAAAAAATAATTTTTTAAAATAATTATAATCTGCTAAAATGTTGGCATTTATTGTTATTATGAGTGTCGTTAAAAGTCAAAAGGTCAAATAATTAAAATTCGATAAATTTTTGTTCATGGAATTGCATTGTTTTTAAAGTCAAACTGGAAAATATTAACGAAAACAAATCCACTGTTGTAGACATTCACAATACCAAAAATGCAAGAAAAAAGTAATCCATCAATAAACAAACGATGCCCGCAATACAAATATTTTTTAAAATTTTGTTTTTACCCTTTTAAAATTGTATTCCTCAAATAACAATTCGATATGGCAATTAAGACTTGTTGGTGGCTATATGTTTTTCTTCTTCGGTGGCCTTGTATATTTGTTTTAACTTTATTATAAAGACATTAGAATGACAACAAATATGTTATTCATCAATATTATTAGATATCTTTGAAAATTTCATTATTTTAAAGCACGTTTTAGAATATAAAATAAAATTTAAACTAAATAAGTGTCAAGCTGTTCGGAACCGAATGACTGAATTGTTTCGTACGGAAAAATTCTGCACAAATTTGATTTCAAAAACATTGGTCTTAGCTAACAACGTTTGTATGTGTTGTCCCTACATATTCAAAAATTACTTTCAGTTTTGAAAGCCTATCTTTTGACTTTATCTATAAAAATGCATAGATATGTTTGCATAAATTTTACATTTTATTCTTTTTTTTTTCTACCTGCTGAGACGGTATGCTATCAACCTTTAACACATTCAACTACAGGTATTTATCGTAAACGACCCTCATTAGCGGAATCCCTTATAAATGTTAATATATAAAAGATCAATGTAGGTTTTCCAATTTTGTACAGTTTCCGTGGTAACGTTGTTATCTTCGATTGCAGATTTTGGTGGGTAACTTTAATCACTTCTCAGAAAATAAAAAAGAAAACAATTTGTTTGCTAGGAATTTTTATTAATATTTATTAAATGTTATTATTGTTGTTATTCATACATAGTTAAAAAATTGGAGATAAACTTTTTCGGATTCGATCTTGCTCATTTATATTCAACATAATAAATGTTGACGAAAAAAAAATTATGGTTTTGCTTTATTTAAAACTAAATTTATTATTTACATAAAAAATGCTTTGATCAAAGTCGATATTCGTGAGACAACCTGGAAATTATCACCTGCTTCATGTTTATGTCACAAACACAAGTGAAATCATTTGTTGCGTTTAAAAATAATAATTCATGGTACATTCAAATTAACGGAAATTTTCTTTTGTTACAATGCTACTAGGCCATAGTATGCCATGTCATAAAATGAATGGAAACCAAAATTTTGAAAATAATAGTATTATGAAATAAAATCATTCTAAAATTGAAAATTGAACTAGGCCATAGTAAGATTCTAAAGGACTGTACTCAATCAATGAAGGTAATGTTCTCCATTCATTTAAATTCGGATGGTATTCATAGACTAAATTCAAGTGTGAACCATTTGAATCGAAGCCTCCACAAGTAATTAATCGGTTATTCAATTCTATGCAAAGTGGATCATTTATTCCTATATTCATTTTTGCTCTCTGTGTACAAGTGTTTCCGAACTCATCAATGGTTAAAACTTGTTTACGGGCTATAACGTGTTTTTGGGCTCCAGAAACTCCTTTAATCTTCTTGTATATTGTGCCTTTCCCCCCGATTATGTATAAATTTCTATTGACTCTTGTGAAACCACATCCGGATAATATCTGTGGAATAGCTTTGAATGTCCATTCATTTTTGATAGAGTCAAGGCATGCCATTAAGGTAGATTGTAAACCAATTACATACAATTTACTACCCGAAACAGCTACTCTTATTGAGCCGATTATGTTCTTCAATGGAGCCACATTCTGCCATTGGCGATTAGTAGAATTATATTTTGCTACATTACGCTGCCCGTTCAAGATATTACCGATAACATACAATTCCTTATTCAGCACAGCCATTCCAAAACAACGACGTCGTTCATACATACTTGTTTCAAAATTTGTGATTTCTTTTGTCTGTAGATCGAAACTTTTCAAAGAGCAATCTTCTGTCGAAAAAACTATTTTATTATTGAAAAAAACTATGCTATCGAATCGATTTGGAAATTGCGAAACCTCCTCCCGACACCAATTCCTTAGTATTGGATCATAAGTCTGTATCCCTCCGCCACCAACTAAAAGAATTGCTTTATTTTTCGGTTTTGAAATGTTCATGTCTTTCAATTCGCGTTGGCTATTTGGTAATGAGTGCCATTCAAGCCAAGTGCAAATCATTTCAAGACATTCAACTGTACTGGGCAGCTTGTATCTGTGTTTCTTGATGAATTCTGGACTCAACAGCCAATATCGAATTTTGGAAAACAAAATGCAGGTGTTTTTTTCTCGATTTGGTTTGTCATCTTCGATCCATTCGATGAGTTTTAAAAAAACAGCTTCCTCCGAATTCACACAAAGACATTCACTTAAAACTATTGCACTCAACATATTATCGTCAAGCTTGAGAAAATCGTTGCAGCTGAAGACCTTTTCAAAATTTTCGGCTGCGAAACTTGAAGCATAGTCAAAAAGTTCAATAAAACCATGTTTGTCAGCAAACATTGCTATTTCCAAACAGTTCTTGGCATCCATGTTTTGGTCCATAAAGTAGATACAGTCATCGATTAAGTTCTGAATTTGAAAAAAGTTTGCTGCTACCAAAATATCTTCAACTTGTTCATATTGAAAATTAATTCGTCCAGTGTACAAAAAAGTCATAATCAGTTTTAAAACACTTCCATTTACATCGTGGATTTTAACTTCGCTAGCTGTTGCCTCTTTTAGACCACTTTCAAACATCACCATGAAGTAATCGCTGAAAGCTGAAAGGACACATTTGTGGGCATGAAATTTCACGTCATCGCAAGAAATGATACAAATATCGGAAAATTTTTCATTTTCACTGAATGATAAAAGTTTTTTGCTTAATTCCAGAGCGAAATCGCTTGGTTCAAAGATGGAAGCTGAAGATATTCTCGACATTTGTAGAATCTATTGAGTGGTGAAAGAATTGAATAAATTATAATAAATAACCGAATCATTATCCTAAATTATTTTTCTTACCTTTTTTATATTTTTCTTTAAATAATCATTCGAAACTGCATTCAATCTCCTCTTGGGCTCTTATGAAAAATTTAAAGCCTTTTTCACTTCTCCTGTAAGTGTTCTAAAATTACTTTACATACTTAGGTACATTTTTACAAACTTATCTTAAGACTATCATTAACATTTTGGGTTAGTTAAAATGTATTGCATTCGAAAACCGTCTCCACTGGCGATAAATCCAAAACAGGCATAAATACACCATTTGTTTCTGGATGAACAATTTAAATTTTAGTTTTTCAGCCTGGTGTTAAGAATTAATTGCAATTGGTAAAGTTTATTACATACATTTTGTTTCACGAATAAAAAGATCGGCAGTCAAAGTCAGGTAAATGTGTTATAAGTCGACAGCTAATCCACCGGCACCCTCGTTTAACATGCATAGCAGACAAAAATGGGGAAAACGACGTATTATCTGTTATATTCCATTCATCTTTTTGTTTTTATGCCCGCTTCTATGAGTTCATCGCAAATGGAGCCAGCATGTAGTACGTAAAGTTAGTAATATTTTTATTTATTATTTTCTAAGAATAAAAGAATGAGTCAACTTACTTGATAGGAAATGGAAATTATGTTGGTCACTCAAAGTGAATATGGCAGTGAGTGCTTTTTCATAGGTCTTGTTAAATACAAAGATGAAGAACTTGACTACAACGGCTGACAATGAAGGAATTTGTACAAATTTTCGTTTCTATTCCCTGCAGACTAGAACCAGTCAAAGCCGGATGGAACTCTTTGGATCTACTAGTGTAATTGTTAGAAATAAAGGGGTACAAACCAAGGAAATATACTTTTGAAAGAACTCAAAGAAATATTGAAATAAAAACAAAAATTCGAGAACAAGGATTTAGTTTGTCTGTCAAGTAAGTTTTTTTTGTTTGTTTTTGTACTGACTAGAGCGGCTGATCGATGACAGCTAACTCTGAATGCGTTCCTGGTAGTAGCAAACCAAATGTTCAAAAACCACATTCCTGTGTCAAGTTATGTTGAGTCGTCTCAACAAAGTTTTTAATTGTATCGGTCGGTTACGTTAATATTCAAAAACAGTTTAATAAACAATCGAGAGCTTTCTGACTGATTTTAATAAAATCACTTTGTATTTAATTTTTTTTGAATACCTCGCTCGTCACATTTTTTAATTCTTATGAAAAAAAAAAGTTTGAGTTTTGTTGATCGCAAGTTTAGCTTTCTTGAGTCGTTTTCAAAAAAGAAACGATTAACAGAGTGTTTATTATATCTATTATGTGCAGTGTACTCAGGTATTGAGATTTCATACTATTTTGTGTGTTTTTTTTTTCTTTTTTTTTAGCAGAAAAGGGAAACAAATAAAATATGTACATATGTAAATTTATGTAATTGTTTTAGGACTTTAACTTAATTTTTTCTGAGAAAATAAATTCTGAGATTCTTTTGAAATGTCAATTAATCTTGTTTATGTGTTTTATAAAAGATTTAACGAGATTTTGTAATTTTGTTGCCGAATTCCAAGATTTTATTTCGGTGTGAAAACCGTATTACACTTATAGTGAAATATTTTTAACCTTTTTATTATGAGATATGTACCTACATATACATATATATTTTTTAATTTAATTTTAAAATTGTTCAAGATTGATGTTTGAAAAGCGAAAAAATATGATCTCAAACGTAAAAGTTTGACAATGTTTTTTGACAGTTCAAAATCAATTTTTTTGAATTATTTATTTTAATATCTATTTTTTTAACCTACTTGCACAAAATATTTTTTTTGACACCAGCAATAACTGATTTGTGATTTCTGCAGCCAATTTTAATCACGCAGTCGTGTATGGCGTGCTTAAACCGATCATTAATAATAGGTGATTTTTTTGGAGTAAAGGATTTAGTTAACTTTTTTAACTTTTTTTTCAAAGCTAAGACATTAGGCTTAAATTCCAAATACCTATGTATGTTAACATAGATGACACAATGATTTGATGTGGGCGATGTGTCGATGTAAATGAAAATGTGTAGATGTAACTGTAAATACGAGTAAAGCTTGCTTGAAATCGATATTTACACAAATAAAAAAAAACGATTATTTTTTTTTTATTTAATTATTTTTATTTGCTTTCCATTAAACGGACAACTCTTTTAGGCGGGCAAACATTTATGTACGTGTAGGTACCATAACTGTTTGCTAAAGAGAGATTTCACTGTATTATGTTTGTTTTTTTAAGAAATAAAATTGAAACCCGAAAAATAAATGGTAATTTGTAGTTTTTGAAAAAAAAAAAAAAAATCGCCATTGAAAATGCTAATGTTGAATGAATGTTATTTATTGTCAATTTTTAACAATATTTGTTTATTTATTACAAACAAATTTATTCAATGTTTTCCTTTTTTCCTTTCACCTCCTTCTGTTGGGTTTGAATTTGGTTTGGAATTTTCCAAATTATGAAACATTTGACCACTTGCATAAGAACTTCCCAATTTCATCATATTTGAAATGGACGAACTTCTACCATGAAGTCCTACAAGTGATGGTTTCGGCATTCCAGCTGGTGGAGGATAAGGCGTAGGAGATTTCTGAGCCACAACAAATTCCTAATAAAAATAAATTAAATTATTTGTTAAAATAATAAAAATATATGTATATAGTAAGTCTACCATTGTTAGGACCAAACCAACAAATAAGACTGTTAAAATTGTAAACTGATTCATTTTAATATTTAACATCAATTCTCTGAACACTTGATTATAATAAATCACTATCGTTCATCTTGGCTTATTTATACCATTTTATATGTTTGTTTTCAATTAATTGGTTTATTGACGTGACTGCGATAGATTAAAAGATTTTGAACAAAATAAAAAACACCCTATTGTATTGTATGAATTTTAATTGAAATAATTATTGAAAACAATAGCATCGGCTATATGGAGTTTAAATAGTGGAAAATATAACAATTAAACTTTTTTGTTCAGAATGTATTTATTAAAACCTATAATTTATTGGGATAAACATATTATAATCCCTTCAATGATTCGTGTTTAATGAAATTTTTAATTTACTCCAATCCTTTAGTTGCTCTTAAATAAGCTACAAAAGGATTTCTGAGATGGGATCTCTAAACGTAACCAGCCTTCCAATATTTAACTAGCTTTATAATTGTCACTCTTATCTTCTTCGAAGTCTGGAGGGGTTTTTCATTCAGGTGTAGGAGACAACATTTTTCAATTATATTTGGAATGTAATAGTATTTTTAAATGCAATATTATTTTTACTACTAAAAAGTACCACATTACAAAATCAGTCCAGTTATTTACAAGATACAATTGTAAAAAAAAAAAACAAAAATTACTGCGTTATTTGATTTTTTTTTGCCAAAAACATGAAATGCTATTATTTTTCCATAAATTTGGTCATTACAAGAGCGAAGTTAAACTAAAATGGTTAGAGCTGTTTTCGAGAAAATTTGAACAAAAAAAAATCTAAAATCATTGTATGGGAATTTCTTATTCTCAATATTTTGAATACTTTCTCTTGTGAATTACAAAGAAAATGCTTTGTACCAAATTTCAAGCAAGTCGGTTCAACCGTGTATGCTTTAGCTTGATTAACAACGGACATTCATACGCACCGATCGACGTGACGGACGAAAGGTATGAAGAAAACCATTTTTGACTTGTCCATCATCGTAATGTTAAGTTTAATTAAAATCTCGAATTTTTTTTTTTCACGAAACCCAAAAACACCCTTCCCAATTGAGAAAGTAAAACTGCAAAGTCCAGCCTGTGAAAAAAATTTGTAAAGTCAAAACCTAGTCAGACTGTCAGAAACTACATATTTAGTTTCTTGAGAATATCTCAGTAAGTTAATGACTTTGAATTATTTAAAAAAAATTCTAACACTCATACTTAATCATCTCATGCAAAAATGTTTAATTCATTTGGCTTCACTTTTTAATTTAAAAAAAAAATCACTCATACGACAAAGTGTCCCGCTCAACTGACACTATCATAGCAAACACCATCCCTTAATTTATATAGACACAACTTTTCCCGCTCTTTTTTTTTGATTTTTTTTAATAGTTTTAATCTTATGAAACGACAACAATTTTTAGCCGGTATTTTATTTCTTTTCCACTTCCCTATAACAACACAATGCAACACAACACAAACTAGAAAAGCTCCCCTAAATAAAAAAAAATCTCAATCAACCCCCACGCAAGCAAAAAAAGCTCTACATTCTTATACTAGTGTATATGTTTATATACGGTAATTATTTAATTTCAACTATATTTCAATAATATCAAATGTAAAAAGCTTTCAATGTGAAATTAGTCAATCGGTGTCCGGCCGAAACGAAAGATCTCACTTAGAAAAAAAAAAATATTAAATTTTGTTCTTGTCTTTTAGTTTTATTTTCGGTTTTGGTTTTCCTTTTTTTAAAAAAACAAAAAAAGAATATTTCCTTTAATTACTTGAGTTTTATCGATTTTTTTAATTAATATACATATTTAAGTGTTTACAAAAAAAAAAAAAACAATCCGCTGATTTCATAGTTTATTTCATTTAATTGTTATTGAAACAAACCTATTGAAATAAATCGAACAAAAATAAAAAGCGCGAGAGTGAAAACCAAAAATAAGAATATTGATTATAATTATATTTTGAAAAAAAAAAAAAATCAAAGAGAATTAAAGTTAATTATAAAGAAGGAGAAAAAGAAAAATAAAACTCTGCTATACTTAAGAGATTAAAATTAAGTACATGTTTAGTGTCCACAAAAAAAAAAGAAGAAAGTGAAGATAAATAAACCTTACAAATTACACGACAAAAATTCATCAAATTTATACTTTTTGATTTAAAGAAATCAACGAAATTGTCACAGCCTGAAAACAAATCACCCACACTCATATACAACCCAAAAACAAAAAACGACCACGAAAACGAAATAGAACTGAAACATACAAATACCATATAGTTAATCGATAAAAAAATTAAATACAAAAATTAAATTACTTAAAGTGACCTTTTCTTCTAATTAAAACAAAAAATTATATTATATTACGAGTAAAATTAAGCAAATATAAATACACAAAATTATTCACCTTTCAAAAATAAAACATTTTGATGCAACAATTTTTCGAAAATTTAAATATTATCTTTTTCGAAATAATAAATAATTCTGACGTCATATTTCGTAAATAAATTTACCGGAACCTATAACTGAACATTGAGAGCGCGTGAAATATAAATTTAAAAAAAATTGTAAAAAATTTGTTTGAATTCGTTTGCGGAAATTGCGAATTGTGTGTGTGGTTTGAATAAACTGAATTATTCATCATTAAGGAAAGAAGTCATAGTACCTATAATTGAATAAAAAAATTAACCGATGAGTGAGAGTTTTTAACAGCCAAGGCGAATTTTAACGAAAGAGAAGGATTATTTGCCTAAGGATTTAAAAGTTTAGGTATGTTGTTCGAAGATGTACTTGAACTTAGAGTATTTACAAAAAAATTAATAAATATATGTATCTACAAATACTAATTATTAATATCACATTATAAAAAAAATTTAATACATTTTTGATTTTTTGATGATCGGTCATAAATTGTAAATGAATCCAAAATGTTCCTCAGTAGGCATTTAGGGTATTTGATTTCAAAACTGGTAATCAGATCTCTGGGGCCTCTTAATATGAACTGTCTAAATAGTCTTTTATCATAATTTTTCTAATCTATAAACTTTTTATGAAATTTTGTATAAAAAATTTTGTTCGAAAATTCGACCTCAAAATCGTCAATCTTGTAGAAATCTCTGACTAAATAAATAGTCTTTGTTCGTAATTTTTCATTATCTATAATTTTTTAAGAAATTTTGTATACAAAATTTTGGTATAAAATATTGTTCGAAAATTCGATCTCAGAAAACTCAATTTTTTAGTACCAACAAAATTTTGTTGGAAAAACTGACCTTAAAAACGCTGAGGCCTCTTTAATGTGAACAGTCTAAATAGTTTATGTTCTTAATTTTTCTTAATTTACAAGTTTTTTATGAAATTCTGGTCAGTATTTTTTTTGAAAATTCGACCTAAATAACCTCTTGTGGAGGTCTTGGGGCCTCTATGGTTCAGCGCGTTGCATTCATTTTTATCCAAACATTCAATTTTAATCGGGCAATAAATCATTTCATTGTAACGCTTTCTGTCTTGAGATCTGGATTTTGGATGATTTGTAGCTATATTTTCTTTTTTTTTTTATTTGGACAATAATACCTAATGTTATTCGGAGCTTTACTAAAAATTTGTGGTACAAGAGTTTGTTCCTTTTATTTTGGTACAAAATTTTGTATATTTTTGGATTTTGTATTCATTTTTTTTTGTAAATTGTTCAATGTAGTAATGGTTGTAAAGATAGATTCTGTTGAATTCAACATTTTGTATTTCAAATTTTTTATATTCACTATTTTTGTTCTAAAAAATTAAGAACATTTGCAAGAAAACCCAAAAGTAAAAATATTTAAATATTGGATCATATATTGCGTTCATAAATTAAGTGTAGGTAATATTCAGAATTTGAATTTTTGGTTCCAAATTTTTATTTTAAAATCAACTCTATTCTAAGCAAGAAAATTTTATAAATTTTTAAGTTCAATTTTTAAATTCAATTTGGTCTGATCTGAATTTTTGTAGTTTCAAAATTTGTAGTGCGTACATTTTTTTGTTATTTATCCAGAATAAATTCTTAAACAATTAATTTTAAACATTAGGACTTGCAAAATTTAGAATAACAAGTTTTTGTACAAATTGTACAAAGACTTTCTAATAAATATTTATAACGTAACTCCATAAAAAAAAAAATTAACATACTTTATTATTTTGTCTTAATTTGTTTAAGAAAAAGAAATTGATATCTTTTTTAAATTTTCAAAAATGACTAAATAATTTTACATGTGTAAAATTCTTCTTCAAAACTTTATACAATAAAATCTATATTCTACAAAAAAAAAAAAATTAAAATAAATTCCACAAACCACCAACAATCAACCCCATTTAAATGACTCTTTAAGAATCCGTATAAAAGTCTAACGAAATCAGCACACGCAAACTTAGTAGGTACATCCACATATCTACCCATGAAGAATACTCATTCCAACATTGTATATCATCTATAAGTTCGCTCACAACTATAAAAAAAAATAAAAAATTCCCATAATGATAAAATTTAATTAATAAATTTAAAATATATGTATATTACAAGTGACATAAAGAAATGACTAATCAAATGTATCGTCACACATTGGACAGAAATTGTTCACACACTTTTGACAAAATAAAATCAAATTCTTTTATAATATCAAATACATTAGAGTTAGATTATGGCAACAAAACACCCACCCCGCCCATACTTGACATTTTTTTTCAATTTGTTGGTGTTACGTGTTCTGCCGGTTTGGCATGTCGGGCAAACAGTGGGTTATTTAAATATACAAAATAGAAAAATAAAACTGAAAATTTTTAAACAAAAATATTACGGTTTCTAGTAAATTTTTCAACATAACTGTACATACCAAATTGTTATGTATTTTCAAAAGGATGAACCTTTAGTGCATAAGTGCTACATCTATCTTGACAAAAATGTATAATTAAAAAAAAAAGTCGAATTAAAAGACATTCTGAATGATATTGAGCATGTGCTCAGAGCAAGTGCTCAATACAAAAAACTGAGCAGGTTCTATATGAAAATGGTGGTATATATTCAGAAACTTTTATTTATACCAAATTGAGAACATGCTCTGAAAAGTGAAGTTTTGAACAGATACTCCCTTTTATTCAAACAAGTCAATCTGTCACTGTACATAAGCTCTCAATAAATAAATAAATAAACTTATTGTACTCTCATTTTTTTTTTTTTTGAAAAATAAAAAAATTCTGGCACTTTTTAAGAATTATCCTAAATTTGGACGAGGGTTAAAGATTTTAGTGGGGAGGGGGTAAAGTGTGAAGTCCAGAAAAAATTCGAACACTTTTTTCGTAAGAGAAAATTTTCAGTGTACATTTTTTTGCGCAAGCAAATCCCTACATCAAAATCCAGTTTTTTTTTTTTAATTATTTTTCAAAGTCCAAATCCTCAGTAATTTTGGCATATTAATTTTTATAGTCAAATACCCCACTGTTGAGTAGTTTGATAGTGTCCTCGTAGCCGTCATTCTTGTGTGTCACTAATAAAAATAATAACTCGAAACGTATGAATGTGGTATATTTTCGAATTGAAGATATTTCTCTTTTGATTGTTTCAACAACTCTTTTAATTTGGGTCAATCTATAATTAATTTAAGGCAAAGTATCTTTATATCTGTTTTTTTTTTTTTTTTTTTTAATTCTGTCTGCCAGAGTTAGAATATGGATTAATGATCTTTTCTTTTGCCTCAGCACAGCACTCAAAATGAAGGGCACTCTTATATTCTCTATATATGTATGTATGTATGTAGGATGATGACAGATCAAATCACAGATGTTACTTTGTTTATGTTCATTGGACAAAGTGGATTTCACTTCAGATGATAAATCAAAAGAAAAATACTTTGAAAATTCCTATATCCATACCTACTTACATATGTGTATAATCAATTGAAATTTGGTAAATGTATTTCAATTCATGCTGCCATTTAAAGGCAAGATGTTTACTATATAACTTCTCCTTAGACGGATTTTTTTTTTTTGATTTTAGAAAATTTTGTTTATGAATTTGGGCAGCAGCCTGCGTGATATTTCCTCAGAGAGCTCATTGTTTATACATATATGTTTTGAAATATACTTGCCACATTTGAATTGAATGTTTCCTTAGAATGTTATACAGTACTGTGATAAAAAAAATAATCAAAATTTGATAAATTTAATTTTTTTTAGTGAATATTTTTGAATTTAATAACTTACAAAAATCTGCACACGGGAAACATGTTCACGAGGTTATAGATTTGTATGCCACTCAATCATTAGATCTACCCAAGATAAACAAAATGCACAAGTCTTGAGTAGCCTCATGTGGATCAAGATTTAATTCAAACTCAAATTGTAAAGAACTCATCGAGATAAATCGAAAAATCGTTGCTTAATTTAAAATGATCGCATGGTCTTGTCATCCCTATTTGAAATAATATGTTTTTCGACCATGACACTTAGCTCCTATAGGTTTCAAGGTTAAAATTGGTACCAAACGAAATTGTACTAAAAAAACAAAAATATAGGGTTGCCATTTTTAAAATGGTTGCGTGCACATTTCAACCCTAGTTCAACAAAAAAAGTTGAACAATAAGATTTTCATTATAAATTTTTATTTTGCTTAAGTTTGAGGTTATTAAAAAAAAAAACAAAGTTTAAATACGCGCAACCCTAATTTAATGCAAAAATATATTTAAAAAAAACACTGCTTTTTGAGCTTAAATGTAAAATTTCATCAGTTTCAAGCCTATAAAATCTAAACATTCATAACATTCACATCTAAATAAAAAATATAGATTGCCAACTCGAAACCCGGCACAGCATGTGCCTGGCAACCCTGATTTAATGCAAAAATATAACCAACAAACTTTCAGAAATTCAAATCCAGATTAAATGCAAAAATATACCAAAAAATGGTCAGAAAATCAAATTTAAACATTTTTGTTTTATTGACGTAGCGCTTATGGGCTGGGGCTCAAAGCCTTATCACTCAACAAACCTGTGTGTTCTTTTTTCTTTTGAGTAATACAGCTGAATTATTTGTAGTCGTTGTGCCTTTTCTTAAGTCTTTCCATGATAAAATCTAAATATTGAACAAAAACACCATGACAGATCAATATATGACTCGTGTGCTGTCTGTCATTAATTTCAACTTAAAAATAGTACCTTTAAACTATTTTACATTTCGAAGGTTAAAGTGTAGGACCTCGTAGGTCGAAAAATTAACCAACAATATTTTTAATGTAAATAAATCAGTAACAGTAAATCACAGCAACGAAACAAAATTGTTTTGAACATTTTTCAGAAAAAATAGAACTCAAAACCTCGTACCATAGATCGTATACAAAATTTGGCAGTTTTTTTTTTTATTTCTGAAAAATATGCAGAAACGACTTCCAAGGTTCTGCACTCCGTCGATTTATTATTTTGTAACCAAATCTCCTTTTAATCTGCAAATAGAAACCTCGATATAGGTACATATTTCTTCAAAATCTATCCGAGCAAACCTTTTTATAAATTCCAACAAAAAACTGCTTTCTAGTCGAAAATTAAAAAAAAAAATATTTTAAAATTTTTACACAGCACTGTAGTGTGTGTGTATCTTTAGATGGTGATGTAATTTAGTTTTCGACACATCATGCACATTTAGCTTTTTTTTGCTTTTAGTTTAATTAAAATTTTTTTTTGTTTCATAAATGTAATTTTTTTTTATTTTTCAATTTAATTCTTTTGAAGTCCTTGAAATTGTACGCAAATTAGGAAACACCATTATTAACAAGATAATTTTACTGTGGGCGTAGAAGTTTTTTTTATTTGTTTTTTAGCCATATATAATGTTTACTTTTTGTTTGTTCTAGTTTCTTTTAATTTAATTTAATTCACATATATTTTTCAATAAAATTTCTTTAGTTCATCTCGCTCACATAAAATCTTATCTTACAAAAGCTACATACATATATGCGTAATATAATAATAAGTGATGATGACCTCTTTGGTCATTTTGCAAACATTCAGATGAATGGACTTTTAAAGTGAATTTTTTTTTTATTTAATTTAATCTCACATTCATGTTCCTAACATACATATGGATGTGTGTGGTGACTGTTGTTTGTCTGATTATTATACAATTATTTAACTGTAGTTGCAATACAGCAGCGGTGCATTATATGATTTTGAAGGGTGAGAAATTAACCATTTTAAATCAATTTATTTCAATAAATTTTTCTTTTAATCAAGGTTGCGCAAAAGTCATCACCCTATTGGAAAATGCTATATTTTTTGAAAATGGCGGCGAATGTCAATCTTTTTCTGTAGATTCTTCATTTGGTTTGAAAAATATCCACTTAAAGGTTGATAGTTTTCGTCGGGGCAGGTTCGGAACTTGTAAAGTTGAAGTAAGTTGAAGAATATTATCAAATTTTCAAGAAATTACTAACAGATATTTGGACATGCCATTCTTCAACTAACTTCTTTAATACTATCTAATAATCAGGAATTTAGAATACAAATACTTTTAAAGGAACTCATATGTGATAAAGATTCTTCAATAGTGTCTGAAGGATTTCTTCATTCAAAGAAATTTTAATTTCGACAATGAACAAAAGATTGCTTTTAAATGCCTTTTTCAAGAAAATTTTATCTGTTTGCTAGAACAGGACAATCGGTATATTCAGAACTGTAAAAATATCCTTTAGAAAATCTTTATCCCTCAATAATTCAGTCGTATAAAAGTTAGCATGGCAACTTTCGAAAAAGTAACATTTGACTAATCCAGAAATTGTCGTAAATATGCTCTGAATACAAAATCATAGAAACTATGTATTTCTTCTAGCGTGAATTGTTATCATTGAATGTTTGGTAACTTTTTTTTCAACAAATTTTCCAACACTGAGTTTTTTTTTTCTGAGGGTTTTGACAATACAATTTTGTGCGAAATCGCAAGAAATAAATAACGTTAATAAATAGACCTTTTATAAAGAATGTGGCTGAGTTCCAAAACACATCAGATGTGTATTTAATAATTTCCCAACATCAAAAGAGAAAATGGTGACAAAGTCATGAGTTTCTAAACGCATCCCAAACGTCAGCGTTGTGCATTAACTGAGCAGCAAATGCATCCAATTTTATTTGTATGCTTTCCTTTTAACAATTTGACGTTTTGACTCAAAGTGAAACAAAAATACTGAGCCGCGAGTGAAGTAAGGTTATTTTTCTATTGTTATTGTTATCTTTTCGTATAAAATCAATTTAACGAAACAAATGATCATCAAAATTCAGAACGACATTTAATCGCTTTTTATTTTAAAACTCAAAACGACATTTAACCGCTTTTTATTTTAAGCTTTTATGCAGCTTCCATTTCCAAAATCAAAAGAGAAAATGGTGACAAATTCATGAGTTTCTAAACGCATCCCAAACGTCAGCGTTGTGCATTAACTGAGCAGCAAATGCATCCAATTTTATTTGGATGCTTTCCTCTTGACAATTTGACGTTTTAACTCAAAGTGAAACAAAAATACTGAGCCTCAAGTGAAGTAAGGTTATTTTGTATTGTTATTGTTTTGTTTTCGTATAAAATCAATTTAACGAAACAAATTATCATCAAAATTCAGAACGACATTTAATCGCTTTTTATTTTAAAACTCAAACCGACATTTTACCGCTTTTTATTTTAAGCTTTTATGCAGCTTCCATTTCGAAATGTCAAATTGATACAAAGAAAAATGCAAAGAATTCGGGATGCGTTCCAGATGCGCATGAATAGTGTTATGTTATCGCATTAAAACTTTTTGTTTGACTTTTGAAACTGAGTTTGTTTTTCGAGTTTGAAAATCAAATAAGAGTCGATTGAAGTTTTAACGCTTTAATTGACTTTTTCTGCATTTCAAAAAGATCCGAAAGAGAGATTTTACAACAATTTGTTAACCTTAAAGATTAAATGGAAAATAAATTTTCTACATTGCATTGAGTAAAAAAAACACACATGCACCCTAGTTTATGATAAAAATCATCTGAACCAATTGTTGTAGAATTTGCGTAACAATAATCAAATCATATTCAAGACAAACTACTATTATGTGGTTAATAGTTGAATTTTTTTTCTTCTGTAAATGGCACCGTAGAGATTGCACTCGTAGGTGGTTATGCGATCATATATGAAATAGAATAAAACATACGATAGTAAACATATACGTTGTAGTCATAATCAGAATAACCTTCTTTCATAAGTTTTTTTTAAGGGGGGAACAATAATGTAAATTATATTTACCCACGCCTACACTACAAAAATGGAATATATGTTTTTATTTGTTTAGGTCGGTGGCGGTTATTTACATTTTAATTAACAAGAACGAAGAGGAAGTAATAATTGTATGTGTAAAGAACTTATCTCCGAACTATACCTATTCAATCTTTATAGATCGGTTATGTTTGGAAAAAAAAAATTTGCAAACAAAAATTACATATTTTCAGAATCACCAAGAAATATTATTTGCAAAAGAAATAATGTTTAAGCGACTAATTAAATTATTTAGGGCAGGAATTTCTGACAAAAAAAAAAAAACACTTTTAATACAAATACAAATACAAATATTCAATCCTTTGTGATTTCATATTTGGTCCAACAAACTAGGAAGTTACCATAAGTCTTCCCAAGAACCGAGGATCACTTGCGAGGAAGAAATTCTCAGAGAGTATGTCATGCAATGAAACAGTGCCTTTCGTCTTAATAGCTTGGATTCATCCCAAAACATTAGGTCCCCTCCAATTCTTCCACCTTAAAAAAATGCGCACAAAAAAGGTTGAGAGTCTTAGGCCACTATGTCCTGGTTATGTACAAGCAGTCGCAACATCTATTTATTTTATGACTCCTCTGCATTTTTTTTTTTTTTATATTCCGCAATAATCTTTACACTTAAATGTAACCTTCATGGAAATACTTTATTGTTAAAAACCCGATTAAAAACACTCAAGTTATTTATCTCTGAGGTTATTTTCAGAATGTTGATTTTTAGTTAATTAAAATCAATTTTTTTTTTTGGTGAAAAGTCGATTAAATTGATCTTTTCGCCTTTTCGTATTTATCTATATAAGAATAATAAAAGTGGTCCTAAATGACTTCCTTGAGGGACATCGTGTAAATAGAGTGCTAGAGACAAAATTTCTTCAAATATAAAACAGAGCTTTTTTTGTGATTCCTTAGAGAAGAAATTCGAACTTTTGTTTTACCTTCATCTAGAAAGATTTCTCGAAAACGATTCCAACGATTTTGATTAAATTTCATACTTCAACTGTATATCCACTTATATCTTTTAAATGAGTTGCAATCTAGTTCTTCTAAATTTGTAGTTTAAATATACCTTTTATTACATTTAAAAATTAAATCAACAATTTTTTTATAAACAAAAAAAAAAAAAAACTTTTTGACTTTTTTTAACTGTTTTTCATTGAATTATTGAACAGTTAAGATACATCTCAATGTTTAGCTACATAAAAGTTGTAAATCACTTAGAGCAAGATTGTACGATCCACTCGAGCATTTGATTCAATTAGTAGCAATTTAAACTTCTAATATATTTTTATTTTTGGATTTCATCCAAATTCTTCAAAAAAAAATTAATTTTCAAATAAAACAAAAGCACATGCTTTTCTTTAAAAATAGATTTTTATTATATTAACTTTCTTCATTTTGGATGCCAACACAATTATGATGAATGAATCATTTTTATATAAAAAAAAAACAAAACGTAGAACAAAACTAAGTCAATTTCTGAAAATAATAAATTACAAAAAAATAACTCATCACCATTTATTATTTTTTTTTGTAAGTAAACTTGAAAGAAGTATCTCATGGTCAGAAGTCAGAAGATGTGTAAGCTTTTCAAAATGAATGGTTTTAGGTTCTTCGAAAAATATTTCATTTATCTTTCTTAAGTGACTTAAACAATTTTTTGAAAAAAAGAAAACTTATTGGATTAGAAAAATTAGTTTCTTAAATCAAAAACAGACATTTTGATTGACGGTACAATATTTTGATGTTTTGGCATTTACTTAAAATGAAAAGAAAATTAATTTTATCTAACTCTTTATTATGTGATTAAAATTAAGTTTGAAATATTAATTTATCTATAGAACAACAAATTTTAAAGTAATGATGTGTTTTTATTAAAAAAAAATTATTAAGCTTTATTTTGATGGAATCTTTAAGATTTTTTTAGAATTGATGAACTTTTTAATTTTGTTTAAGTTCACAGCATATTCACAGGACATTAATTTTTAATTGCTTGTCATTTGAAAAAAAAATAAATAGTACTTAAGGGTTTCTACGAATAAATGTGCCCAATTCTGTCTTTTTTTTAATTAAAAAAATATTTCTTCAATAGAAACAAATATCCTTTTTATTAAATTTTGCAAGTACCTGATGGTCAGGGTTACGGAATCACGAGAAGATTTCTTGCTAAGGTTAATGTTTTAAAACATTTATTAAAGAAAAATAAAAAAATCATTTAAGCCAGCAAAAGAATGTTTGGCAGTGATGATTTGACAGTTAAAAAAGTATTAGTTCTAATTTGAGTACTCTACAACTTTGAAACCATAATAAAGACAAAAAAGTGAATAAAATTTGTAGAAATATTAAAAAGCTTTTTTCGTAACAAATTATATTTGTCTGGAACCAATACTTTCTAAAATAATAACAAAAAACTATGAATACATTTAGTTCCCTTCTTTTCCTCTAGAGTTCCATTCCAAAATCTTTACAATTTTATGAAATTGAAAAGTACAGCTTTTTGAGTTAATTTGACGTCTAATCTTATTTCGACTGAAGAATTCGCATATAGTAAAACGATGAATAATTCTATTTATTTTATTTGAATGTGCTATAATTTGTATATCCTTGAATTTTTTCTTATATTTCGATGCACATCATTGTGAAAGCAAATATATTTTGAATTTTTTTTTGGCTATTTTCGACTTAATATGTATTGGATTTCCTCTTTTTAACAATTTTGTTGAGAGGTGTGAATTTGAATTTTGTGTTTACACATTAAGATATAAATTAAAATGAAATCTCTTCTGTTTTTTCTTGAAGAAAAAAAATCGAAAATTTGTTTATTTTTCCAGATTGACTTGTTTCATTGCAAAGGCAATGTTGTTTTTCTTTGTGCAAAAATAAAATGAACTTTAAAGATGACTTCATAGATAGATAGATAGCATGATGGGGGCCAGTGCAAAAAAATAAAATAAAATTAATTAATTCTTATCTTTGAGCTTTGTGTTAATTTAATATTGATAGATATACATATAACACAGTAGTGAACGAAATTGAGTTCTGCCATTTTAAATAAATAAGTCCACATTCAAACAATGTTTTGCATCTTTTCTATAGAAAATTATTATTTAATATTTATACAAAACATTTTTTCTTAAAATTTATATATAATTTCAGAGTTAAAAAGTCGATAATTTTTGGCATATGGCTAACGTACATATTGTATATGCCACTGTAAATGTGGCAATATGTTTTAGCAACATTGGTTTTCTTAGCAACATTTTTTTTAGCAACATATCTTTTTTAGCAATATTTGTTTTTTTTAGCAACATTTGTTTTCTTAGCAACATATGTTTTCTTAGCAACATCTGTTTTCTTATAAATATTTGTTTTTCTAAGCAATATTTGGAAATTGGCAAACTCTAGATTTTACATTAAATTTGGAATTTTTTTTTTAGCAATATTTATTTTCTTGGCAACATTTATTTTTTTAGAAACATTTGTTTTTAATAACATTTTTTTTTGCAACATTTGTTGTCTGTGAGATATTAATAATTTACTTCCACTATAATCCCACTGCTAACGTAGTTATTGTATATGTCACTGTAAAACCACCTATGAGTATGCAATTACAATAAACTTGAATGTATATATTCAAAGCTCCGTTACCTCACAAGCACACCACTCACACAAAATAAGACTAATTATTTTTAATAAAGTTTCAAAAAGCCAAACATAATTCGCATGCACTGCAGATTTAATTAAACTTAATTTAAATAAAACCAATGTCGTTCAAGAATGAAAAATGTTTTTTTATTTAAATTCATATTATCACATCATAAAGGAAATAAAATTGAACGTCCATGTCAAATCGTATATTTTCCCCATTTTAATCAGTTTTTTTTTGTTATCAAATAAACACCAATAAAAGTTCATATCCTTGAAAACACCCGCTAAAGATTTCTCAATTTGTAATTGGGAGCTAACATATACCTTTATATTCTTCTTCCACAAATCGAATTAAATTATATGCAATTTCAAAGAAAATAACTTAAATGCACCTCGGGGTTTCGTGAATTTGCTGTTGCTTGTAGTAAATTACGCATCAATTAAATATAGAAAAACAAATGTACTTGCACTTTAAATGTCAAAAATATGATCAAAATAGTCAGAACTGTTTTCGATATAGTTCGTGAAATAAAAATCGTTGATTTAAAGTTAAACTATGTTTATTTATGACGTTTTCACGCTGGCCGACTGTCTTTCATTAGACACAATTTATTAATACGACTGGTAGTATATGACGTTTTTCCGTCCGTCATTTCAGTAATTTCTACTTGAATTGCTTTTATGTTTGGTGAAATTTTCAGGTTTCTTTTCACAACCCCTTTACTAACCCCTTGGAAATAAAAAAAATAAAATTGAAAACTCAATAAAATGACGTGATGAAATTTGTGTATTGGTCTTCTTTTTTTGCATTGTATGAATAAAAAAGTTCAACGCCTACATTCTCAGCAAATCGCATCATTTTCATTTGAAACAAAAGATCTTCAACTTGAATTGTTTTTTTTTTTAAGATTTGTGCCGTTTGGCCCCAAGCGTGCCCGTCCAACCCGATTGCGCAGAATATCGAAAATAAGAACACAAATTTTTGTATTTGTTCACTTTATTATATTTGTTTCAATTGTTTTAATGTCTTAATGAGCATTCAAGGATTTTTTAATTTTCTTTTAAATTTTTCGCTCATTTGTTGTTATATTCTTCTCCAAGTTCTTCTTATAGTCTGGAATTTCTTCAAAAGTGTTTTGGCATAAATATATCTACTGATTTTCAGTTGGGTGAAAAATATTCAAGTGCGCACTGAGTATAAAGACGGTTTTTTTTAAATAATTATTATTGCGTATTTTTTGAATTAATATTTTTGCGGACAAAATGGCGTTTTTAAACATTATTTTTTTTTTCAAATAGTGAAAAAGTTTCAATAAATGTGTGACCGCCTTTAAAAACAATTTTAAAACGTAAAAAAGGCTTTTCTTGCTTTCCTTAAAAAATATTCATGTTGAAAGATGCAGATTCTTTAGGGTAGGAGCACAATATCTACAAAAAAATTCAATACTTAGGTTAGTGTGCATTTTTATATTTTAATACGAAAAAACATAACATTTTCAAGTGAAATAAATAAATAAATTGGTGATGTGACAGCTCGTGGAGAACCAGGGTCTAGAGACTTTACAACTCTCAACCATTCTTGTGTAATGTGTTTTTAGACGCCAGGAACGAAAGGAACCTACAATTTTCGACCGAATCCGAATGGCTAAGAGGAAAGGCAGTTTTTTTTTTTATTACAAAAGATTTTCTTGAAGGATTTGTAAATTCTTCGCAAGAAGTTCGTGGGACTGAGTCGTGCATTTTTTTACGTTTATCGATTTTTTTTTTTCAAAAGATCTTAAAGAAAAAAAATTATTCATTTAAAATTTTATACCTCAAATATCAAAAAACACGAAGTTAACTTAAAATTGTTTCAGGGGTTTTCGAGAAAAAAAAGAACAACATCTTTGTGTTGGAAATTAGGATTTCTCTTCTTCACAGACATTAACGGACAGTGTGACAAAAATCCAATTTTGTTTTAAAGCTCTATCATCGTCATGTTAGCGTGGTAGTACTAATAACGTGTGCTTTACGTGTAGCACTACGTTTAATACGTAAGTTACTCGTCACACGTACACTGTATGATACAGTTTTATATTTTTGTATGAGTACGTTTGATAACAACAAAAATCCTACATTCAAACGAACGTTTATGTTTACCCATCTTAACCGTGAGTTCCCAGTACTCGCACTTTTTTTTTTAATGAAATCAATACGTGTCTTAAGTAGCAAATACCTAAAAACTATTATAGTTCTTAAAAACGTTTAATTCCGTTCATTAAATTTCTTTCTCATTATTTGATGATTTACCTGATTTTTCTTATTTGAGAATGACTGTTTGCTTTGCACCTTGCAGATTAAAAGACGTTTAGCACTCTACGTAAAACGCGTTAGATGTCACAAATACACTGTACAATACAGTTTAATAACAGAAATTCGACAATTGAGCGAAAGTTTATTTTTACCTATTTCCACCGTGAGTCCCGAACACTCACACTTTTTTTTTTAAATTAACATGAAACTTAAACTCAAAATTCGTAGTGTTAATACCAATTTTTTTTCCGTGATCGGGGGTGGTTAAGTTTTCAATTGAGACAAAGGTCTCATTTGAAAAATGTAACACAATTTTTGCTGCACATGTTGATGGGAGCGAATACACCCTTGCTGATGCAACTTTTGTATAATTGTTTAATTTGAAATTGAGACTTATTCCGCTCTAGAGCATCAACATACTCTTAGAAAAGTCAACAAAAGTCCATACAAACAAATCTATATGTATGTAAGTTTATGTACAAGGTATCTTTTTACTTTGTCCACATAAATATATATAGACTGACCAAAGTTTCCCCATTGCTCCATCCATCACCCCCACAATACGAAACAACATACTGAGCAAATATCACGTTGAAAAAAAAAGTGTTGAAAGTGAAATGCCAATCGTGATGTGGGGCGAACTTTACAAGCATGACATATACAATATCCACAAAACAATGCTTTGGAGAAAACGTCGACGTTTTTTTCTGATGTGACACCCTTGTTTCCAACGTCATTCGGTCAATCACAAAATATATAAAAAGAAAACTTATTTCACCCTTGTACACAAGTGAGTTTATAGAACCACAATCAAGAATATGTATATATGTAGATACAGAAGACTTAACAGAAACGTGATCCCTGTTGCTTTTAGTAAAACCCAACTATAGCTAAATGACTTAACATGGCTAAGTGTATTATGGAGTCTAATAAATTAGGGGCATAATAATTAATACATAAATGGAATTTTTTCTAATCGAGTGAAGTTGAACGAACAATAAAGTTCAACTAACTCTTAATATTGATTTTTTTTTGTTCTGATGGAAAATGTTTAGGGCGTAAAAATGTGAGAAAGTGCTGCGAATCAAAAATTTAGAAATTTATTCAAATATTGCGTATGTATAAGGAAAAAACTTAAATATACGTAAAGTGGGTGTGGCAGAAGATGACTTTAGTTCACTTGCCATGCCAAGAGATTTTAATTAACAAATTTCATCTTTCTAGAAATTTAAAGTAGGGAGGACAGGTATATGAAAAATGGGCGTGGTAGAGGCGGATTTCCAAAAAAAAAAATAAACTTTTCATGGTTTCGGCTAAGGGAGTTATACCTATTGAAAAATTTGAGTTTTCTAACGACGTTATATAAATTTAGAAATCTAATATAAGGGAAGTGGGTGTGGTAATGGGCTTGACCAATACACATGTCATGCCTAAGGTTGAAGAGAGCTTAACTACCAAATTTAAACGTTCTATGGCTTTACAGGTGGCGGACTGTTTTGGGTTCGAATCCTTTTTCTGTCCACTTAAAGTATTATAGTAGTTTTTTTTCAGGGGTACTGCTTCTTTCCAGCAAATGACAAAAACTATTTTTTGTTATAATAAAGTCCCTCTCAGCTTAGCCGTTCTAATTTTTCAGATAGATTCTTTTTGTAGATTCTTTTCTATCCCTGCCGACTTATAACACGTGTTTTTTCAGAAATTTTTAGAATCCATAAATTATTCTTCTTCTTTTCTTTTTAAATGTTCTTTCAGTATATACAAAAAAATTATTCAGCAGTATTAAAAACAAAGTGTTATATTTTACAATTATTTTATTCATTTAAAACAAACAACAAATAAATTTCCCTCAAATTTCCCATTAAACGCAACAAATGCCTAATTATTATGCTGCATTTTTCTGTTTTGAAAGTTCAGTTCCGAAAATTGATTTAAATTGTATACTTTTAGGAGATATTGCAGATGGTACAGTAGGGTGCAAAAACTGAGCTCTACAATTTTTTTATTTTTCTGATTCAAAATTCTTCAAACGAGGTTAAAAATTAAATAAATAAATAATACAAAATTCAAGCTTATATTCCAATTAATAACCAATTTATTTTTTATTTCCTTTCAGATTTAATAGGAAATGCCAAAAGTTTGAATCGAAGTGCTGTATTAATACTCATTATATTTGAAACGAAAGGAAAGCAAAGATCAAATGCTATGATTTTTTACTATTTACCAATTAAAGTGAACAATAAGTATACGCAAAATAAAAACCGAAATAAATATAATAATAATAATAAAACAAATTAAAGGCAAAATTAAAAAAAATAAAGAACAAAGCAAAGAGTCTCGAATAAGGTCGGACTTAATTAAAACCGATATAAAAAAAAATTATACCTAACAAATATTTATTTATAAATAAAAAATAAAATGGCAGATAATACCATTACGACCTCCAGACAATCGTGCAAGCCCGATTGTAATCAATTGAATATTATTGATCAAGCAATAATAAATAATAAATACTCAGAAATTGATGAATATACATCAACGGATACAGAGGAACCAACATCAACAACAAAAAATATACAACCAGAAGAAGAAGAAATGTCAGCCACATCAACGAACACAATGCATCTACCATTGAATATAACGAAAATGATACAAAATAAATTGAAACGAAAAAAGAAGCTCTCGACGAGTTTGACATCTGTTGGTGATACAGTGAATCAAGAGAAACGTACACGTATCGAGGGAATTCAGTTGAATTGTCGTGGCAAGTTGAATAGTGATTTGATTGCAGCTGCAAAATCTGCACCAACAACACCAACACAACAGCAATCAATACAAATAAGGGCGGAACGTGGTCATTCACGAACACCAGCGCCATCACCTAGAGTGGCAGAAAAAATTATAATGCTGCAACAGAGGCAACAACAATCACAATCACCAACGCCACAACAACAACAGAAAGTTCCACCTCCAAGATTAAAACGCAAATTGGAAGAGAACGTGTTGACGATACAAAAGTTGAACGCTCAAACTGAACAGATGAGGCTAGAGATTGCAGAACTGAAGGCGCATCTTTGCACAGAAAAGGGAGCTGTCAGAGTTTTGAGGTACTTTATGACTTTTTATGTCTTGATATAGTTTTTATATAATTTTCGTTTCTATTTTTTTTAGAGCTCAAAACGAATCCGAATCCCGTAAATGGAAAAACGAAGTGAAAAAGCTCCAAAACGCCATGGAACTCATGCGCAAAGTTAAAAAATCCAAAGATGAAGCATGTGCTAATTGGAGTAGCAGTAATCACTCGACTGTAAGTTCATCAGTTACAAGCAGTGCCAAAGATGTGAACCTAACAAATCATGAAATACAAAGACTGACAAATGAGATTACATCCTTGAAGGATGCAAATAAGAATCTAGAAGAGAAACTACAGGTAAGATTGATTATACATATATTTTTATTTAAATGTTTTTTTTTTTTTGCTCTTGTTGCTCTTGTTGTTTTTTAATGTTTGGCTTGCATTTAAATGTGTCCTCTGCATGTCCCGTTTTCTGGTATGCAACGTCCTGATATTTGAAAATGCTCCTCATTCCATCTCTTACGATGGTATATAAATAATCCAATCCCATAAGCTTGATAAATCTCCACAAAGAGAACAAAAAACGCGAGGGTTAGACCTAAGCTTAGGATATAAAAAGCCGCCTGAAGGTGACTTAATCTCAAAACCACAAGATCATCGTCGTCTTGACTATTTCGCACAATGCTCTTTCCAGAATTCTTAAATTGTGTGTCCATTAGTTTTGTCCAATGTTCTACGAATCCATGTTCCTGAGCTCGTCTCACCAATGTATTCAAGAATCCTAGATAGGGAGATCCATAGGGGACTACGTAGACGGTGTAAAAAGGTATTGGACAGGTGTCCATGATGTGGAAAAGTGGCCTGCCGCGATAGTAGTGCTTTCTGGAATTTACTCGAAAGTTGATAACGTGAAACTTTTCCAAGTAGGCGTAGTCTAGATAGTTGGCATTAAGCTTCGATATAAGGAAATCATTGGTAACTGGAATGATTTTCTTTTTGAGTTTTTTCACATAAGACGCCGACGTGTTCACATATTTATCAAAGTATTTCTGATGCCGGGCATGTATCAGCAAATCGTATGGGGAATCCGCCAGATCTTGAAGACTATCAATCTCGGGTAGAGATATTCGGAAAACCAAGTTGCTCATAAGATTGCATTTGTAGGCACCCGTAATAAGAAGACAATAGCTGAACCAAAATATCAGAAATACCTTCATAGAAAAGGTTGGTGTTGTTTCGTTAAGTGGATGAGTTAGCAGAGTGGAGTAGAGTTTCAAACACATATGATTAGTGTATGGCAGGAGAATCCGACAAAAGCCATACGTAACAAAGAACATTAGAATTATCACCACCCAAACTGGAAACTGGAATGGTCGAAATAAATTCCAAAACAACGAAGCCGGTTTAGCTTTTGGAACAAGAACACACAAATCATCACGACCATAAACCGTTGTATGCTCAACTGTCTTTTGAAAATTATCATACGATAAAAATCTAGTATTTAAGGCCATATCACTCTTTCCCAATCGCATATCGCTTAGACAGAAGTCAGATGTGTTATTGCCTTCATTCTGATGGGCTTTAGACCATTTAAAATTATCAGGCAATTTTACCACTCTTGTAGCATTCAAACGATCAGCCACAAAAGCTGACATAAATCCATCAGCTCCGAGAATTTTTCCTGTTGGTTCGAAAATAACTCGGGTTTCATCCGGATATAGGCATATTTTTAATTTTCGACCATTCATATCGGGTGTTGTTTGAAAGAATAAATCATTTTTGCTAGTTGCATTTGAATTAATTTTCCAAAGAAATTTCCTTGAAAATGGTGAAAAAGTGTAGATTTGAATGGTATTATTTTGCCAAAAAAATATCACAACATTTAAAACCCAAATGTCCCAAAATTGCTTAAATGACTGTTTTAACCAATTTTTATTGAGATCGGTGCTGTCTTCGACGATGACTATGAAATACGAACGATATTTGGCAGCTGATTTTTTCTTAACAATACTCAAGTCGATTTGTTGGGAGGCATTTTTGACGATTAAAACAAGATACATTACGACTCCATCGTCAACTGCTTGCAGAGGGTTAGTTTTGAATTTATTTCTGAAATGGTATAAAATGATGTGGTTTTTTTTTTAGGATATTTCATATATGAAAAGAATATATAAAAAAGAGATTATCTGATAGAAGAATATTATTAGGAGAAATAATTAGTTGACTGGTATAATCAGCCATTGTTAAAATCGTCTAAAATTATTAAAAGTTATTACAAAGATTGCGTTAGAATTTTCACATGTTAAGTTAAGATATTTGGAAAAAGTAGACGAAAACAATTGACTCCTACTTTTTTTAACATTCGCTGAGTGGTATAAACTAGTCTACCAATCGACTTTTTCCAAAATTTTCCAAAATTAATAGTTACAACACAATTTTCACATGTTAGCTAATGATATTTCGGAAATACTAGATTTTCCGCTGATTGGTATAAACTAGTCTAAAATTTCATATACACTTCAACATCATAATTTAACTCAATTCTATTCGACATAATATATAATTCATTAGACAATTGTATACCAATCAAAGGATATCCAAATTTTAAGTACAAAACAATTGTTCGGTTCTTCTTTATACCAATTATACCAGTGACAAAAAAACACCAAAAAAATCAAATAATCACCTCAGAACTATATAAGAACCTCCACAATCTGCAAGTTTCTTAAGAATAGTTGAATGATATCCACTTGAGGTATTATTTTCAAAATACACATAAATTGCAGTTGCATTAAAATTGCACAATATTTTCACTGAATGATTCATAAGTAAAATTTCTGTTTTGATCTGCCTTGTTACTTTTAAGTTAAAAAAATTCAAATTAATTGATGTACCAACAATTAAACAACAAACGAAATTTATAGCAAGAAAACGAATAAGGTTAACCATAATTATTATTTTTTGTTAAATTAAACTTGAATTAAACCTGCCCTATTTTGTAGACCACAGGATACTGTCATTATTTCTGTTAAATTTTCAAGCTTTTATAGTTATTTTCTTGGTTTTTTTAATTTATCTAATGGAATAGACACATCACAAGAATATAGACAGCAGCGCAATTAATTGGACGATATGTTTGCTTTTGAATTAAGTAATTTATTTAGTATAAGTATACCTGCTTTGTTTTTGGCTAAGACAAGTTGATGGTCAGCGCACTTTGCTTACTTCATTTGAAGACGTTTGGTAAAATTACTTTTGGCTAAAAATATCAACTTGTCATTTGAAGAGGAATTAGTTTATGCTTGATTGGATTGGGGGAAAACTGTCATAATATGGACGATGAAAAGATAAGACAATTGAAACGGTGTTAAAAAGAGTGAGCGCTGTGGTGGTTAAACAAGCGATTTTGATTGATTTTACTAATTATTACATTACATGCTTCCCTGACCACCAAAGGCAGTATCCATGTAAAGGATTATTTTCCTGAATTTTAAAATAGTGGTAATATTTTAAAGCTGTTAGGCTTTAAATATATTTCACCTCAAAATATTGAATTAGAATAACTCTAAGTTATTAATTTTTTTGTTTGGATAGATTTTTTTGAGATATTAATTTTTGGTATATATATACAATTACTTAAAAATTGGATGCTGGAGTGAATAACCCATTTTTGCTTGGTCATGCTTTATAATATTCGGAGCTTGGAATTGGATAGGCTTATCAAAAATATTATGGCTGACCATATTACTAAAACTAACTGCTCTTTTTGGCCCCTTTTATTTGCCTTTCAGATGAAATCCCTTTTTTTTGAATATCCCACAAATGACTTGATGACTTCCTCTAATGAAGTCTTTTAAAGTTGCATAAAAATGGCTTTTAGCTGACCAATAACTGAAACTAACTAACGTTTAAAGGTTATATTATTGACCTTTTTGATGATATCCTTTTTTTCTGAATATCCCAAAAAATTAGATGCTAAACTCCTCCAATAATGGCCTTAAACAAAAACTTAAAAAAATCATAAAAAATCGCCTACGGCTGCCCAATAACTGAAATTAACTAACTTTTTATTGACCTTTCTCATGGTGTTCTTCTTTTTTGAATATCCCACAAATGTGCTAATCGCCTCTTATGACCTTGATCAAAGACCTTAAAAATTCATAAAAAATCGCTTATGACTGACCAATAACTTCAACTTACTGACATTTAATGATCATTTATCCAATTTTCAGATAGTATTATTTTTTTTCTGAATATCCCACAAATGAGGTACTAATATCCCCTAATAATGACCGTGAGCAAAAACTTTAAAAAATTCATAAGAAATCGCCTATGACTAACCAAAAATTGAAACTAATTGGCCTTTTATGACAGATGGTACTATTAATTTCGAATATCCCACATATTTTGACCTAGATGCTTAGATTCTGAATTTAAAAAAATATATTAATAACGCCCTTATTATATTGATAATTACGGATACCAACCTACTTATGTGTATTTCATCTTTTTTGTCCTTTGTGTGTTAACCCCGCTACAATATTGGCATTCTAAAACCTAATCCTGTGCTTGCCTGTGGAATGCTTTACAAAATCATAAAATATGTGTGTATCATCAAATAATGTCCCAGCGTTTGTGTTCTATAAAAAAAAAGAAGTTTAACCCCCCAGTATTGAAAGCTCTTAAAACCAAAAATTTAATATTCCTATAATATTATGTACATATTCGAATTACAGATGAGCAATGATGCTGAGCGACGTAAAGTAGCAGATTTACGTGAGCTCAAAGATTCATATGAAATCCGATTGACTCAGTTAACTAAATCTGCCAAAACTGAAATATCACGATTGGTAAGTTTCTATAAATACCTATTCACAAAAAAAAAAAAAAACAATATAAAAAACTTAGGTAGATAAAATTGAATCTTCCAACTTTGGAGATTAACTTAAAAGTGATTATTATGGGGCTTTGATGCTTGTCATTTTATTCCAAGCTTGAAAAAAACAAAACGCCTAAGTATATCAATAAGTCAATTTCATAAGAATTAGTATAATGCACCTTTAGGGTCTTACCACATCAGCACACATGACAACAGGTCATAATTTTTGAAAATGCTGGTAGTCCCGCACTACATTTTGGTACGCCTTGGGGCATTTTAATTCCTCAATGAACTTTCAAAAATCGTGGGAAGCTAAAATAGCCAAGCCCCAGAAATCTGAATGTTCGCATTCTTGTCTGCGCACCAACCACAACAACCTCTAATGAATGGAAATACCTTCCTAACCATAATGAAATCGAAAAAAAAAAGCCAAATTCAACTCCGTTTGGATCCGACCATAATCTAAGTGTGCCTGCTTTAATAAGACTATACGCATGTTATGCTCAGAGCCTGCTATATATTTAGCAGCTGGCTGGACTTGGTCTCTGAATGAAGGAGTACCTGCGAAGAAAATTCCTTTTTTGCTCTTACAACATTATAGAGCCTAAAGCATAATAAACCACCGTCATCATAAAAAAAAGACTGCTGCAATAAAGTACCTATCATATGTATATGTTATCTATGTATATGAACCTAATTGCGGGCTTGCGTATATAAATTAAATTGATTGCCAATCACTTGACTTCTTGAGAGTAGCCAGAGTGATGCTGGACGTACGAATATATTGTGGTGATTTTTTGTTTGTTATTGTCATTAAATTAAAAAAAAGAAAAAAAAGATTGAAATGTTTTTAAACCTCTTGGGGCTTAATTTCGACAAATGAAAAAATAAAAATTGAAAACAGAAAAACGAAAAAATGAAACCGAAAGGGGTCAGTGGCCGGTCTATCGGTTTCTCCTCTCACCACACGTCAATTTGTGCCTTGTGGGCATTGGATGACTAATAAAAGTCCATTAGATGATTTTTGTTTGTGTCTAAAACCGCATCAGCATTGCATCGACTAAAGGCACAGACAAAGACACGGCGAAACCTTAAGAAGTTCCCGAGTCTGACCCGACTGCACCTCATGGGCCATAAATCAAGATACGTGTGAGCTGGTCTTTTATTTTTTCGTCTGTTTCATCATTGGCATCATCTCGGATTCCTGCCTTAGTTTTAGTTAAAGATTACGTCAATTTGAACTTGATAAACAACTAATTTCCAAAGAAATATGGAAATAGATGAAAAATTAAAGAGAGGCAGAGTGTGTTAGATAATTCGATTGAAACCTTTGGGGATATTAATATTCTGGTCATTATCAAAACAGCACAGCACAACACAGACATGAAGATGACATTTTGGAACCGAAAAGTTATTGTTACAGGCTAAACATTGTGAGCCACAAAACTACCCCATTCTAAACTGTGTAATTGATATCAGTCTGATGTAATGATTCAACCACAAAATCGTTTTAATGTAAATACCCAGAATAAAAAAAAATAAAACCCGGACTTTCGTGTAGACATATTAACACTATTGAAACACAAAATGTTACAACACGTACTTTTAGGAGACAAAAACTTTTTGTTACAAAATGTGACGTTAATTTACCCAAGTACCAACTTTCGTGTAACATTTACCATATTAACACAATTAAAACAGAAAATGTTACGTAGCATTTTATGTGACAAAAACTTATTGTTACAAAATGTGACGTTAATTTTCTTAAGTACCAACTTTTCTGTAACATTTACCATATTAACACAATTAAAAGAGAAAATGTTACGTAACATTTTATGTGACAAAAACCTTTTGTTACAAAATGTGACGTTAATTTTCCTAAGTACCAACTTTCGAGGATCATTTACCATATTAACACAATTACAACAGCAAATGTTACGTAACATTTTATGTGAAAAAACTTAAAAAATGTGATATTAATTAATGATATGCATTTGAATAGGAGTTCTAAATCCTTTTATAAACGTACTATTTTTAAATTGTTCGAAAATAGTTAAACAAGTTTTTCTAAAAAAATGTATTGAACGTCACAATTGAATTAATACATCGTAACATTATATTCGCGTGCGTTTGACTGTCAAAACTAAATCAATTCAAATTGGATACACTTGTGTTGACAAATGTTACATTGAAATATATAAATTCCAGTTGACATTTGATCACATAAATGCAAGTAATGTCAAATTTGACTTCACATGAACTGCCATATAATTGTCTCTCAATTTCATATTTTCCAGTTCATAATAAAACAAAAACAAGTGTGTCATTTTACAAAAATATCTTATTTTCATTTTGAAATCGAAAGTGATAAAAAATGTGTCATTTATTACACATATGAATGTCAGTCGATAGATTGCAACTTAACTTGTGACATGTCTGTTATATGTGTCTATTTAATTTATTTAAAACCTTGTAAATCTTATATTCTTTCTAGTATGTAAAAAAAAGTCACAAAAACGTCACGTTAAATGTATAGGTAACATTTAATTGAAAATCTAAAAATTCTCTAATCTATTATTCAACATTTTGTGTGTTTTTTTTTTAAATAACGTTAAAATCCATAAATCAGCATGATAGGATATTGTGACACAAGTGTAACAATTTTTTGAACTTGACTATGTGACACTGTTAAAATTTTATTTTTTTTTTTTAAACTTTAATTTCAAAATGACTACTTTAAATATATGTATATTTGATCGGAGACTTGAGAGTTAGCAGTTTATGGTTAGTGATCGCAGTCTCTGCGTTACACAAGTAACATTCGGACATCTGATTGAATAGTTTAGTAGATTTGTATAACCTGTTACGTGAGAGAAATTACACCTTGAGTGTCTTGAATATGACACAAAAAAGTAACATTGATTTAGGGTTCCTTGATCCTTAATTTCCTACTCAACCGCCAGCCTAATTCCTTAAACTTACCAATTTATTTTAAATAATTTCCCTTTTCCCTTTACAGCTGGAGGAAATAAAAACCAAAGAACGTAACATCGGGCAACTTAAAAAGGAAACACTTACGTTACAAAAACCAAAAACGAATAAAATCACCACGAACCATAACCATAAAAATACTAAAAAGGATATAAACCCAAAGAATGCAGCTCAACATCCATCCGAGGTAAGTTTTATTTACAACTTTATATTATACATAAGATCCTTTTAACGTAAATCACCACAAAATGAAACAAAACAAAAAAAAAGTTTCTAAGAAATAATAAAAAAAAAACAAAAAAAAAATTAACTTCAATTTCCCCTGAATGTCTAGACATTTAGACACTCATCGTTTCATTTGATGATGGTAAAGGGAGTGTCCTTTTTTGCAACGTCTCTGTAATAAATGTCTTTATTAAAAATGTCCATTCAAAAGTCTTTGAAGGTACATAGCTAGGCCCATTAAAATTTATCTGCAACTAATAATCCATCTGCTCGAACCCACCCGACTCGACGCAGAGTTCAAATTCATAGACTATCTCGAAGATCATCTCATCTAACATGGTAATTGCTTCGGCAACACCTTGTTTTACCATTAAATTCAGATTGAATATCTCATGGATGTGCACGCTTAGCAAGCATGTATATACATAAAAGAAAGGACAAGATCTGCGAACTATTTATCGATTGCCGAAGAAGAAAAGACCCTGAAGTTTTATGGCATATAAGCTCTATCTAGACGAAGTCATCATCATCATCATCATCATCATCATCATCATCGTCTATCTCTGTGTGCCTGCCTCGCTCACTCCTGATGGGATTTGTTAGCTATACGGTTGAGGATTTGCATGTTGTGTGGCATTGATGTCAATTTCATGTTTTGATTCTCCTCCTCACGGGCATTGATCTTGTAATCTTGAAGCTAAATGAAGGAAGCTAACTACTGCTGCTGCTGCTGCTGTTGTATAGTAGATTATTATGTGCGATGCTATCTCTCTGATGGTGGAGGTTTATATAGTTAGGCCATCACAAACTCTGTGGGAAATTCGATAAAGTCAGTTATAGTTGTTAGCAAAGGCTAAGAAGCTCTCTATAAAGTAATGGATTTGCGCGCATAAATTACACTATAAAAAGTCTAGATGCATTGATGATTTGCAAAATGTTAGTTATTTTCTTTTTAGTTGAGTTTATAGTATAAACGTTTTCGGAGTATTAGGAAGGAGTTATTGATTAAAGGTTTTAGAGTTAATTATCATTAAGTATAGAGATTTTGATTCATTTATCTGTTAGCTTTGGGATTGATCAAGTTGATTTAATTATTGGGATTTGCGACTTTTATCCAAGAATTCAGAGAAATACCTGTGGAAATTATCGGGAATACTCCGTAACATATACTTAAAACTACCGAAGAATTGTTGTATATTAATGACAAGACGTTAAATTGTACGATATGGGTGGTCAGTTTAAGTACAGAATGTTCGTTGTATGGCTTGGTCCTGTTGGTTGTGGCTTTATTGAAACCACATGTCCTCGCCCCTCGGTATCCATATCATACAGTTTAGGCCACAGGAAATTCCTAAATATCGATCGGTAGCACTTATGGCAATGCCGTATCAATTCCGCCAGACCTAAATCTGCAGCAAACACTGAATTTCTGTGGATGCATTTGGTGGATTGGTACTATCCGAAATACTACAATTTTGATCCCAAAATCAACCTTTTAACTAAAGATGATGAATATACTATACTGAGTGGAACCAGGTAGCCTAGAAACATTTAAAACGAAAACATTAAAACAAATTAAAATAAGGAATTCTGCAAAACAAAAGAGTTGACGTTCGAACTTTTTTTTTTTTATAAATTTGATTAAAACAGTAAAAAAAATTATGTTGGTCGGAGTTATTCTCTGGCTGTAAATATTTTTAAACATTTCTTACTTCGGAATTTGGACAGTTTTTTTTTAAATTCAGAAAATTAATTGGATTACATTAATTTTATTATTGTAAGGTTTTCGCCATTTTTCTCTTTTTCTTCAGAAAAAAAAATATATAAATATAATAAACGATAAATTTACTTCTCAAATTAAATAATTTGCAATAAGCGACATGTTACTTATGGAAATATTTTTAAATACATTCTAAATGAAATCCATTTATTCACAATGAAGTAATTAATAGATTTTGCACAAAACTATGACAACTATTGCCTTCTAATTCATCTGATAAAATACTAAATGTTTTTTTTTTTACATTTTGTTCAATAGCGATAAGTTTATTATTGAAACAAATCTTTTGAAATTTCCTACAAAATACTTTCCCTCTCAACTGTAATATTGGTGACACTGACACTAAACAAACGAACAAAACACAAAGCAAAATTAAAAAAAAAAAAAGAAAAGCCAAGTAATTAATCAAAGCATTCAAAAATAATTTAAATAAATTGATCGGCAATAGGCTATTAGTGGCACTCGTCAACTATTATTGCCATTGACCGCTTGTGTGTCGGTCGTTGTCAGTCGATTTAGGTGAATGAAAGTTTGTTCACTATGTTATGTAGATTTAATTGTTTTTTATTTTTTTTTTCGCAAAGAAAAATTTGCATACCTACATTGGCCAGGTACATACATAGGTAACTGTTTTGTTAAAATTTAGAAAAAAAAATATAATCCAAACAAAACTTAAGTTTTTCTTCAAAAATAATTGCATAGATACCAATTAATTTATAAAAAAAAAAAAGTTTTAGCAAAATTGAAAGTGATATAAAGAATTTTTCGCCTATTATAATGAAGTGGAGATAATGTCATTTGATGGGGAAGAATTTTGACCCTCGGGGAATAACTATGGCAATTTAATTAGTGAGATTTTATTTGATTAATTGACTGAGCTTTCTATTTCACTTGAGGTTAAGAGAGTTAAATTAAATTAAGCTGTGTGAAATTGAAAAAATATAATATATGTAAATGCTTCTGATGTTTGTTGTTAAAGACCTTTAAAAAGGGTTAAGATAGTGATTTGTTTTTGCAAATACATATGTATTTATGCACTGCGGGAGCTAAAGCAATTAATTATAATATTCTTTGTGCGACTACTATACTGGAGGAAACATTATTTTACTTTTACTTTTTTTTTGTTTGTTTGAAAGATTTTAACATAATGAGTGACTTTTAATTTGTTTTAGGAAAGTCACTTACATATTATGTATATTATATGTATACTTATAAATGTAAGTTGAATGACCTACTGAGACCAGCTGTCTGTTAGATACATTAATTTGTGGTTTTGATCAAATGAAAATTATGTAGGTTAGATATGTGTTATAGATTTAAGGAAAACAAAAGTGATTTCCATAAATTCCATTATTACGCGAAAACTAAGCAAAAACAATCAAAATTAAATTTTCAGTTTTTCGACTTTAAATGACATCAAGAACCCATAGTACTCTTCTGCGGCGATTACTGTCGGATATAAATTAAACAATTGGTTTGTCTGTTCCAAGAATTTAAAAAATATATGATTAAAATTCGTCCACCCGTTTCTGAGATATTGAATTCTGAAGAAACAAAATTTTTTTGTTTTTTTTTCCAAAGTCCAATATTTGTTGATTTTTTTTTTTAAATTATACCACTGGAACTCTGCTTTTCAAATTTTCAAGGAAAACTTTATGTGTCTAAGGAAAAAAAACTCAAATATAAGAAAAGTGGGTGTGGCAGAAGATAAACTTTAAACAAAATTCTTGCCTTGCTAAAATTTCAGGAGATTTTAATATATGTACATATGTACATTATGTACATAGTTAAATTTTATTTTATATAAAGAACCTAAGGAAAAATCTCAGATATAAAAAAAGAGGGCGTGGAAGAAGGTGGATTCCCTAAAAAAAATACAAATGTCATAGTTTTCGCTCAAGAGATATTTATTATAAATATTTAGCATTCTAAGGATGTTATATTAGGTTAAAATTATTGTATACAAAAAAGTGGGAGTGGTATTTCGGTGAGACAAATAACACATGTCATGTTTTAGGTTGCACAGAGCTTTTTATAAAATTTTAACATTCTAGCGACACGTTCAATAAGGAGCAATCTAAAATATGACATAAGTGGGGCGTGATAGTGGGCGGATTTTACTCAGACCACTTTCTAAACCATCTAACTGCTAAAAAAAATATTTTTTTTTTAAATTTCACCGAAATTTGGCTCAGTAATTGGTTCGAGTTTATAGAACTCATGCAGATAAAGATTCACCTTCTGTATAAAAAATGTTACTTTTAATTATTTTTTTTTATAAATGTTAAAGCATTTTGAAATTATTTTAATTGACTCAGGTAAAAAATCCCATGTCATTTTAAAACAGTTTCAGTATGTCCTTCTGTTGGTCGGTTCGGATAGTTCGGGAACCCAATGTTGAATATTTCCTGCTTTTAGTGGTGAAAAATATTTCGCCAAAAAAATCATCTTTTGCGACGATGCACATTTTTATAGGAATGTTTGTCTGGAACTGTATATTTATAATTTTATGAAAGTGACCAAAAAATGAAAATTTATAACAGATTTGCTTAAAGTCACTGTTTCCGCAGGGCCAGGGCCAGGGCCCTCTGCCGACAGACATACTTTGAACATTCAGAACACTTCACTTTTAATGGCAATAAACTGTTATAACTGTTATAAATTGGCCTTTTTTATAAAGGTGCTGTATATGCGGCACCGCAAGACCAGTATCCTCCACCGCTGCTGCCCGGTGGGCACCCAGGGTTTTCGGTTTCAAGTCGCCCAAAGCGCATTGATGCACACCCTCTTTCAATAGCAATAAACTGTTATAACTGTTATAAATTGGCATTTTTCTAGTCTCGTCCAATATTTATATATTAACATAATAATTGACTTCTATGCTTCAATAAATATTGAAAGATATTTTTTTATAATTTTCCAAAGTTCCATCATCCTAAGGTATTGCATTCCAATATGAAGAAAACATTCCGAAAGTAAATTTAATCTACACAAAATTATGACTGGCTCACAACTTTAATAATTTTTTTTCCAAACTATTAAAACTATAGTTTATAACCAGGGAAGTCTTCTTCTATGAACAACTTCATGTCACTATAAGACGATCAAAAGATCATTTCTGTTGCAGCAACATAAATTTTAAACTAATAAGATTTTCTAACGGTTTAAAGAAGGAGGAACAAATTGTTTTTTTTTTTTTTGGAAGCATCTACTTCAGATTCCCATTCAACAGATTGGAATTTCCTGTCGTGATGTTAGGCATGATATTCACACCAATAATTCTTGACAAAATGTTTCATGAATGCGTCACAGATCAGAGATCACACACACCGTAGATCGTGGCTATAAAAATTTTCTAAAATATAATTTCTCTAATAGAAAAAAAAATCAGACATAAACGCAAAGTTAAAGGGGGTGATGCATCATTTGTTATGTAGTTTTGTTTTTTAAAGGCTGTTTAAGTAAGCTCGATCTCTAGGTGGTTATCTTCACTTCCGCTTGTTCCACTTGCAGTCTTTCCCTACTATATGTATACCGTTCTTCAGGGATGTGTTCAAAGATTCTATGTCCATTCACTCTAAATGACCCAAAAACTTCATCAGTTAGTTCAAAATCATCAAAATAAATTCAACTTTTTTTTAAACTATAAATTCAAAATTAAATTGCTCTTCAATAAAAATTTTATCTATGTGATCGTTTTATTAATAATCTTAGATTAAGAATAACTTTCAATATTTGTTCGTACTAATCCAAAAGCATATCGAAATCTATACTGTTAATTGTGACAGAAAAGGTCAAAATATACAAGTAGCCTCTAAACACAGTTTTTGCATGCATAATAAATTTTCTATTCAAATACTTGACAAAAGAAAACAAAAAACACATCTCAATAATTTATAATCATTAGCACCGTATGAAATAGCTTTTCATACAGAAAATCTGTCAATATTAGTCACGCAGATTTTTTAAGTAAAAAAAATTAAAAAAAAAATTAACGCTTTAGAAATCTTTCATAAATTAATATTTCATCGTCTTTTAATATTCTCACAATACAAACATTTACACATTCATACAAAGTCAAAACATGCTAAACTAACTAACTAAGCTATAAAATGACAATAAATATACATAAAATGAAAATAAAAGAAACTTTAATCCTCTATAACTAGAAACCACCTGACTATACGGTTATCTTATGGTACAAGATAGCAAAAATAAAAATCTATTAAAAAAACATATATTCTAATTTTTTTTTCTCACTGAATCCATGTTTTTTTTTGCGACACAAATTCATAATTTTATCGTAAAGTATCTCCCCCTCATTGCTTCTTAAAAAAGAAGAAAAAAAAAAGGAAACAAAAGTAAACAAAAGATCAAACACTGACCCACAGCAAGATAAATAAACCAACAACAAAAAAGTATCTAACAAATCAATTTCCAAAATGAAAAAAAAAATAATAATAAAGTGTCTAAAGCCACTCTCACTGTTTAAAAAAAAAACTCCTAATCAGCATTTCCCACCATCAGAATATTTTACAAATAAACAAATCAAACATGTTCGGTATAACAAAATCCAGAGATGGTTGCATTTTAATGCACTTCAAAATAAAATATATGCTTTTACACCTGTTTATCATCAAACTATAAAACAAAGAGAATCAATTTTTTTAAATAAACCGGTAGAATAACGATTAAATTGAAAATTCAAAAGAGAATTTCTTTTTCTCTTTCGAAGCACGATCCATGGTTACCAATTTTTTCTTTTAAGTTTCCTTATTTGTCTTGTTCTCAATTTTTCTTCTCGATTTCACTTACGTCCATATTATTAACTCAATTAATCTAGATTAAAACCTTATCGCTCAACTTATTTATTTTTTATTTTGGAGTTTCTATTTTTCATTTTAAATAAAATTTGACACTTCCCGTAAGTGAAATTTGATTTGAAGCATTTTGCATATGAGTTTAAGGCAATTTAAACCCATTCGATTTTTTCGCAGTGAAAATCTTTGCAATTAAAATAAACTGAAATCCATTTTAAATCCATAGTGAATAATCTGACCGTTAGTATTTAGTTTTATTTTCATTGGTTCTTTAAGGAATATTTTTTTTAGTTAATTTTTTTTAATCAGGATTAAAAATTCACTTAAATCCAATTTAAATCCAGAATGAATAATATGGCCGTTAGTATTAAGTTTAATTTTAATTGAGTCATATTTGAATATTGAATATTTTTTTAAGTCAGAATTAAAAATTCACTTAAAGCCAATTTAGATTCAGAGTGAATAATGTGGCCGTTAATATTAAGATTCATTTTTATTGATTCTTTAACGAACTTCGTATTATTTGAATATTTTTTTTAATCAATTAAAATTTCCTTTAAATCCAGTTTAAATCCAGGGTGAATATACGGGCGAAGTATTTAGTTTAATTTTCATTGATTCTTTAACGAACTTTCTAGTATTTGAATTTTTTTTTTTAATCAGGATTAAAAATTCACTTAAACACAATTTAAATTCAGAGTGAATAATATGGCCGTTACATACTTCGTTTTAATTTCATTGATTCTTTAACGAATTTCTTATTACTTGAATGTTTTTTTTTTTTTTTAATTTACTAAGCCGCATTTGGCAACCATGTTTCAGTATTATTTTTACTTTGTATTTGTTTTCTTTTTTTGTAAAGAGATCTTGTGGTTTTGAATGGAACTACCTTACTGATTCATTCAGTTTAACTTAAGATACACTCAGGTGCGCATGCGATCTTGAATTTATATCTTAACGCTGTTTAAACTTGTTATTAAATAAACGGGCGCGTATTTTACAGGTGCATTTTGTGATATTTTGCATCGAAATTTAATTAAAATATACGCATTTTTCAATCAACAAAAAAAAAAACAGATACTTTTAAAAAATCGCGTTTCTTTTCTAAAAATAACCAAACAGTAATTTTTTTTTGTTTTCAAGTGAAATTGGATACTTCAATAAGAAAAAAGGAATAAAAAGAATCCAAAAAAATTGTCACACGTTCAGTGACAACAGACAAAAAAACAAAAAACAGGATAAAAAACCTCCCCACGTCTTGTTTTTCGGTCCTGAATCTGTGCTGTGCTGTTTGGATATTTTGAATTCACCACTGCACAGCACATAATATTCTTCTTCTGCTTGATTGTGCATCGCGTGAGGGAAGTTTAGTGTTTTAGTGTTACACGGGGTACGGATTTTATTACCCTTACCTGAAAAAAAAACAAAAAAAAATCAATTAAAATTCAAGAAGTGCAATTTCAGTTTAAAAAAAAGCAAACAATTCTCAGAAAGGATTAAACGGATGTTGTCACCAAACATTCATCACCATCCCATCACCATCAACATCCTTAATGAATTAATTTTTGTTTGTTGACATTTCCCATGAAATCATTGCTCATTGCATGCAGTTCTGTCATAAAAAAAAATATATCTATCACGCAGGTAAACTGTATCTATGTATAAAATTTCTCAGATGCGGGAGTAAAGTGGTGTTGTAATGTTAATGAGTTCTAAGATACTTTCATAGAATAAACTTTTTTAGATAGTTCTATATAATATTACAACTCGGGAACTTATATAAAAAGGTGTGTTGCGTTTTTGTGTGAATAAATGTGTGTGTTCTTCTAACTGATGTGGGAATCAACTCGAGCAGAATTTATTATAATTTTTCTATCTTAGATACATGTACTCGTAGTAAGATATATTAAACGCCAAAGAGGCTTAAAGTTGACATCATTGAAAGTTCGTATATTTCATTGATATTGAAAATATCTACGAGGAGGTATATACAATCAAGTTACTAGTGCGTGAAATCATATTCTTTAGATATACGGGAAATAATAATTCTCCCAGCCGCCGCCGCCGCCGGTCTTAGTACCAACTTCATCTGCAATAACTTTATCTCTCCCCTTTCTGTATCTATGGATGAAATGTGCTATTAAAAAAAAGTACAAGTGTTTAAGAAAAATTTTACCATTTATGGTGCGAGCCACCGCTGTTGAGAAAGGCCCTTTTTCTCGCCAAATTAAAAAAAAGTGAATTTAAAATAATTTATAACGCCTCTATGATTGGGGTCAGTGAAAATAGTCCACCATAGTACACTACATACATATACTTCTTTCTGCAAGTACGCGTTCGTGGACCATCGTCTCCTTGTCGTCGTTGATCTTGTTATTGGTGCGCGCTAAATATAAGAAGCTTCTTCATTCAAAGATACTTCTTCTTAAAAAAAAATAATACAAAAAAAAAAAAACAAATTGAAGATAAAATCGCTTTCTTCTTCTTATTTTCGTCGTCTTAGCTATCAAAGTAAAAAAAAAAACAATGTTGGACGATGATGATGTTGTCGTTGTGTTATTGTTGTTGTTTTAAAAATATAATTTTGCAAAAAAATTTTTTTTTGTAATTTGATGATTCTTGTGAAAAACGTGTAAAAGATACATTTTAGATATTTGTAAAATTTTTTGCAAAAAAAAAAAAAAGATTTTGCATTTTACCATAAACATGTTGTGGCATGGTGTGGAATAAAAAAAACAACTGTTTTCTAGTGTTTTAAGTGAATATAGACATCAGATGTAGAATTATAGAGGATTTGTTTCTTTTTTATGGAACATTACGGAGCTATGAATTTTTTTGAATGTCAAAGAGCATTTAATAATTCGATTTGTTTGATGAAAGGATTTTGCATAGAAATTGAAAAATTTACAAACATTTAAAAGGATTATATAATAAATTATTCAAGGTGAGTTTTGAGGTTTGTAGTCTTGGCCAAAAAAAAAACTACGAAAAATCATAAAAAAAACAATTGATTTTAAATTAAAAATGTTCTTTGTTTTTTATTTATATTCTTAAGGCTACAAAAATCTTTAGTTTCTAATAGCAGGTCCGCCCGGCTTTGCACGGAATTTTTCATCAATTTAAGCATTTTAAAAATTGGAAGAAAAAATTTATTTTATTATATATTTTTTTAAATTTTTTGTTGGCACGCTCCAATCATTTTTATACACAAATGAAGCAGTTTAAGAGAGTAACGCCATCTGTTGGCGATCTCATTTTGGTTAAGGACGAAATTGAGCCAATTGTCCATTTCTAAGAATCAATATTTTCTTCTTGCCATACCAAAGTGAATTCACAGATATCGCCACCATCCATTCCTAAGAGTATGTATTCTTTTTTTTCTGATTGTTTAATTCTCAATAGAGAGTTTCATATTGACTTGATTAATTTCACGAATCATTCTTTAGGTATATTTATCTTTTCTTAAATTTGATAAAATTTAAACAAAAAGTACCTAACTAAAGAAATGGATAAATAAGTCTATCTTTTATATAATTTTTAAAAATTTTGATTGACTACTCACGAAAATCTAAACAAACGAAATCAAATTAAACAACAATAGACAACAATTTGTTATAAAATTATAAATTTCATTTTTTTTTTTGCAAAAGCATTAAAAGAAAAAAATTAACATCAGATTTGATTAACGGAAAAAAAGTATGCGTGCAAGATATTCTTTTATTACCTACAATAACAAAATCATCAAAAAAATCATATTAAAGAATTCGTTAACACTTATATTATACACTTCATCATTCATCGGGTCAATGTTCTTTTTTGCTAGTTAAATAAAAGAAATATATAAATTTTATATCGATGGATAGATTTATGTGGTGTTATGGTATATTAAAAAAAAAACCTGTCTTATAGAATAATGGGGATTTAATTTTTGATAATTTTATGCTCACACTATGATGTCTGTCCTAATTCTTTTTTTTTTTAATGCGAAACATTTTCTAGCAATTTGACAAAAACTAACTATATTTTTCGGTTTTTTTTTAATTCTATATTTTTTTTAGAAATTAATTAGAAATTAATTTAAATTGGATTTGGATTTCTTTTTTTGCATGATAATATTTTGTATTCAAATGAAACTAAAATTTCTAAAAAAAAATAATTAAATGTTTAAACAATATAAACATTTTTGCCATTAGACTAAATATTCTATACAATTTCGACAATGATGGACCGAAATCGATTCAGAAAAATGACATACATATATATGCCAGTAAGACCTAGGGTAGGGTCCTATAAATTAGGCAATGTTAGAAGAATAGAAGGATAGGATAGATTTTTGTTGGTACAGTGGATTGAGAAATTAGGTTTTGATTTTCTTATGAAATCCCAGGGGTGGCGTTCAGTTGAGGGAATATAGAAAAGGACTGAGGATCGAACATACACATTACACATCCAAGTTAGCAGTCAAGCACTACTTCCACTGCGCCGGGGCTACCCCTACGTCTAACCATTAAAGACATTTAACTCGGGAAAAATCGCCGAAAAGCGGAATTTTGGTCTACAGCCTCCTAATGGTGTTCTTAAGAAACTTTGAAAAGTCCTCATCCACATGTGTGCTGCTGACAATTTTATTGGGGGTTAAGTGTTCCCAAACTGATTTTTTTTCCAGGAATATCTTCCTAATGGTTATTTGTAAATACAAAATGTAAATGACAAATTTGTTTTAGCTTAGATTCCCTACAAAAAATATGTTTACACTTTTTTCATAAAAAAAATGTTTTTAATTTTTTTGTTTTTTTTCTACAACTCTTCAATGTTAAGCTTAAAGACTTAAAATTGGCACCTTTTTCTTGCAACTATATAATAAATATTGCTCTATAAAAATCTTTAAATTATTATTAAATTAATTTCGTAACGAACACCGCAGATAGAAAACACGTCATAAAACAAATCGTTTAGCTATTGTAAAAAAATTATAAAAAAAATAAGACAGCAAGTTTTTACATACCCATGTGTATCCTATACCGGTAACCAGTAAAAGCAACCTGCATCATTTCTTAATTAATTATTATTGTAAAATAATTTTCTTTTGCCTATAATAACTAACTAATTGTTGTTTAGGTATATCTTATATATGTTGGAGTGAATATTATGATGGAGTTGTTAATTACAGGTTTCGAACTTAAAAATTGGCTTTAAATTTTTTAATTTGTTTAACAGCCTCTAACAACGTTTACTTGGACATTCGATTTTCAAAAAGGCTAGCGCGAGTCTTAGATATGTAGATAATAATTTATCATAATCGTTTTGTATGAGGTTGTATTATTTTTTTTCCGGTGATCACTGAGATGGTTCAGTTTTTTTTTTTTTTAATTTGAAATTGTTTTCCGTTTTCTGCACTAATCTGCAGTTTATACTTTCATTTTTTTTTCTTCTTCTACTTTTGTTGTCTTGAAAATTATATTTTTTTTTTGTTTGAATTATTGCGTGCAATCACGAGATTTAGTATAAGTTTAATAGATGGATTTTCAAGATTAATTATCAGAAGTTCACATCACTTGTATGGACTTCCTTCCGTGTAAAACATTCGCTTTGGGGTTGTTAATAAATTATATACAAATTATTTCTCTATTATTGATTAATTGATTTTTCTTTATAAGAGAACAATTCAAGCTATTTCTATTTATTTAAATGAAAAAATAACGTTATGCACTTTGATTTTTATATACCTAATATAAGTCGAACTGTGCTTGCGCTCCTTCGGTTGTTAAGAATCCAGTCATTAATTAAAAAAAGGAATAGCCTTAAAAAACAACCAACGGGCAGAATAGTCCAGAATAGTAGAAGAAACGTAAAATAGTTTTTATAAATTAACTAGCGGACCCCGGGACTGCTGTATCACCATAGTTTAGAGAAATAATTCTTGTTTTAATAAATATATATGTAAATATAAATATATAAATATATACATATAAATATATAAATATATATAAATATACCAAAGGAGCGGCAACCTTGGGTTGCCTTCCAACTTAATTTTGTTTTTCTTAGAATACGCTTGATTTTGTTCAAATCCAATTACAACTACAACTACGAAGAAACTCCAGCCTTAATAAATAAATAAATAAATAATAAATTTATGTTCAAATTTTCAAGTCATTTTCAACTCAAATATAAGAAAATTGGGCGTTTTAAGAAGCCGTATTTTCAAATGCTATATTATTAAACGTGTCACAATTTCAGTGTTCAAGAGAGTTTTATTACAAATTTTTAACTTTTTAGTAAGTTTAATTAAGTCGAACATTCAATTATAAGAAATTTGGGCTTGGAAGTAGGCGTGGCAGTAGGCGGAAAAAAAATTAAAATTGCAAAAATTAAAACAGCTTGTAATTATAAAATGCTTGCTTTTAGGATGTTAAATAAGAAGGAAACTCATCAATTGTAGAAAAGTGGGCGTGGCAGTGGACGGATTTCACTGAAACCACTTTTTAAATCTTCTTAATGCTAATAGTAACAAACTCTGAAAATATCATTGAAAACGGTTTAACAGTTTCTGAGTAATACACGGACAAACACTGATTTTTTTTTTATTAAGACCACAAATTATAGTCCAACGAAGAAAGAACATTTCTCTCTGGAAACCTTGATGAGTAACAGAATACCTTCCCCAGTCTTTTTAACCAAGATACACCGAAATTAAGAAGAATAGTACCTAACTATAAAAAGATATGAGAACAGAATTTTTATGACACAGTGACCTGCGAAATATTTTTCTCATAAATTGCATAATAAGTTCGCTCATCGTTAGACCAGTTTATACCAATAAATAAAAATATCTATTTTAAATGCTTTTGTCAATTTTACATTTGGTAAAATTGGAAAACAACAAAATACACAACCTAGAAAAGAATAAATTTAAAATATTTGAGGGGTAGCGCCTAAGAAGTCGTGCTTAAGTTTATACCAATCAAGCACAAGAAATACGTGCAAAAAGTATTTTTTTTGGTTCCTCTTGTAGCGAATGCCGCAACCGCGCGACATTTTTACAATTTCAAAAAATCACATTGCGGCATCTATCTTTGTACATATATATATATTTGCAAAACCGGAAGGGTTAACCGAGCTATTAACCTATACAAAAAAAAAAAACAAATTTAAGAAGAACACGAAGACTTGTCTTGAGACTGTTTTTATTTTTTATCTGTTTTAATGTCATTTCCGATGTCAACGAGAGAGTTCATTTAATTATCGTGTTCATGATCGTTGTCGCATCACAACCGAAGGTCTTAAGTCAAAAATAAATTAATTCAGACGCCAACTATATAAAAAAAAAATCAAAAAAAAAAACAAATATACCGAAAAATTCCATTGAGATGATCAACACCAACTTTAACTTCCATGTTTGTTTTTTTGCCATCCAGCCATGCTGAAAATTTGCCGACTTTTATGGTATGGTATTTTTTTGAAAATTGTACATACTTTGCTCTTGAACATTCAGCAGCATGTCAACATGACATCTGTTTAGTTATAAATAATCACGTCTGATTACCGTTGGCTTGCTTGTCGTTTTGTTTTGGTAAAAGATTATATTTTTAGAAGAATTTTCTGTGAGGTTTCGCGCACTCTCAAGATTTGAAAGCAGAACGGATTATGTTGGGAGAAGAAAGATTTATTTTGTTTGAGGGGAAAATGAGAATTATGATGTAACATGTACCATGGGATTATTAAAATGATTGGGTAGGTAAATCTTCTAAAAATATTGAAAGTGTAGGTAAAGATGCCGTTATACTCGGGGTCAACAAAATTGTCTACGATAGTTTTGCATGTTCTATAGGGCGCTCCCACTACACCTCCACTTCTTACCCGCACCTACCTAACTATATCCCAGGGAACGCAATGGATCCACCGAGATCCGAGTGAGGTGGCACAACCTGCCGAACATAACCTATAGGGCAAGTATTGGTTTGGTGGCAAAAAATGTCAAATCTAACATTACGAGTTTGGAGTATTCCAAAAAATTTATTTTCTCCATACCTTTCGTCCATATATACATTTTTAGGTCATTCCCTTTTACTTCATTTAGAACTGGAAGTTACCACAAATTTATTTCGGTTTTTTATCAAATATTTTCGAAAACAGCTTTAACGATTTTGATTAAACTTCATGCCAATAATGTGGAAAGTTATTGCAAAAAACTACCTTTCAAATTGTTGACAAAAAATTAACATAATGAAAATAGGATTTTTTTAACGTTTTTTGAGGAAATTTGCTTTATTTTTTTAATTATTGCCGTCATAATTGGTTGATTGATTGATATATTTTGGTGCTATACATTTCTGATATATTTTGTTAATATCTTTTTGTGATATTTGTTTGTGATGTATTTTTTTTATACTCAGGGATGATCCATTTATCAAATCCAATAATTAAATTCTTTCCGAAAAATGTTTCTATAAAAAATGTCTGAAAATAACTAAGCTAATATTTTTGTTTATTTAAACACTTGTATGGGAGGAACCGTTATTTCATAATATTCATAGTTTTCACTTGGAAAGAATATAGTAACATGAAAAATTTTTATTCAATATTCCAGTCACTAGTGACTGGAAATAATCGCAGACTCATCTTCATTTGAAGTGCTAGTAAATAAAACCAAAATTTATTAAAATAAAAATTTTTCATGTAAATATATTCTTTACAAATGTAAACTAAAAGTAAACAAATTATATCTAAATATCCCCTGAGGAAGATGGCAACAACCGTCGAAGTGTCGGGAAACCAAATGGAATTGTTTCATTAATTATCATTACGACCGATTGAGCCGAATGAGAATATATTTTTATATAAAGAAATCTCAAACATCTATATAACAACAACTTGGTCACATTACTCTTCATTAAACATAAAAAAAAATGGTTCATGTGAGGTACCATTTATAACCATTTTCCGATTTTTTTTTTAATTTCTTAATTTAAAAAAAATTGTGGGCACATTTTTGAGAAAAATAAGATTTTCATTATTTGCTTACAAAAAATTGTACCGTCATTTTTGGTCCTAAAAAAAATTAAAAGACGTGTGGGAGGAAATGTCCAAAAAAACGCTTGGCACCAAGTTTAAAGAAAATCGACTCACCCGTTTAGGCTGCAGCTGAAAGGACAGACAGACAGAATTGCGAGACCCACTTTTTTCGAATTCGCTATCATTGATCAAAATCTCGAGTTATATTTTTTCTAAAAATCCATAACTTGCCATATAGTATCTATACCTACATATGAATCTATCACAAGTAAAAAAAAATGACTTCTGATTAAAAGATGACGCAAAAGTCATCACCCTATCGGAAGATGTTATAATTTTGCATATGGGAATATAGGATTAATGTCTTGTTAATGTTTATTTTTTTTAAATTTAAGTGTCAAAGTAGAATTAAGACTTACCACCATTTTTAGAAATTATAGCATATTCCGATAGGGTGATGACTTTTGCGCCATCTTGTACAAGTGTTCATTAAGTGCATTAAACCAGTTCAATCCAATTTTTTTTTTTAAATTTTAAAAGTCATGAGTACCTACTCATTGTAATTCAAACAATTTTCAAAGCAATATCAAAGTAATAATAATTATTTTTTGTAATCCCACTGTGAGAACTATCATAATCCGTTTTTTTATTTTGTTTTATTTTGTGTAAACCATGAGAATCACAGACAATACAAAGGTTTATCTAAAAATAATTTATAGATTCAGTTTGCCATTGAAATATATCTCACGCAGAGCTCATCTCTAAGCTGCATAAACATCATTTGTTATATTAAAGATACTTCATATAATATAAGACTTACACATGTACATATGTATGTATAGCTAGATCTATATGTACATGTTCAATTTATGGATTACACGAAGTCTGTCTTTGAATAATGAAGCACTGTAAAGTACGTTTAGAGACCAATTATAGTTCGAGATTTTTCTGAATGGTTTTCAATTTTTTTAATTTTATTAATGAATATATGGATAAAATTACAGACTTTTATTTTTGTTGTTTGTTTTTCGGAAAATATTGTGTTGAGAAGCATACAAATGTAGGTTACTAGGATTTAAAAAAAATTACCATAAATCAATTGAGAATGGTACCTACCTAACCTATCCTATATGACCTTTGAGTTATGAATAATAATTAAAAATTTTTTTTATTTACGTAAATGTATATCTTATTAATTAATAAATTACGGTTCAATGAAAATTGATTGACCTACAACCTTTGTAAGTTCATTTTCACTTCACTTGGTGGGGCGACATCTTTTCAATTGACTTCTAAACATCAGATATTTAAACCTTTTCTTTGAAATTATTAATTTTTTGCTATTTTCTTCTATCCTGAGTGGGTTTATATTTTATTTTATTTTAAAATCAAGTTCCAAGTTTAGATTTGAATTTAAATGCAAAATATCTACTAAAATACTGGAAATGACAAAAGTCAGAAAATTTGAAACATTTTGTAGTTTTAAAGCTTAAGTCATTTGTTGCCATCTTTCAACTCTAATTTCTGATTTTTCCCCCAAAAAAATAAAACACCTAGATGAATAAAAATAATAAATAAAATTATGTAACTAAATTCTAGAACAATGATCATCCATTTTGTTCTCATACAATTTTTTTTTTCAGTCAATGATTCAGAAAATTTGACGAGTCCATAAAAACTATCGATATCAGAATATATTACAATTTTGAAATGCAAACCCTTTTCGAACAAAAAAGGTTTTTAAGTATTTACAAACATATTTAATGTGATATTCCTAAATTATTTACACGAACAAATTAAAGTGAACATTTGTTAATTGAAAACTTGGAAATTTTCAAATTTAAAATTTCTGAAAAAAAAAACTTGACAGTAGTTTTGTAAATTTGCTGGAAAAAAAAAATCAAGTTTTGTCAGATGAAAAATCATTAGGCAAGTTCAGGAAAAAGAGATCTCAGAACCCTTAGCTGAGATTCAGTAACATAAACAGGATTCCTCAGCTAAATTTCTCACTTTTTGAAGGAGAAGAATTCTTGAGATCTCATTTTTCTGAATTCACCTATTATTATTTCCGATCGAAAAATGTCAGGACATTAATGAATTGCCAATTTTGTATGCGACAAAAAAAAAACATTAAAAAAAATATTTATATATGTATGTATAATAGAAATCATAAAATAATACTATTAATCCACTTAATGATTTTTAATTAACAGAAAAATTTCGTAAATACACCTCTCACCAAAAAAGCTAGAGGAACATTCTTTGTGTTTTTTGATTTAAGATTCAAACAGGTATTTTGCGATATGTTTCATAATATGTTAAAACCGTTGCATAAAATCAATCTTCTATATAGATTCCCATCATTAATTACATTTCATAAAAACTGTTCCTTATGTAAATATACAAATAGACATTCGGACTTATATTGTTGTCCAATATAAACAGTAAACACCTTGGGCTTTTATAGTCTTTACCGATTTGACCATTTGAATCCGTTATTGTGTTGATTTATAAATATAAAACTTTCGTTTTTTTTTTTTTTTTTTTTTTTGAAAAATAATATTTTTATTCCAAATAGATTTAAGGTCAAAAGGTGGTCTTGTCTTGATTATTTGACTAATCCATAAAACCATTGTTTGTTTTCTTAAAATATGAGGTTTCTTTATTTTGTTAAAATCTTGAAAATCTTTTCTTTTTTTTTTTTTGATTCACGGATAAAATAAAAATCGAACTTATGACAAATCCGATTAGGTACCTACCTACCTACATTTCCATCGAAAGTGATTTCCATGTTAATTAATTTTTTTCTGAAGAAGATATTTAATTATTATCAACTGCATCAGAGTTTATCAACCGATTTCGTCTTTGAAGTTTGACTCAATCAATCCGTAAATTGCATTCAAATTTATATAAAATAATTAAATCGTCGTTGTCGTCGGCAGTTATAGTGAAATCAATGAAATCAACACAATATACAAAGTCCGCGATGTGAAATGAATATAAATTTTCTGAATGCCGACGACCAACAACGACGAAGCAGAAATTCATCAAATTTTTGTGTATAGCTTTTAATTTTGTGGCTTGTTAAGATGGTCAAAGAGGTCTATAGGAAGTGCACGAGGAGAGCACGTTTATTATTTTTTATCGATTATAATTTGGTAACAATATATGTATTTATATAAATGACTTTGCAATTCCATATATGAGTTCGACTAATGGATGATTTTGAAAAATTGCACATCAATATTTGGAAAGATATTTTAGACCTCGGGTGTGGAGGAACTTTTATTGCGAAACAATTAACTAAGCTTATTTAATTTGAAGTACATACTTGTAGATAGTTTATTTTGTATCTTTAAATACTTGATATTTAGAATGAAATAGAAATCTGAATTATTTAAAAAAAAAAGTTTTAGAAACGAGAAAGTTAAGAATGATGTTTTCAAGGTAGAAGGAAATTTTTAGGAATAACAACCTTGAGTTATATTAAACGTAAAATACGAGGGAAATTTGAAAAGTATGTCGAAAAATTGTCGCGTCGTCGTCGGAAGATTGTCAATGAGGTTTTTTGTGCTTTTAAGAGCTTTTTGTCAGAAAGCTTCTATTTAAAAAAATAAAAATATACTTCCAGTGACTTGAAAAAGAAATGGATTGATGTCTTTTAAAAAAAATTGTGACGCAAAGAATAGTGATTTTCAAAAAGGTTTTTGGTGCTTTTAAGAGCTTTTTGTCAGAAAGTTTTTTTTTTTATAAATAATTTTTTTTTTATATGTTTTTACATTTAATGACTTAAAAGAGAAAGAAAGAGAGGAAAAAAAATTGCGAAGGAAAGAAAAGCGATTTGCAAAAATATTTTTAGTGCTTTTTAGAGCTTTTGTCGAAAGTTTTTTTTTTATTAATGCAGATTTTTTTTTTTTTAGAAAAAGCTAATATATGTATTTTTTCAGTCACGTTATTATTTTAAAAATATCGTCTAATTGTCCAAAAAAAAAATAGGTGTCTATAGCAAGTTATACGGAATGTATAATAGGACATACTTAGCTTATGAGCAAAATTACATTTTAAATTTTTTATCTATGTGTATTTCAAATTCCTACAGAATCACTCCAGCCGTTTTGGGCTCCAGTCATTTAAGAGATTCATTGCTATATAGGTACTCTAAAATATCCATACCTCTACCACTATACCTTACCCTCTGCTTTATCTAAAGGCATTAAATTTCAAAAATCCAATTTATCGATTCATCTTGTCATTTTTCTTCTTATTAATTTTCTATAATTCAAATCTTGACAAATCCCGTAATCTTAATTCCCTTAATTTTTAAATGGTTCATTAAACTACTAATTCAGGGTCAAGTATATTCAAAGCCAAACCCTACATACATATATACCTACCTGATTTCTTACTGAGATTCTTATAACCTTGTGAATGTCTGTGGCTATATTTTATGTTCTATAATCGTTCGATGTCGTTTCCCATTATACGCCATTTATGTCATTTTCAATATATGACGTCTGTCAAACGATATTATCTTCAAAACTCTTTGGCGCGCCTTTTTGTTATTGTTCATTTTTTTTCTTCAATTTTTCTTCGATTTCTGTAAAAAAAAAAAAATAATAAAATAAAAATAAGTTGATTTATATATGTATGTATGTACATATTTGTTTTGTGTTGAAAGCCTTTCCTTTAATTAAATAGTCATATACCCATGGAATCAGAGCCATATGCAATTATTTAGCTTAAGATGCCATAGAAATTGCAGATGTTCATTTTTGTGATCGATATCGAGAGTACATTTGTTGCTAAACATGATGAATGTTGTATTTGATTTATTAAAAAAAATATAGGCTTTGTATTGAAAGAAATTTGCGAGTAAACTATACATATATATGATTTATAGACAGACAAGAACAAACTTGAGGAGAGGCACTATGTAATACAAAGTTTTTAGTTCCGCTTTGGCAAATAAAAAAAAAATCAGAAAATGGGGTGAAATTATTGAATTAAATTTAATAATAAATCAGTAACGGTTTGATTTTATTGCGTATACGAGTTAAATAGTTTTTATTTTCATTTGTGTTTTTTTTCTTGACAAACAAAAAAAAAATAAATTCTTGAGCGACTTTTTTCTTAATTTGAGAGAAGGTTTTTTCTTATATCATAAAAAAAAAAAAAACATAATTTTTCAAGTTTAAAACCCTTTGGAGGGTTCGTTTAAAAAAAAAGTTTCATTGATATTTTTTAAGAGAAAAAAGAAAAACAACCTTGCCATTACGAGTCACGAGTGTTGTTGTGAGTACAGTTGGTTTAAGAAGGTATCCCTCTGCTTCTGGCCACATTATCAGAGACATGCGGCTTTAAAATATTTAAGATTTGTCGATTTCAAAACACAAATGTTTGTGTTGATGATAAGATGTTGATGCAACATTTTTTAAATGTTTCTCTTTATAATGTTGGGGGAATATTTCTAAAAAGTTTCTTTTAGTTTCTTGATCGGAGTCTTATTTACTCTGAGTGGTTTTTGTTGTGAATATACAAATAAAATGTGTCAAAAGTCTGAAGTAATTAAGAAATGTTATTTTTAAATAAAAATTTATATTCCACAAGCTCAGAAAAAAATGAAGCTTTATACAAAAGAAAAAAAAGCTTGTACCTACCTATACATTATGTATTGCCAATATTTTTTAAATTTTAATGATGATGAATATCTTATCTACATATGTATATATTTTACCCTCCTTATTTTAACACAAATTTATTTGTGAAACTGAAAAAAAAAACAACAAACATTTAACAATGATTTCATTTTATACCTTTAATTTATAACAAACATTTCATAAATATTTCTCAAATATATGACATGTATCTGAAACAAGATTTTTGCAACATTTTAAATAAAGTTATCTGATTTTGACACACATTAATTTATTGTACTTCTTTTTAGAGTCGCGTTTAATTTGTATCAAAACCAAAATTCTTCTAGGTACATGAAATTTTGCAAAAATATTTTCAGATTTTTTTCAGAAACATGTTATAAAGATTTACCAAATTGTATGATAAGTTTGTAGTTTATGTAAAACATTAATTTTAATTTTCAAAATTTAATTTTAGTCAGCAAAAGAAATTCTCAACTTCTAATTAGCATATATACTAAGCACTCACTTAGCAACATGTTGCAACATCATTTTATTGTTTCCGATTGTAGGGCTTTGTGACATAATGAAATTGCACAATTTGCTGCTGGATTATTTTTGCTGCCAAGATTTTGACATGTGAATCAACATGTTGCTACCGATTGTTAGCAACCCAAAGCGACATAAAGTAGCTAACAACAAATGTTGCAATTATTATATTAAAAAAAATATTGATAACTTTTTTTGTGAGAAGTATCTCCTTAGGATTTTACTTTTGAATCGAAACAAAAGTTTTATTTGACAACAATGTTGCCAATTCAGTTTGTTTTTCAACTTTAAAAACTAGATAATGACTTCAAAACACTTTTGCTTACAAAAATGCATTTTTTAAAATTTATTATCCTGTTTGGTTTAACCACAATTCTTTTGTCGTTTTGTAGTATGACTCTATTCATACATTTATGTTTTAAAAACGGAATAGATTATATCATACTGTCATTTAATACCATATTTTATGTTTCGCTGAACTGAAATCGAATCATAAATATTTTTTTTTTTTTAAATACTTTCAACAAAACCACATAATTGTGGTTTTATTTCGACCTTCAGTAGAGACAAAATCTCCGTTTAAAAATACCTACACACAGTATCATTGGAAAAAAATGATTAGACAAATTTAAAAAAAAAATTCTAGCTGTTACACCAGCCATACAGGGAAATAAATTTTCTTCCATTTAAGCCTAGAACTCACTTATCATGTTAAGTGAAATTTGACTATACGTTCCACAATAAATTATTTGTATTTAATGTTTTAAGGGAAATATCTGTAGCTGCGTGAAGACTTAAAATGAAGTTTCTAAATTTTGACACACACAATTAATTGATTTAAATGACAAGTACTGGCAATTACATTTGGGCCACTTTATTTTTTCCTTTGGAACTCAGAGTATGATAAAAGAAATATTTTGGAACTTTAATATTTTTCAAATTATTACATCTCACAATTTTTGACAGGACATATTTTCAATTTGTCGCCTTGAGCTCCATAAGAGAAAAATGTGGTGAAGTGAAAATAAATCCCACTAAAGCTTTGTACTTAGTGTTCGAGTGAAAATAAAATACTCATACAATACACACTTTTACATCTTAAACCAAGACATTGATATATAAAAAGTGATTATTTTTGTTTTCACTGAATGCAATATTTATGTAACTCTATAATAATTGTGTAGCTACACAGCCAGCGTTCAAAATGAAGAACCAGAGCTTTCTTGAAGACTTTTACCTATTTAATTGAAGTTTACAAAATCTTACCGAAAACTCTCAACACACACTGTGTATACATTAAACTGCAACTATGGAATTATTTTTTTTTTTTGCTTCTCCAGAATGTAATTGAATCTCTTCTTTCTATTTAGCATTCGTATCTTTTATTCTTAGAGACCAGACAATCTGGATGTATTTTTGTCTTTTTCAAGGACAAAAGGTAGATGCCATCTTAGAATCCATGCAATGATATCTACCATGCAATTCGCGCACCATGCACGCATAAAATGTGAAGCGTTCATTGAAATTGAATTCTCTATAAATGTGCATATATCTGTGAAGCCGGCATGAATCTCTCAAGACCTCACCCATAGTATACCTACCCTGGTGTGCCTATCATGATGTGATGCATACTCCTATATTAATGTTTGTGTGAAGTTCTTTCTATACGCATCACAATAAAATGCGAAAATATAATTGTGATTTTTTTTCTTGTGCTATGATGAGTCTACACCGCGATGACTGTGCTTCGGTAGTCAATTAGCTTAAAGGAATAAATTTTTCCGATATTGTCTTCGACTCATCGTTTGAATAAAACTGCTTCTTTTTTTCCAGATAAGCGATCTCTTATTTTGCACAAAATGATTATGAAACAATACGCAGGACGTGATTTGAATTAAATTTTTATTTTCATGTATATGAATTTTTAGAAGTGAAAAAAAAAAAATTATTAAGGTAGCCATAATTGTTTGTATCTCTTATTCTTATATAGCGCCAGATGGGTGCAGGGTCGAATTATTAAAAAGACCAATTAGGGTAATAGAAGTGGGCCCATGTTATTAATGGAGGGCCTAGATGTGAAAAATTGTTTAAAATTTAGGCTATAAGTATTTCAGATTGTAAGAAGCGAAATGTGATGTTGCTAGAAGAAGATATTTTACTTCCTGTTTGGACTTTTACTGTGAAATCATACCTTTTTTATTGCAAAATTGTAAATTAAATAAGATAATAGAAAACGTTCTATAAATCTGCAAAAGTTATTTAATTTTTTTAGGTTAACTGCAAATTAAAAACCGTGGGTAGAAATTACCCTCACATTTTATTTTAATTTAATTTTCAATTTTTCAATCTAGTTTTGTTATTGGTTAAAAGTGGAGCTAATGGCCTTTGTCTAATGTCAAATCCAGCTCTGTCAATGTAGCGTGTAATAATAAAAATCTTCGCTTTGATCTTTTAGCGGTTGCATCGTTTTTCCTTTTTTTAATTTATTATTTCTTATAATTTCATTGAAATTGAAAACGAGATGAGAGTTCATGATACACCTGTGAGTTGTTGGTTGTTAACGCGCATCATGCCACAACGAAGGGGGTTATTTATATCTGATATATGTGATTATGGTTTCAGTTGCAATAATGCAAGAAATAATGCAACATTGTACAGTAAGAAAAAAAAAAAAAAAAAATTCCAAAAAAAAAAAAAAACAGGCATCATGTCCCGAGGTCTTGTTGCACGTGCTCATTATTTTTGATTTTTTTTAACCATTAATTTATGTATTTGAAAACCACCAAACTCATTATAAATGACAGGAAGATTTTGTATGCAAAATAAATGTTGCATCATTCACAATAATTGTTTTTACATACATATTTGTAGATATGTACTTCTTTTATTTTTGTAAATTAAGAACAGTCATATACATATATTTTCAGACTTTATATATATGTATTTTTATTTGAAAAATTTTGAGAATAATATAATTAATTTTTTTTTGTTTTTCTTTTCATTTCAGGTGAGTTTTTTTCTTGGTTATCTATATCATGTGAGTTTATGTCAAATTTTTACTTGAATTTAAGATATGAATATGAAAAATTATTCAAATGGTTCTTTAGTTGGAATATTTAACCTTTTGGCATTCATCTACATAATTCTCTTGGTTGTTCAAAGGCACCACAGTAAACCAACTTTAACAATACTTTATTAAGAAAAAGAGTTTTTATTTTATATTCCGACGATACTTTGTTTGAAATTTTCGAACTGTGGCTGCCAAACTTTCATTATTTTATTTTAAATATTGTTCAACAATGAAAGCACTTTGTTGTTGTCTCTTGTAAACTGTCAGCTATCAAATTGTTTATTTTTTACGGTTGCTTACGATTTACTACACAAATGGCAAAAAATTAAAATCTTGCGTTAATTTTAAAACACCCTTTGCATATACGAGTAATCCACTAGTTTAAGTGTTAAATTTGGATTAATTCCTGAAACATATTTTTCACTCAATTTAAATCTCTAGTTAACTTGAAGTTAATAACAAATTTTCTTATTTAACTCAGGATAAGCAATTAATATTAATAAGAGCCAGTTGAACAAATGCGGTTTATCCTCGGATTAAGATTTTAACCCACCGATTTCGGTGGATTTACTTAATATTCAACCAGGGTTTAAATGTGTGTTTTTTTTGTATTTTATGTACATTGTATTTGATGTATTTTATGTACATAGATTGTACACAAGTATCAAATATTTAAAGTAACAGCAAACTGTATATATGTATATTAGTCTCGGATTATTTTTTTTGTAATCTTAAGTCCCGAAATCCATGTTTACCTAAATTTAATGATCTTTACTCCCTGAGCATGAATTCATTCAGTGAAAAAACTTTTTGACTGCAGCGAATCCGTTTAAAAGTATACTTTTTAATCCAGGTCATTATAAAGGGTGTCCCAAAGTAACTCAAATTTTGAATTTACTGCCATTTCTGCAGTAAAGTGTTAAGGGTTGGTAAAAATTGAGCATTAAATGAGAGAACAACATGTTTTCGCCACAGTTCCAAAAAAATTAAAGTATATTTAGGGACATCCGTTATATCGTCTGTCAACAAATTATCCATGTTCTAGCCTCTGTGATTGAACATTTTCATTTTTAGGGAATCATTATACTGAGATACATTCCAGGTGGTCAAATGATCTATTTGAAAGATCCCACTAAAATAATCTGACAATTTTTAGGCGTCTGTCACCAATAATTGACAGATGTCACTTGCTTAAAAAATTTTACTCGTATAAAGTAAAGAAATTTTATGCCTACAAATGTTGAGCTTTTCTAGAGCTAACTGGAAACCCCATTAAACCAATAACTTCATAATAACCTTTCAGCAGTTTGGCATCACTTAAAATCATCTAAAACGTCTGGCAGATATTTCATATAATGATTGAGATACATTCTATGTTGCTTTAAATTTTTGCTTGATTAGAAATAATTATGAAGACATATGCTTCTTTAATATCAATAAATTTTCCCATTAAACAAAAATTTTAATCCATCGGTAAAAGAAAAGCTTTCTCCAAAGCCTCTTTTTTTTTACAAGAAAATAAAAATACCCTTTAAACCCTCTCATGTTTAAGGTACACTTAAGTTTCAAGTTATCAAATTTGCACAGCTCAACTCGTGATTGCATAAATCGTATCTGTCTGTGAGTTTAAATAAAATTAACTATAAAATATACATATAATCAAGTATTATTTCCCACATTCACATGATAGAGTTATGATTATTAGAAATTTCAATAAAATTTATAAACCATATTCACGATGATAGTCCATCAAAAATAATGACTGAAAAAATATCTACCAATCGCCATCCATATTTTTTCGTAAGCCTTTCGCGCGATCAGGAAATAATTATTAGATATCAGTTAGCTTCTTTTATGTGAAATCATAAATATTGATGCAAATAATCGCAAATCAAATCAAAATAAAATAAAAAAATGTGATATAACAACAATAAGTATTTCGTAGCTCTCGCAAATATTTTTATAAGACATCAGACCAAGAGTTTAAAATAAACTAATTTTACACACACGTTTTTATGGTATTTGGGTTTGTTATTCGATTTAGTGAACATTTGGTGCAAATTTTTTTGATTGGCTCCTTAGTATATCTATTCTACCAAATTGACTGGAAATAAATATGTTGTTTCTTTTTTTTTAATTTTATAATTAGTGAGAATAAATATTAGATTTTATAAGCCGGTTTGCCATTTGACCATGTACGAATTAATTTGCGATTGTGCAATAAAATGAAATAAAAGTCTAAAATCATTTAACCAATCCCATAAAAATTAATTAAACTACATAATATTATAAATTATTGTTTGCATATTTTATACGAGTAGTTGGTTATAATTAAATAGTTAGTTATTTAGGTATAAAAAATACGTAAAACATTTGAGCTTTTAATTCAAGTTGTGTAATTTAAGAGAATTTATGTATTTATTGCGATTAAATTAGATATACAAAATGATTGATAAATGTTGCAGTTTATGAACCAAATACATTGAATTAAATATAAAATACGACTTAATTAGAAAAATTAACTATTGCACTTGATGTCGTGTATGATGCTTATAGACTCGAAAACTACTTAACCAATGTCATTGAAATATTAAAACTTTATTTTTACATAAATATTAGCACCGAGATGGTTAAAAAAGTGATTTGAGAAAATAAAAATAATAAAATAATTTTTAAATTTGCTTAAATGAACCTATTGCATAATGCATGACAGTTAAAATATTTTTTGAAAACCGACCTTTTGCCACGCCCACTTTTTAGTATTTTGGTTTATTTCTTATTTAATTTAGTTTGAAAAATTTAATATTTTTTTAGGCTCTCTTGAACATTAGGCATGCGCATAAATTTTGTTTTAGAAGTCCGCCTCCTGCCACACCTACTTTCCCAGCTACATAATTTCTATATTTTATTTTCTATTCTTGCTTTACTGAACATAGTTTATTATTGTTTCTTAATCTGTCTCTGCCACGCCCACTTTTTTAATATTTGAGTTTATTTCTTATTGACTTTAGTTTGAAAGTTTAAATATATTTTAAGCTCTCTTGAATATGAGTCATGCACATAACATTTTTATACTATTTTTTGGAACTTTGCGTACTGCCCACTTTTCTTGTATTAATTTTATACTTATTTGACGTCCCTATTAATTTGAAATTGTTTAAAGGGTTTCATCTGAAAAAAGGTTTAAAAAACATTTCAATATTTTTTCAACAATTGTTGTTTTTTTGAAAAAGCAAATCTTCCGATTAATATTTACGGAATATTATTTCTTTAAAAACCAACCAAGCTTCCAAGTAGGTCATTCTGTAAACCCAATTGTTCAATAGATTTTCGATAGTTTGGGCACCTATTTCACAAATAGTATGACCAATATTATTCTTAAGTGTCGGAATCTATTGTAAATTGTTTTCTCATACCATCGATTATTGATTCCACACAAAAATTCAAAGGTTTCAAATCGCAATTTCAATTGATTTTCTAGACTAAAAATAACTCTACAACCAATTTATTTAAAATTCTAAATTTTTACAAATTCGAAATCATTTCTGCACACCCACTCCCTATATAAGACTTGGTTGAATTTAATTAGTCTCCACTTTATTTAACTAGAACATATTATTATTTTACGGTTTTTCACTTCCCGCAGAGCACCTATACACATATTTACTGTACATACATTAAGATAGATCACCAACATTTTTATTATTGCATAATATAATTTTTATGAATAAATTTAGTCAACAAAGAATGTCAAATTCTATATAAACTCACGCACCTCCATATAATAATGTGCATACATGAAACACAGGTTTAGACAAAAAAAAATACAAACGGGGTTTTGGTTTAAATTTCAATTGCGTTAAACTATAGAACTACTATGATGGTTGGTAAAAGAACCTGCATTATTATATTATATGTTTTGTCGGCGGGTTCAATTCCATGACATAGTTTTTTTTATGTTTACTTCTTTTCACATCAAAAAACAAACAAAACAACTGTGTCCAATTCGGACGCCGCAGACTATTTTATGACATGAGCACAATTATTACGAAATTCAAATACCAAGTATATCACATGGAACCTAGGTGACTGAACAAAATTAAATAAAAAAAAAAGTTCGGCAAACATGAAGGAAGTTAAAAACAAATTGTGAGGTACCCTATAATTTTGTTTGAAAAATGTTAATGTCAAAATAGTTTAAGTGAAACTCAAAAGAGTAAAATAAATGTTTAGAGCCAAATCACAAACTAACGTCAAAACAACTGAGAACTGTAAAATCGGCTGTCACAGAAAACAGTGTTGCCAATTTAAAATGTGTATTTCCTTAAAAGTACATAAAATATATTTCATAAGCTATTTATTTTGTTGGTCGATTTTATTGCATGAAAACTTAAGAAATATCAAAATAAAACGTGAAGGTTATGAACATTTATGCAAAAAATATTTTTTGTCTAGAATTGCATAAGCTACAACTTTTATCTTTACAAAATTCTTGTTTTTAAAATTTTGACTTGTTCTAAAAATTGTAGCCATTGCCCAAATCTAGAAAACTTTAAAGCAAATGCTTAAAACATACAAATAGAGCTCTCTATACCAAAATTCAGCTTTGTCGAATATTATTTTTGAAGTTTGGCCTTTCTTGTCTAATTTTCTTCTTAGAAAAACTTGTGGACATTCCCCTTTTTTCTCCAAAATTTTGAGCCCGTTCGTTAATAAACTAAACAAAATTATAAACCTCTTAGTAACCCTAATCTACATATTATATAATACAACTATTAATAAACATGAATTATCTTTAATTAGTGATTTAAGTGCGAAAAAATTGAAATAAATTCATGTTAATTAGCTAATTTACCTAATTAAAGTGTATTAACCCATAATTAAGTTAAAAATACGTAATATAACGATTAGAAATAAAAAGAAAACGCTAAACGCTATTGGCGAGAATATTTTACTTACAAGCTCAAATGAGAAAGTATATGAGCAAAAGTTCAGACTTTGTGAGAAAGTGTATGTTTATGCAGACTTAATAAAAAAATACTCTTTGGCGATAGCAGAATTCTTTTGGAATTTAATAGATTTTGGTTAAGATTTGCTACTTAACGTGAATTAGTTGTTTTATGTTTATTAATAAAAATATTTTAATTCGTGGTTTAATTTTTGATATTTTTTTTTAGTTGATTTGAATTAGAAAACATAATTAAGGATTTTTTTTGTGTGCACCAATTGGTGTATTTTTTGTTTTAATAAATTTCTTGAATGCAAATTTTAAAGACCAACAGTTAATAATTTTAGTTCATAATTAATTTACCCTAAAAAAACTATAAATATAAATTACTTCATATATTTAAAAGCGACAATACTGTCTATGTTGTTCACTTTAAGTATGTTCACACGGTTTTTTTTTCGTTATTGTTTTCAAGCTGCCCAGAATGTTGAATTCATAAAGTGACATGAAGTGGCTGCCATTCATTTAAAAGAGCTTGAACTATATAAGACTTATTTGTTGAAGTGTCTTTCTGGTATATTATGATACTTGAAATCTAGATACCCAACACCCGCCTTAGCTAAAGCTATAGCCGGTCAAATGCTGTTCTTTTTTTTTTCTCTTTAAAATTTTGTTATGATGTGTTTTTTTATTTTGTTCAAACTAGTTTAAAAAACTTGGTCAAACACTTGAAACAGATTTAGGTTTATTTTGTTAGGCCTTCCGCTATATCAAAATTTTATTTTGTTGATTTGTTTTATTTATTTTACTGACGGAGTTTTTTTATTAAATGAATGATGTTTAGTGCCATATACAATTTATGTTTTTAATAATATTCCTAAGAAAATTAAGGTATTTTGCTTTATTATTTATCAGGTTTAGGGAATCTTCGGAAACACTTCAAATCATTTTAAGTAAAACCATGGCATATTTAAAAAAAAAGGTCAGTATTTTATAGTTTTTCGTTAAATTACCCGATTACCGATTGTCAATTATCAATTGATAGTTGATAAAAATTAAATTGATATTCAATAACTCAATTGGTAAAAGTTTTGATTACTGAGAATGGTGCAGATCATTGTGAATTACAAGAAAATTGATAATTATTTTATATTTTTTTTTATAATGTACCAAATTTCAATATTTATCAACTACCAATTGAAAATATTGACAATCCTAGTAGGACTTATAGTTCATTAAATAAAAACAGAGTCGATAAAAATTTACAAAAAAAAAAGAATAAAAAAATTAAATAGGTATACCAAAAATGTTTGATTTCCTAATTCGGAAATCTATTTTATTGTTTTTTTTTTTTATAAAATGTGCATTTCTTCATTTTAAATTGCTTCGCAGTCTTTTATTATTATTTTGTTGTTATTTTTATTGACAACAAAAAAAATAATTAAATTTTGAATTTGCATTTATTTGAAGTTCGACTTTCTACCGATTTTAGTCCTGATACGCAATTTTATTGTGTGTGGCTATACATATATACGTAAATTGTTTTTGATTTTGCCAATGTCTGCAATAAAAAGACACAAAATTAATAAAGTTACATAACTTTTCACATTTCTTATCTGACAGCTTTGTTATTGTAAATATATTATTAACTAGTCTTAGTTAAATTGCATCTTTCGATGAACTGGTATACAAGGCGGATTATTGTTTATAGCTTGACGATTTTATGTAACGAAACAAAAAAATGTGGGAAGGTATTTTGATTAATTAAATTCGGACACACGATGTAACCACCACACGATACCTATACCTACTATCTATACCTACATAGGTGGGCCCGTCTGTTGTCGCGTCGTCGCCGTCATCGCCGTTGCCATTAGCATCGTCATCATTGTCTGGGGCTGGTCTTGAGAGTTGAGGCAAATCATTGAAGCTTGATCAGATCATGGATTGAATATCGATGCGGATGTGGTTTGTCGTCGGTCGGTCTCTCTCCGTTATATGTTATAGTTGGGTTGTTAAGTTTACGAAATTCATTAACATTTCTGTCAAAAGGGTTTTGGAAGAAATTAATGATGGGAAAATTGTTGCATAATTTTGCAGTGAATTTGATATTCGGTTTGATTTTTTTTGTGTTCCTAATTATACCTTCCTACTTTAACTACCTTAAGATTATTTTGATCCAATTGATTAGATTTTGATATAGGTTGTGCTAAATTTTATGTAAACGTTGTTGTATATTTTGATCTGAAGATTATTTTTCTTAAAGTTGTATGGTAAGCGACAGTAAAAATGTTGTCATGATGAGTAAGAGTATGGCTTTTAAAAACAAGCCTCAGAATGCAGATGAGTTAGAGTTAGAGTTAGAGTTAGAGTTAGAGTTAGAGTTAGAGTTAGAGTTAGAGTTAGAGTTAGAGTTAGAGTTAGAGTTAGAGTTAGAGTTAGAGTTAGAGTTAGAGTTAGAGTTAGAGTTAGAGTTAGAGTTAGAGTTAGAGTTAGAGTTAGAGTTAGAGTTAGAGTTAGAGTTAGAGTTAGAGTTAGAGTTAGAGTTAGAGTTAGAGTTAGAGTTAGAGTTAGAGTTAGAGTTAGAGTTAGAGTTAGAGTTAGAGTTAGAGTTAGAGTTAGAGTTAGAGTTAGAGTTAGAGTTAGAGTTAGAGTTAGAGTTAGAGTTAGAGTTAGAGTTAGAGTTAGAGTTAGAGTTAGAGTTAGAGTTAGAGTTAGAGTTAGAGTTAGAGTTAGAGTTAGAGTTAGAGTTAGAGTTAGAGTTAGAGTTAGAGTTAGAGTTAGAGTTAGAGTTAGAGTTAGAGTTAGAGTTAGAGTTAGAGTTAGAGTTAGAGTTAGAGTTAGAGTTAGAGTTAGAGTTAGAGTTAGAGTTAGAGTTAGAGTTAGAGTTAGAGTTAGAGTTAGAGTTAGAGTTAGAGTTAGAGTTAGAGTTAGAGTTAGAGTTAGAGTTAGAGTTAGAGTTAGAGTTAGAGTTAGAGTTAGAGTTAGAGTTAGAGTTAGAGTTAGAGTTAGAGTTAGAGTTAGAGTTAGAGTTAGAGTTAGAGTTAGAGTTAGAGTTAGAGTTAGAGTTAGAGTTAGAGTTAGAGTTAGAGTTAGAGTTAGAGTTAGAGTTAGAGTTAGAGTTAGAGTTAGAGTTAGAGTTAGAGTTAGAGTTAGAGAGAAAATTTCAGCTATTTGGGACACTTGAGTTTTTTAGTATTTCGGTATAAAATGGAAATAATCGAATATCTTTTCAAACATTTTTTAATTTTAAAGGCTTTTATGGCTAAACATCTGACACACACAGTTTTTGACAGGCCAATTTCTTACAAGCCAATCCGATAAAAAATTAACTGCCAGTGCCTGCAAGACTGCACTTTGAAAAGTGAATTCTTTTTAATATGGTTAGATTATAAAATAGTTATGCTAAATTTTTAATATCGTTTGTATTTCGCGAAATTCTATTTTTAATTATTTAATTTTTTTTCTTAAATTAAAACGTTTTGGTCATAAAAAAAAAGATGAAACCCTTGAGCTGCTTCCGAAAAAAAAAAAATACCAAACTTAATCCATACTAAATGCATTCAACTATGAAAATAAAAACCAGATTTGCGAATATAAAACATCACCTTAACATTCAATTTCTTGAACTTGGAAGCCTTGATTTAAAACATTCACTTTTTTGATTTATATGTTTAGTCGAAAGTTTATGTTTACCTCTGTCGGTGTTTTATACGTCTCCGATGTTAATTACGATGATGATGACGATGATCAAACCTCAAGACATAGCCAAATCAAATCTTCAACACAGCATCGACACAATTCCTTTGCATTCAGATATGTATATGCATTTATCTTCATTGTATTGTCCTTTTTTTTTTTTTCCCCGTGGTACATAAATGCACAGTTGTCGGACCTCCAGACAGATAGACAGAAAGACTCGAACATGACTATGTCGATTTTCAACATGATGCACAATAATTCGCGATAGCAAGTGAAATTTATCGAAAGGTTGCGCTTTAACACAGAATTAAGATATACTATACCTAACAAAAGATACATCGATGATGTATATGCAGCTTATAGCTTATACTATATTACCTATCTGAGCTTCTGAGCTCTCACTTAAAAGTTTCTTAAATGTGGAAAAGCCCATGACGAATTCTAAAATGAAAAAAAGAAAAAAAAAAGAAGAAAATTCCAATAATTTCAATGTGCAATGTTCAATGAAGAAAGTGATTTCTATCTTTATATTGTTTTTTTGTGTTTGTTAAAGATACAAAAGAAGAAGAAACCGCGTATACCTTTCACATATGATGTTACGGCGACTTAGTGCGTCTAGTAGGTAAATAAATAAAAAAAAATAACACTTTCTGATAACACCTTTTGATGCCAGAAAAAAATGAAAAGGAACCAGGATTGCCAGATTAGGGTTTTCGGAAAATTTACTTTTCAACAAAGATATGTAGAAAAGGGCACTACGTGTGTAAATAAGTGTGATGACCCAGAAATCTCTGTTTTGATACGAAAATTCTTTTGACCTTTATGTGGTGAAATAGGATTTGTAAGGTGTTATATACAAAACCAATTTATGACCTTTTGGCAAAAATATTTATGTCTCAAGAATTGATCAGAACCTTTCTCACAGGCATTATGAAACAAGCCCTTAATATTTAAAAGAATTGCTTATTTTTTATTTCTTAAGACAAGTGTCCATTTATTACCAGAGTTGCTAGGTTTTTTTTCCAAGACCAAAATAGTTGAACTAAGCAAATCTAATTTATGGAGAAATTACCTAGCATTTAAGTCTAAAATATTAACGTCTATTTGCCAAAACGAATCATATTAATTATTTAATCTCAATATATAAAAGAACCCTTGACCTTTTAGTAATCTCAAACAAAAAATGCTTTGTGTTAAACTTTTAAGACAATTTATAATTCCTTTGAAAAAAATTTCATTTGAATCTTCTGGAGATTTGTTTTTAATTACTATTTTTTTTTGGAAATATTTTAAAACGACCACTTTATGACGTACATATACATATTTAAATTGCAGACAAATAATTTTGGTTTAAACAATTCAGTTATAAAGATAAACCTATAAATTTGTATAAATATACAACAAACTTGAGCTGGTCTTTCCAGTTCGATTTGTTTTGTTTTTTTTATATTTATATTTATTTTTATTTTCATTTGAATTTTTTGTATTCCCGAAACTGTATGGGGTTATGTTAATCTCTATCGTCATAAAGCTTTTGTCAAAAATTCTTTGAAGTTTTATCATTTTTTAAATTTTCATGTTTCTCATTTATCAATATATATAATTTATATAGCAGACTTTCTATTTGCATTTTATTTACCAAATAAAATAATAAATAAATGAATTTAATGCTTAAGTAGCGGCTTGGTGTACACCAACATGATGATGCGAACCAAATATCCATAGATACTCTGTGATTTCATAAAACTGTTTATCTAATTGTATCTTTTATATAGTGCAACGAGTATCTTCCAAATGCACAAACATACCACGGGACTGCACTTATAGCTTGTAATAAAAAATAAAAAAATAAAAAAACTCACTTCTTAATCGCCACACGTATCTTGGGGCATTAATATGAATGTTATGCCACTTTAAACTACTTTAACCGGATTTTTTTTTCTTTTTTTTTTTGTTGAATTTGTCAATATACTTTAACATCTCTGTATGAAGAGAAAAAAATTTTGAGTAAACGACCATAAATCGGTTTCAGAGTGAGAGGAATTTTTTTTTGTTTTGTCTTTTATGACAAACGCAATGCACATGCGTGTGGTGCCATAATCCAAGAAAATGCAATAAAAATAAATACATACACTTGGGCTTAGCTCTACGTATAGATAAAAAAAAGTTCAAAAAGGCTAAAAGTATAAGTCTTCCGTCTTTATGATCACCAAAGATCAAAGGTTGAATATTCTATGAGGAATAACAAATTACCTAGCTTTTGTAATGCAGGTTTTTGTTATTTTTTTTGTCACCATTTTATGCGTCTGGTTAAAGCTATTTCACTCATATGTGTTTACTCAGTCGAACCTTCGTTTAGCCGGCACACAGTGGAATAGTTGTAGTTAAAAACTTGGAAATTATTTTGTTTGCTATATTCATTGTCATTTTTAAACTTTTGCTAAGTCAGTTTAAATGAATTTTCTGGGATTAATTTAAATTTCTGAATTAAAATAATTCATTGAAAATTAATACAGAAGTTAATTTAGCCATATTCGTTGATTCTTTTATCTTAAATTCTAGGTAAAGTAAAACATTAGTTTAGTAACCGACTATGAATACGGCTCATTATATTTAATTTATCAAATCCATGTCAAAAAAAATGATCTAGATAACCCCGAATATCCAATCCGTCAGGGGGAGTCAGATTTACTCTCGCCTTATTCATGTTAACTGAATCTGTGAATTCGCGATTTATCCACTTAAATAACCTACGAATTTTATTCTAGATTCAGAACAATACAAAATAGATTGCTTGCTAAGTGAGTGTCTTAAAACAATTATTTAAAAAAAACCTTCGTCTCCCCGGGGTTAAATTTTTGAGGATTCAATTATCGGAAGAATAAAATAAATAAAACAATGTCAAATCTGGTTTTTCCTCGGTGGGAGTCATATGTACTCTCGGCTTTTTTCATGATAACCGAATCTTTAAATCCACAATTAATCCTCTGCATACATAAAAAGATAGTTTGGTACGCAAGTGTCTTTAAACAAAAATGTAATAATCTTTTGACTCCCCGAGAGTTAAATTTTGCTGATTTTCGTATCGGAATCATCTGTCCCTTTCTTTTCTCTTGAACAATTTTTTAAGTTTCTAGTTTATTTCTCGGAATCTCATTCTTTGTTGATTTTTTTTTCAACTTACCCAATTTCATTTTCTGCCTACCCTACTGTTAGTCAAAGAGGTCATTCACATTATGTGGAAGAAGAAACTTTTTGTTTTTTTTATTGCATAATATGACCAAAAAAAAATCTTAACAGATGTCAACAAAAGAAATGCATACAAATACAAAAAAAAAAAAAAAAAACTTGACATCTTTTTCACCTCTTTTGCCTTATTGCGTAATTTAATCAAATTTATTAAAGTCATGTATAATTTTCTTTTTAAATTTGCATTAAGATTAGTGGAATTTATAGCTGTAGATTTGATATGGTATAGGAATGCATTTTTGGGAGTTATGAATGTTAAGCTTATTTCGGACACGAGTGGCGAAATACCATGACCTTTTCTACTCATTCTGTTTTTTTTTACTTCTTCATATTCATTATCTACCAACAGTGGAACTAAACAAAAATTGTCGAAGACGAAAAAAAATAAGAAAAAACTGAAGAAAAACAAACTAACACGCGCCTCATTTTCTCCCTTTGTGATTTTTTTTTTTAGTTACTTTTGGTCGAAGTGAGAAACTGAGAATGCAAAAAATGTCCAGCTTATATGTTTCATGTCATAAGTTCGACTTTCTGTAGCTATAGTGTTAAAAAAAGAGGGCGTATCAAAGTTCCCAAAAACCAACTTTTTCATGCTTAGACCTCAGAAAAAATATAATCAAAGCAAACTTCTTCAAATGTGAATTTTTAGATTTCAAACAAAAATTATTTTTCTACCACAAGTACCACTTCCCCCACACCCACTCCCCTTCCCATATAAAAAAATTACAATTTACAAAATTATTTTTACCAACACAAATTGTACATCTTTTTAAAGATTTACTAATTTTTTGTTTTATTTTTCTTTTCAGGTAAGCAAAATTTACTCATTTGATTGAATTAATGAAAATATAAAAAAAAATGTAAGTAAGTTAACTATTTATTGTAAAAGTTAAAATTTTGAACGTCTTATTCCCCTACCGGTATACAATCGGAATTAGCAAAATAATCACCTTCGTCTGTTAATTCATTTTGAATCCAATTACTGTAATTTTAACATAAACAAAATTTATACAAAAAAATTTTAAAAATAAGCAAAACTAAACCAACCAAATCAAATTCATAATTTTTGTACATTCCCGAGATGCATTGTAATTCCCATACTTTACTTACAACTTCAATTTCAATGTTTGTCTGTTTCTCTGAAATAGTTTAACTGGCTTTTCCATTATCTTACCTTACCTTACCATCAAGTCATTCGATAAATAAATTTCCCTGCCACGCCCCCAATCCAAATGGCAAACATTTTTATTATTATATTTCTCTCTTTCTCTATATACATAGGAAACATACCTTACCTTTAAAAAAATGTTGACTTTGTGGAAAAATTGTTTGCAAATAAAAAAAATTAAGCTTTCTCCAGTTTGAGTTTGACCGGAATTGTGGACATACCTTAAATAAAGTGCAAACTCAGACATTAAATGTGTATATGTAGGTATATACAGTTGACCGCCATATCACCATCACAGACGAGCCATGCCCTGCCCTGCCCTTGAAGTCAATTTCGTGTGCCACCTTTTATCCCTCTCATCATTATCTGCCTCATCACTTCTTGGTCAATTTAATTTGGCTCGTGGCCAGGGCGCAGTCTGGTTTCTCTTTCAAACTGCAGTACTTCATCTTTTTTTTTTTTTTTTTTAAATTGATCCCTTTCGAGTTTTGACAGTCAAGTTGTTATAAATGTCCACTTGTCTTGAAGTGAAAGTTTGAGCAATTTAACACCAAAACTTTGCTCAAAGTAGCAATCATCATAAAAATTGACAGAAAATTTGATTTAAGCTTACACGATTTTTTCTGTCTGACAGGTGACAGGTGGTAAATAATATCTTATTGAATGTCATTATTTCTGACAATCATTATAATTTGTATAGCTGTACCTATCTATATGAATGAAAATATGTTCTGAAATATGAAAAAAAAACACTCCCTGGCCAATATAATAATAATTGGTTAACATTTTGTTTGGTTCATTGGAATGGAAACAATTTGCGCATCGCATTTCACTTACTACTACATTGCCTACAGAATGATTACCGTTACGAGAAAATATTATATATGCTTGCATGTGCAACATATCTTACCTACTGCACTGAACTGAACACATTCATTTATGCAAATTTCACTTTTTGTTATTGTTGTTATTTTTTTTGTTTATTTTTTAATTGCGTAATGAGAGCGTGAGCGATAAATATTTTTATTTTAATATTTCTTTTTTTAAAATATTTTCACAGTCAAATCGTGGATCATATTTTTTTGTAATAATTTGTCGTAGGTGAAACAGGGGGGGTTTAAATAAAAAAAAATGGCGGTTTTATATTCCAAGTTGTTTGATGTGACGTGAGCTTAATTTGTTGTGATTTATTGCTTGCGTGCTTATATGACAGAGGAATTTCATATATAATTTTTTTTTTGAATTGAGATGATAAATTATGTAGGTTCTGTCGGATAATAATAATTACATATATGGGAGCGTAGACATTTATGCAGTGTGAGCATTCACTTTCATTTTTATGCTTTAAGCTAAATAACTTGAAAAAAAAAAATTATGTCAAGACCATCATCATCATTGAGCATTTTGCTGGGTAGAGGTTTTTTATATTTTTATTTAAATGGACACAAAAGATGGGATGAGATTTTTTGAAACTTCAAATTTATTGACATGTCTGGGTATCAATTTGACCTTTTAATGATTGTTTGAAAATATAATAATCATGGGAATCGAATTAAGAAGTAATTGAATGCGGTTCTGTTGTGACCATTTTTCATTGTCAAATTTGGGAAAAGAGAATATTTTCTAAATCTTCTAAAAACCCTACAAAAATTATTCTCTCAAGTTGGAATTGCTCATATCTTGAAAATATCTTGAATTGATACAATACATCAAAACGCAAATAAATCAGAAAATCATAACATTTTATTGCGCAATTATATTTTTGCGAAGTAGGTATGTATATCATAACGCAATGAATTAAAAAGTCATAACCTTTAATTGCGAAATATCTACATATATCATAAAGCAAATAAATAAAAAATCATGACTTTATAACGAAATTATATTTTTGCGAAATTGTATTTTTGCGAAATTGTATTTTTGCGAAATTGGTTTTTTGCGAAATTGTATTTTTGCGGAATTGTATTTTTGCGAGATTGTATTTTTGCGAAATTGTATTTTTGCGTATATATTTTTCCGAAGTTATATTTTTGCGAAATATACCTTAACGTAGTTAAAAAAATTATGCACTGTTTTGCGAAATATATCATAACGCAAATAAATTAAGAAATCACGATCTTAATAATTGCGAAAATATATTTTTGCAAAATATATCATAACTCCAATAAATCAAAACATTATGATTATGACCTTAATCAATAATTGTGAAATTATATTTTTGCGAAATGAAAATTTACCAAAAAAGTAAATATAGAAAATATTATTTTATATGTGAAATAATTAATCAATTAAATGACAACAAATAATAATAATAATGCGATAATGATACATTGCCAAAAAAACACAAATTTCGCAATTTGACTCCTTCCGCGATTTGCCTTAAAAAACGCCGAAACAATTACAAATGATTCCTTAAAGTTTCATAAAACTACGTCTATTCAGACTTTAATGAGTTTACATTTATTTAAACAAATTGCAAAGTGATAAATTAAGTTGACAAAAAAAATCGCAAGTTAATTTTTTTCACCCCATTTGCCTTACCAAACGCAGCTCAATCAACTATTACTTACAATTTCTTATGCTGAAGGTTTTTAACCGCACTTAACTCCTCATAAGAGTGCGTTTGAAATTTAAAATCAGCAGTCTACCTTCATGTTCAAGTAAATTTCCAGTTCTATGAAAAATTTAACGATCTACATTAAAGAAAAAAAATAAAAACTTGTCCTGCCTCAGGGGCTGTGCATATTAGGCAGTAAGTTGTAATATTTTTGTTATTTTAATCAAATATTACAGCAAAGCTTATGTAATGCCATGCCATCATATTAATTGAATTTTTTCATTAGAGCGGCTTTATAGATTGCCCTGGGGGTTAAATAATTTTTGAGCGTTTGCAAAAATATTATTTTACTTAGGGTTTTATTGGAAAAGTTACATAGTTTTACAATTTTTTTCAAAATTGAGGCTGTGGAATGTGAAATTAATTTGTCGAAAGCTTCTCTATAAAATCCTGAAAATAAGTTCAAAAAAATAAACTCCCAAGCTGAAGATTTAAAATTTTGAATTTCATATTCAAGACTCTTCCTCCTCATATCCAAGTCAAAGAACTCCTCAATCCAACACACATTACGCAAGGCCACGGACACAACATTATACCAAAACGTGGCTAGCGGACAAATACAATATGAAACCTGCTACCCAGTTAAAGTTTGTTCCTCTCGATTTATGTTTTTGTTTAAAAAACTGGCGCACAAGTGAAAGTCCTTCCTAACTCACCTTATCCGATGAAAAATCTAAAAAAAAAAACAGTTTCAGACCACAAAGCTGGCCAACTTTCGCTCTTTTCGCATCAAATTTAGAAATATTCGAATCGACCGGTCGCATGCGCGATAGCCGTTCCAACCAATCCTTTATTGTACCTACACACATTCAGGGGGTTCCTTCCATTTAAAAGATACACCACATGCCATTAAATCACTTTTGCTGTAGGTTTATTATTATTTGTTTGCCATTTTGGACAGAACGCACATTAACCATCACTCACGTCCCAAACAAAACAACACACACACACTCGCACTTAAATTAAATGATGTCTTTTGGTGCAATTGCAATTTGCAAGTTTAAAAAAAAATAACTTGCATCAGAGAGGTCTACATTTATGTGGCTTCTGTTTTGGATAGGGGAGCCCAAACGAGAAGACATATAAATTTATGTGTCTTTTCGTTTGGTCCATTGGTTAAATCAACTTCAGGTTCAGCTTCGTTATTCTATAAAACCGTTATTATGATCGTTTTTACTACAATATGGAGATTTATTGTGCAGTTATTGAACTTAAAAGAGACCTCTCGCAAAGCACTTCCAATTACAAACAGCATAAAAGCTACAATATCAGTGTCGCGCCACTAACGAAGTTTCGTACACTGATGAAAATATTAGTGACGATTTAAAACTAATCGAGGTGATTATTTTCAATCCGGTGAATTTTTATTTTATGCAAATTTTCTAGACTGCAAATCATGAAAGTCCTGCATCCGTCACTTTGAAGAATTCAAGTCGTTTTTATAAGATTTTCTAAAACATTTCTCTAGTTAGACAGTGTCTAAGTTCAGTTTAAAATATCAGTCTAATAACTTGGAAATAGACTTCTTTCAATTATAATTTATAAAGTTATTACTTAAATCAAGGTAAGACAACTGAATTTGGTGTTTAAAATACAGAATACCAACGAAAAATGTTAGTTTATAGCTTTTCAGAGGCTGTCTAAAGTTAGACAAGGTTAATTAATATTTATTTAGTTCTAAGAAGGACATCTGTAAATTTAGCAGTTTATTAAAAGCTTTGAAATGTGTAGTGGATCTAATATTCCATGACATTTTAATGTCAAATTAGTTACAAAAATGTAGTAGAGTTGACTTTTTTTGTCACCTGTTCTGGTTTAAGTATTCTATTACCTTTTTATGTCAAATCAATTACAAAAATGTAGCAGAACCGAATTTTTTTGTCACCTGTTCGAGTATTCTATTGCCTTGTTATGTCAAATAAATTTTAAAAATCTATTAGTATCGCTTTTTTTGTCACCCGATCAGATTTTATTATTCTATTACCTTTTTATGTCAAATTAATTAAAAAAATGTAGTAGAATAATATTTTGTATCTGCCCTAATTTATAAATGTTGTTTTTACAGCATGAAAATGCTGTAAGATTATTAGTCACTTTGACACTTGTGTTGTCAAATTTTTGTCATTGAAAGACTAAAGGGTATTTTTTTTTAACAATGTATCTTGTCAATTTTGGACTTTCGTTATCTTTTTCTAAGTGTACCTACCTACCTTAGTTAGTTAGTCCGATTATCGCACAACGTATACCTACGTCTACTAAAGCTCCTCTTGCATTTTGTCTTAAAGCGACATAAACAAAACTGCATACCTTTCGTCGCTCAATGTTGTCTGGTGCTGCACTATGATGATGTTAAAATCGAAAGTGATCGAGATTGTTACGGATCGCGGATAAATCGAATAAATCAGGTGGCACAAGGTATTTCATTGCGATGAATATAGGTACATACATATGCCTATATGACACGACGCAAAGTGGTAATGAATGCGAGAGGTTGGCTGGTGGCTTACCACCTCGCATTTTATTTGTAGGTGTATATATAATTTTGAAATTGATATCTGGGGCCCACCTGCTGCTGCTGCTCTGAGTTGTTTTACTGTTGGCTAACATCACAGAAAGGCTGTAACGTCTATAGTCTTATAATAGACAGCAGCGTCAGGTTTGGTCTTAATTGAATGAGCACGTGAGCGGACCACTTATGTCATTTTTTAAACAACAAAACACTTCACCCACGATATTATGGAATTTGACAGAAGTTATTTTTGCTGCTATTTATATAAATAGTATAACTATAGATATTTGTAAATAAAAAATATTTAAACAGCACAGAGTTTTGATTGATTTGGTGCAGAAATAATAAATTGATCAATTTTGAGTATTTTAAGATGGCAATCGATTTATTACAATTTGTTTATTTTGACAAATTTTTTGAGTGATATGAGGTTGAAAAAATTTAATTTGCATAAAGACTTGTTTTTATACATTTGTATAAACGAGATAGGTATACATAAGCAACGTTTTTAATTTAATGTTCAATTTTTAAAGGTTAGACAGCTGCAAATAGAAGTGATCTAGGCAAATTTTAATTTGACAGCTGTCAAAATATTCTGTTTGACACTTTTTTCAGACGAATCATTTCAAAAGTACCTAAGATAGATTCTTAATCGAATTGAAATAGAAGGAATTTCCAGGTGTTTAGGTTTAAATTTTGAAAGTTTTCTGCCCTCAAAAAAAAATATACACTAAAAACTAGGCTTCTCTTTTTTTGTCATTTGATTTAAGACAAACAATATACAGCTGTGGTTTCTTTGCAAATTGAATTTCAATCACATTAATTCGGTACGTAAATTAATAAATTTGCTGGAGTAAAATTAACTCCCAGTTTTTGAGGTACAGTAGAATCTCGAAAAGATGAACAGATATAAAACAGGGCCCGTTCATCTTTTCAAATTATTCATCTTTTCGAGCATCAATATTTGGTTGATGTTTATATAAAAACATTAAATGTAATTTACATAACAAGTTAAAACAAGCCCAAAAGTATCGTTATAATAATATGAATAACGTTGCAAATATATATATAATTTAAGAAACTGAAGGCAAAGAAAAAGTAAAAAAATTGAGTTGGGAATAAAGCGTTCATCTTTTCGAGTACAAAATTGCACTCGTTCATCTTCTTGAGCACTGAAGGATGAAAATATTTCGTTCATTTTTCCGAACTGATCATCTTATAGAACCGTTCATCTTTCCGAGATTCTACTGTATTTCGAAATATTCCCTTGTGAATTCATAGCTTTTGCAGAGTTAAAAATAGATCATGAAAAATATACATTCCACATAATTGCCTTACTTTTTCACGCTTTCAGCTAAATATAGGTAATCTACTTCAATAAATCTCAAATTTTCGCAGTCAATGATCTATTTACCAACATTTCCACTATATTTAATGTCTATAGTTTCAATTTTCTTTGATAAATTTCACAAATGTTCAAGATTCAATAAGCGACGCTAACTACTCTATACAGCCAAGTAAACTTACCTTAGTCAGTTTATGAATAATTAGAATGCAACTGTCAATATCGGATATACATATGTATCTACATATATACGTTATTCACTCTTAACCTAGCTAAGGTATGTAATAGATATAGGAAGGTATATAAAATTTTCCAATGACATTAAGCTTCAAGAAAATCCACTTGAAGAACTCAATTTTCTGTCCATGTCCGCCATGTTCGTGTGCCGTCTGGCGACCATCGTTTGTCGTCCGTCGTCATCATAGTCATTCAAGCGACGAAAGTAGGTGACAGAAATTCAATGAAACACATATTCACGTCACTGTATGGCAATATTATATATAGTGACCAAGTGACCACCCGCTCGTCGTCGTCGTGCATACGAATGACAGAAAATTTATCAACCAAACCAATATAGTTTCTCACCACTAGAAAAATCAAATGCGGAAGCAAAAAAAAAAATTGTTTCAAACTGTTCATATTTTTGTCCTGCATTATATATCTATATCAAGTTGACCAATAAAAATTAACTTGTCCTACAAGTTCCACGGGAATAAGCGCATTTTAGAAATTAATATCAATCTTGATCATCACAAATGCAATCAATCGAAGATGGAAAAAGAATTTCATTGAGAATCTATAAATCGTGTAATAGCCATTCCGACGCGCTCTCTATATAGATTGCTTTGGTCTAGTCCAAGTCGAAGTCCAAGTCCAGTCTTATCCAGATGTCAAAATGAAAGATGACATGAAAGACGACATCGACTAAGAACAAGAAATATAAAGACGATGCATCTTTACTTTATAAGCTTGATACAAGCTCCAAAAAAAGGAAACAAGAAATGTTACCACAAAATAAAAAAAAAAACTAAACGAATATGAAAGAACTGGAAATACCCATGGATGATTGAACAGGAAATGGGCTATAAGATTGTCTATATACTTAAGAATCTAGAGATACTTCTTATTGAGATTGCGATATTGCTCAATGGAATGTCATGATGACACTTTTTTACTTAGAAGTTGGTCAGTGGTTCGAATGTTGCTCAGAGAGTTGTGTGAACAAACAGGTAATTGCAATTGATTTCGAGTTACAATCGCTATATGTATATACATAGATTCGAATTGATGATTGGTTGAAGAAATGAGGTGAAATATGACAGTTAGTGGTGATAAATGGATGTATTTTTCATTTCAATATAAACCGACTATATAATTTAATTTTCAACTATTTAAAGAAAATTTGAAATAATATATAAGTAGCTTGTTGCTTCTTTATTATTTAAAAAAAAACATGTCATAAGAAACTTTAAGTTGTGTTTTTTTTAAAGAAATTATGGAAGATAATAGCTGATTTTTAAACAGCGTGGCAATTTTATTGCTTATTCACTACCTCCACATATTCTTTTTGGGATTATCTCTTGGTCTCTTGGGGACTTTGACTTTACTAGATTTTAATTTGGGGATTTCCATTTTAGGATTTTCATTTGAAGATTTTTTTTGAGGATTTTCATTTGTGGATTTTCATTCAAGGATTTTCATTTGAGGATTTTCATCAGGCGATTTTAGTTTGAGGATTTTTAGTTTTGGGTATTTTCATTTACGTATTTTGGCTTAGAGGATTTTCATTTGGGGATTTTGGATTCGAGGATTTTCATTTGGGGATTTTAATTTTTGGATTATGGCTTTTGGACTGACAAACATTACTAGGCCAATGCAGGCTACTTTGAAGCGGTAAAAAAAAATTCTTCTGTGTCAACGTTGAAATACTACGTGTGTCCTAACTGCGTTCACAGTGTAATAACATGGTCACACAAAGGAATCAACGCGTTAACCCTAGAATTCGTGTTAACGCGAGTGTCAATGCAGGGGTCAACGTATTGCTAATATTCTGCGTTACCGATCACACAATGTTGGGACAGAATTTTACTTTAGATAGTCAACTTGAGTCAATATTTTCTAACTGCGTTAATAATATGATTACACGGTCAAAGAAAATAGTCAACTTTAAACCCTAAAATTCCTGTGAACGCATTAGAAATATTTGACGTTGACGATCACATACGCCTTGACAATTTGGAATAGAATTTGACGTCATTTTGACACCATTTTGAAAGTCAACGCATTAACCATTTGCGTTGATCGTCAAATCTTAGCTTTATGAAGGGTCACTTTAGTTGCCCGAGAGAAGTTGCTTGAATGATGTTGCTTTATTATGATAACAATATTTTGGGACATCAGATTCATTGAAAGAGATAATTTTCCCATAAATCAGTTAATATAAAAATTATTATCTAAATCGATGGAATAAATCAATGCATCTGCTCCAAATCAATACTTTTTTTCATTTCCTTTCTTCCATCCACTCTTTTCCACATGATACGATTCTGAACTTGTCCAACAAAAATATCAATCTATTTATACCCAAAATAGAAAAGATACCTTTCATAATATCTACCAGCTCCTTAAATGTCTCATCAATCTTCTCAGATGTATTCGTATAACTCTGACTGGATTGTAATTCTATAAAAGTCTGACCTATCGCATCTGCTGGTTTTTTTTATATGCTTGCCAAAATTGGAAAAATGGCTAACAAAACGACCTCGATAGAATTCCATTCATAAAAATCTTCTTACAAATTCAATATACGATTATCTTCTCTCGTTTGTAGCAACATAATCGCTTCGAACCATATAAAGCGCTTTGGAAGTAAAAAAATAAAACGACGGCGATGACTGACAATTCAGATCGATATGACACATCCATAATTAGATGAAAAAACCGTTGCTATGCTGCCTGTGGCTGAGTTCAGCTTATAGGTGAAACACGACACTAGAATAAAAAAAAATAATAAACACACAAAAGTCAACCACCACACGCCTTAGAACTGTTTTTTGTGTTTTTTTTTTTTTCATGCGACGCACGATGGCATCCGTCTGCCAATATAAACAGTCTTTTGAAGACAATGTGATGATGATAATGAGGAGGGGGGGGGGGAAGCTGGCAGCGCGCCTGACAGAACAATCATCTCGTTCTTGCTTGGCCAAGATCATGATCATGGTTATGACCGTAAATGAGCAATCAGTTAAGGCATAACATGTTACAACGTTTCAAATAACAGAAATTCTGCTCTTAGATCTGCTGAAGGCAAATCCCAAGGGATCGTGCGGCAATGTCGTTGAATCTGGTCTTGTGTGGATTTTGAGTCTTTAAATGGTTAGGGTCTGGTGATGCTAGTGCACTATGAGTGCTGTTAACCAATGTACTGTACATATGTATAGATCTTGACCAGTATTTGAGAAAAGATTACCAAAAATAAAGATTTAAATTTAGGCATATTGACAGTTCTAAAGTTTCACTAAACAAAGTGAGACATAAAGTGAGATGCGATTAAGTTCAGAAGCCTGGAAAAAGGTTTGTAATTTTTTTTTTTCAATCTAAGAATCTTAATTTCACTTAATAAATAAATAAAGGGTTTAAAATAAAAATAACAACTTTCAGAAATGACTGTCAAAATTCGTCAATAATTTCGTTCTTTTTGGTGAAGTTTTTTCTTTTATTAAAGATTATTTGCTCAAAATTGGGAATAAAAATAAAATACCCGGATCTCATTTTAACTTTTAGTTCAATTTGAACTAAGTCAAATTGAAATGCCTTTAATTTAACCTTTCAACTTAGGAATTTTGTCAAATAAAACTTGTCACGAAGCATAAACAATTTTTGTTTTGCAAACAACTTTCAAAATTTCACGTTTTAAATTCCGTTTCTCTTATAATAGCCAAGAGAGGATGACTATTTCTGTAATTTGTACAAATTGTTACTAAAGATTATGAGCAAACGATAACAAAAAAAAAAAAAAAAAACAATTCGCCACTTGACAATCATCTTGACCCGAAGCCCCAGATTGGCAACAAATAAATTCCCATCAAAACTCTCTTAACTGATGATGCTATAGTGCAACCAATCGGTGCGGTGGTATGGTGTACCGGTGACAACGGATTTTCTTGGTCATGTGTCATGACCGTCAAAAAGATATTTTTACTGCAAATTTTTATATTTCTTTGCGCTTTTTTTTTTTTGAAACAAAAATAAACGATCATTATAGAAGACAGGCGTTTCAAGTCATTGTACCGTTAGTTGGGGTAAAATAAAGTAAATGCCGCCGCCAACACAAGTAATTCGTTGCATGCACTGCGTCGTCGTCTTCTTCTTCGTCGCTATGTCGATGCCATGGCAGCCGCACCTCTAAAGCAACCAATTGAAATCCATGTGAGGATGGGAACAAAATTTCCCATAAGTATGCTGTCGCTGGTAATTTTTTTTTATTTTGCCAATTTCAGCTCATTTGCACCGCTTGTCCTCAGCAATCTTTCAGACCGATCATCGTAGGTATAAGCATAACCATTTCTGTACGTGATGAGTTCAAAAGATTTTTTTTTCAAAACTTGGAAATTGTGGCGTCTGTTCGTATAGTGACACAGTGCACAGTCTTCCCGGACAAACAATGACTCCAAAATGAATGGTCGAGCGTCAAGCCTAGATGAAATGTTGCATAATAATTACTTGAATAGAGTCGTCTTCAATTTTTTTTTTTATTGAAAATCCGTAAAGAATTCGTATATAGGATAGGCTTCAGAAAAACTTGAAGATATGTTTTTATGTAAACGAAGTGATTGTTTGAGTGACCTATAATATTGATGGACTTCATGTATTCTCTCGGGGAACAAAACAAGGGTTGTTGTATTTTTCTTTTTTTTAGAGGTGTTAATCTTTTTATTTGCGCGTCCATTTTTCGGCCATGCGAAGGCTTATTGACCAAATGAAAACAATATTTTTGTTTAAGTGGGAAAAACCAGCAGTGGCAATGTTAGAATAGGTATTTGCTCTTAACAATTGAACGATTTTAACAATAGTTTTTAGTGTTTATACTCAGCGTGATGTAACTTGACAGAAATCTCAAACTTTTTTAGACCTTTCCCATGACCTTTAAAAAAAAAAAAAAACTGAAAACCTTGTGCCAAAAAATATTTTGATTTTTTTTTATTAAAATGCTGTTAAAATAAGTTGCTGATTGTCAAAGTTGGAAGATTACAATTTGACTTATCATTTATCACCCTTCTTATAAAAAGCCTCCTTTATCTCCCTGGATTGACTAGGTATTTTTCCAGACATGAACTAAATTTCTTTCATAAGGTATCCATTTCGTGGGTATCTTTTTTTTAAATCAATGTAAACAAAGCAAACACCTTTAAGGTATACAAATTTCCTACAAAACAAAATCTCAATGCCACAGCATGAGTCCCTTTTGTGGTGGTCAAAATCAATAGCAAACCAAAAAAATGAAGTTGACCCAAATTCCATAAGAGAAACAACCAAGTGTAGATACAATTGATTGCCCCTGATGATTTCTTACTCCAAAATTGACTTTTGTGATCTTTCGTCCAAGATTCAAAAAAAAAAAAAAAAACACCATCAAGAAAATGGATCTTGATTTGTGTAAGAAGGTAGGTATAGGTGTACGTAGGCATCACGACTATTTGATTTATCTCTATCAATCAGGTTGTGAGCTCGGATGAAGTACGCCCTCTTTGTTAAAAAAAAAAAACACCTCGTTATCCGCACCGGCCTTCTTCAAAATAAATGTTTTTTTTTTGTTTCTTCTAGTTACAAAGGCGCATTCCGTAGTGCATTCCCCAAAAAAAAAGATTCAATTTCCATTTTTCACTTTTTTCTCAAACTCAATTTTTTTTTAAGTGAAAATAAAAAAAACAGACTTCCATCATCATTAACCTCTCGTGGAAAGCAAAAACATTGTTCATAAAAAAAAAAAAAATAGAAACCACTTTGCAGCTAAAAGAAAGGTTTCCTCTTTCACTGTTTTTTTTTTTTTGGCCAACAGCAAACAGATCGAGAGGTGATAGCGACAGGCCAAAAGAGTCTCTGGAACCCAGCATCCAACATTATATATTGTACACACACCAGCTGGTTTAATGTGGGACACAGAAGCATCAGAGATTCTTGGAAGAGAGTCGCAATCGCATACAAAATGCAACAAAAATAATACCTACTGGTATAGCTTCTTGCCAATTCAGTTAAGTGGAGAGGTTTTTGGTGCAGAAAATAACCAATTCCAGTCTTTTTTTAGTACAACAATTTGCCGACAAATGGGACTTCTTTTGGGAGTGAATTCGTATATAAAATATTTCTACATATATACATACATATAGTTCTTGAAAATAATGGCAAACACTTCGATAAATCATCTGGTGTAATTGGGGGTTTTAAGTTGAAAAGTCGTATACCTTGTGTGCACTGATTTGGGAGAAGTTTTTAGAATAAAAAATAAATAAATAAATTTGGTGGTGCGACAGCTCGAGGAAAAACCAGGGCCTAGTGACCTACAACTCTCAAGTATTCCTATGTGCATATTATTGGCAGGTATGTAGGGGACCTACAATTTTCCATTGAATCCTAATGGTTAAAGTGACAAGATACACGTATCATTTCTTCCAGAACTGTATACCTATAATTTGCATCTTGCTCGCTTACCCTATAATTATGTCATCAAGGTAACATGAGTGTCACACTTCTGTGTATCACATCACTGCCATAAGATAGTTACTCTCCATCTCATTAACTAACAGCCAGATGATGCCAAGATAAGCGCACGTCAATGCCACTGTTTCATATATGTTGAAACGGAAATGGCCCGCACGAGCTGTTCGACAGGATAAAACTCTACCATCATCACATCACGCTTCCCTCCAAACAACAAAAAAAAAAAAGTCTATTATACCAATTTCAATTAATTTCTATGCATCTCAAGCCAGGAAAAGCATGTTCCCCTGTTTAAGTTTGTTAATTGCCGGAAGATCCAGCTCACCGACCGAAAGGGGTTGACGAACGACGACGCGATGGCTGAATCTTGAGAGTCAAATGACGACCGTGAGCATGCAAATGCGGTTTTTGATGTGCAAATCAAGATGGTTGATCAGAGAAGATAAAACAATCAGATGAGGACAAAAAATGAACGGGTGGAAGACTAATTATATAGCAGATGCTGGTATGGTGGATATTATTTTTTTTTTTTTTATTTTAGAGGGTGGATCTGAATTGTAAACATATGTCCGATAAATTTGATCACCAAAGTGTTCCTGGTTTTGAAAGGCAGCGGAAACTTCTGATAAAGTTGTATAGGCATATTTGTATTTCTTTGGTGTCGCTTTATGTACAAATACTCTTAATAACTATCCTAATTTTATTGTGGTTTTCCGTTGTGCATGAGTCAACAAACGTCTGTCTGTCCATCGCTTGGAGGTTATATCGATGGATAAATTAATAAATCAATTTATTTTTTATTGTTGATTTTACAATGCGAATCGAAGAATATACATATAATACGGAAGTGGTCGTAGAGTAGGTAGCTATTGATTATAGATAAAATAAAAACTAAGGAAATTAAAGTTGAAGAAATGTTGTGAACCATATCTAAGGGTAAAGTAGATTCGTCGCGTTTCAGAATTAAATTAAAGACAAATTTTTTAATCGAAGATATCATGTTGAAAAGGCAAACGTAACTTATCTTTTTTCAAGTGTTAGTATGGCAAAAATAATTAAATGTTATAAATTATTTTAGGACCTCACCCTATATCCATCCCATCACACTAAAGACTATTTTAAAATTTATTTTATTAAAAAAAGTTAAGACATTTCTAAGATAATCGTAGACACACATTTTAGTTTTGTCAATTTTACTCATAAGTAGGCTTCAGGTCTTGTATGTAACTTCAGGGATGCATTGAACCAATTTTTTTTTAGCTGTATATTTCATGTTGAAAAGGTAAGTCTTACTTAACTTTCCTCTCATGAAATTGTGGTAAAAATAGTTAAAAGTTATATTCTATCTAAAGACAATACCCTTTAACCCTTCTCTTAAAAATAATAAATATTTTAAAACTTATTTTGTTTAAAAAAATCAAGACATTTCCAAGATCATCGAGGACAAACATTTCAGTTTTGTGATTATATAATTTTGTTTTTATAAACTATTAGTTGTTCTTAGTTTTCAATACCTTTTACATATAAATTACTCCTAGCTAATTGACTTCGAAATATCAAAAAGATAAAATATAACGAGCTTGACATACAAATGTTCATAAATCAACACACTGTCAAGGTGAAGCTAACGAGCACCAGCAGCGTACACCCGTAAATTATTGTCGAATCGAAATTGTTTTCAAAGACATTTCTCAAAAAAAAAAAATTATAATAAGAAAGAAAAAACTTTGTATGTGGAAAAATTGACATTGTACATTTGAGCCATTAGCCACAGAGTATCAAACTATGTATAACTTTTACTTTTTCACCAGAAAAACCACACAATAATAAAAAAAAAACTGCAAATGATCCTCCAAGAGATTACTATCGTTGATCAAGTAACTAAAAATTGAATAAAAAAGTTAAGAAAAATCAAAAAAAAAAAACAAAAAAAAAGAATCGTGTTCCATGACACGAAATACCGGAAAGCGAACCATAACATTAGGCCATGCACCAAGATACAAGCACCATGCACATTGAACTCACCTCCTTCAGTAAAAATGTATATAAAAATATCCAGATTCAGAGCCAGAGGCACGCGCAAATGTATGAAAAATAAAATAAAACAAAAAAAAAGTTTCCCCAAATTGATCATGACATCGAATTCTTCGGTGCAGAGAATAAAAATGCACATACCTATGTATATATAGGATGTGCTGGTACATGTGCTGCTGTATGGAATGGAGTCTCTTGTCAAGATCATTGCACTTGCAGAATTGTTAAATTTTATGCTACCTCATACTTTCACTATGATAATTTTTTTTTTTTTGAATATTTAACTCCAGGATAAAAAATAAAAAAAAAACATTGTGCAATCCAATACAATCAACAAAAAGTTAATCGACTTTTATGCAACCACATCATTGCAAAATTGTATTCCTTTTTATGCAAATGGAAATTGGATCATAAGGAAAATCTTTATTGACCATCAGCTTATGTATTGCAAAATGTTTTTAATAGTTGAGGCAGTGTTAATGTTCAGACTATACAAGTATATTGAAATCGATAATGATTTTCGATTTTCTTCCTTATTTCTATGAGTTGGTCATAATAATTGTCTTAAAGAAAATTAATTTAAACAGTTTTGAAGGAGGAAATTTTATTATGTGGCATGGAGACATTTTTACGCTTCTGTCATTTTACAATTTTTTAAATGTCAAAAAAAGAATTTAATTCAACATATTTATACTTTTTCTAAATTTATTTTGGGTGATTTATTTAAATTTTTAGAAAAAATTATGAAAAAAATCGCCCATTTCTACAGTTTTATTCATTTATTTCTCTTTTTTCATTTTTTCAGTTTTTCTTTACTTTTTTTAATTGTTTATGTTTTTTTTCAAAATTTTCACTTTTCTTTCATTTTTTCACATTTTTAACTTTTTTTCATTTTTTTTATGTGGACATTTCTGTTACACGTTACGATAGGTTGTATATTGGATACGTTCAATATTGGTCACGTTCCGTCGTAGATCAAGGTAAATCGAAAGTTCGAGTTGAGTTTGGGTTAAAATTTGGTTGACAGTTCGAACTCGCCGCGTTCTGTGATGTAAAACCAGCACTTGAATATTTAATTTGATGTTTACATCTTTTAACCTTGAGTCCCGGCACGCACCTTTTTTTCATTTGTTTAAACTATTTTTCACATTTTTTTCTATTTGTTTTGTATCACTTTTTGGTCGATTTTATAAATTAACACTCAATTTGTAACAAAATGATCAACTTTTCACTTTTCACTTTTTTATTTTTTTTCACTTTTCAATTTTTTGTCTTTTATTTTTTTAAAATTTTTTTACAGCTTAGATCAAAGCCCTGGTAGGTAGAGTTAAAACTTTGTTTATTGTTATTTTAATTTATTTATATATCAATAAAGTTATAATAATAATTTTTTCACGTTTTTCATTTTTTTTTAATTTGTGTTTTTTTTAATTTTTTTTTTTTTACATTTTTCATTTTTTCAATTTTTTGAATGATAATTCATAAAAAAGGAAACACAACATTTGACACATCCGATACGCGTGTAAATTCACCTCTGTCAAATTTACGACATCAAAGTTCTTCCACAAAATTTCACTCAGTGTGAAATGATATGTGTTTGCATATGTCAAATTGAAAGTGAAAAATACCACGCAACTGTCAAATTTTTGCAATGGAAAATTATCTTCAAATTCTTCTTCCAAACTTCCTTCTAATAAATCAGTTTCATAATAACGTCAAACACTCAAATCTGATAGAATGTGTAAATGTTTTGTGTCCAATGCTTAAAATTTTTTCACACATCGTGTTTTCAAAAAAATACTCGTTATAAATGTTCTCACCTACCATAAATATCTTCAACCTTAACAAGCAATATTCTTAAAATTTTCTTTTTTATTTCTTGTTTATAAAAATTTTCTTGATTGACTAACAAGACCATAACAATTTACATTTATTAAATTGTTTCGATTACTTTTTTTTAAATGTTTATTAAAATTCACATCATGTTTTTTTAACCAACATTTACAATTCTAAAAAAAAAAACCATAACGCAGCAGGTTTATTATCTTCTTCGATTTGACTCCCTGGAAATTCAAAACTCCTCAGGTTGATCACCTTATAAGTTCTCTGTCATTTCATTCAAAAAATTAAAAATTCCTCTCACTATTTCCTAATTTGTCATGTGAATTAATCTCATTCTTTCTGTTAATGTCCACATAGCTCCTTTATGGAAAATAAATAAAATTATATTTTCCAATAAATCTTGTATGTATTTTTTCTTACCCAAAATGAACCAACTGGCAGGATCAGTCATCAGTCAGTGTGTGATCATCATCATCATCAATAAAATTAACAATGCCAGTCACTGGTTTTTCTAACGATTTTTATCTTTTACTGAATAGGGTGACCATATTTCTAGGGAAAAATAAAAATAAAATTGAAATAAATTAGTTTTTTCTTTTTATAATAACGATTAATTTGGCAAATTAGAGGATCTGCAGCCTGACAAATAACTAATTAACTAGTTTAAATAAATTGCCTTAAATGTCAGCTTTTTATTTTTCTTGTTAAAATCACAACTGAAATACTCACACGGTGTGTGATTGAACACGTTGAATGCATTCATGTTTTTTTTTTATAGAAAAAAAAAAAGACTCAAAAATACAACATAGTTGGTCACCATAATATCATATTCATTGATGACTGTGAATTGTGATAAGTATTTATAAGTTTTATTCCCGCACCATCATTTATAGGGTTGAGTGCACCTACCTACGCGCTACGCGTGCGCGTTGGCGTTCACATGATTTACAATAATTACTATGCTGGAATGTTTTCTGTAATTGCGGCTCCCGTTCGGTTCGGTTGTTTTGGTTTGAATAGTTTTAATGTCGCCATCATCAGAATTCCTTAAACCAAAACAACAACTCATGAAATATTCCGATGGCGTATTGATAGGATGAATAGCTCCCCAGGCCGTTGACCAAAAGAAGTTCACTACCAAGTTGGTATGGCGGATCAATATTGTATTGCCTGTCACTGTTATTGTTTTAATGGTCAATTCATTGGAAATCCAAGTGCAGTTGTTTGGAATTTAAAGGTGACAAGATTTTTTTAATTTTTTTTTTTTTAATTTAAATTCGAACTTTTATGGAATGGGAATTTTTGCATGCAAATTTGGACAACTGTCAAAAGTAGGAGCAGCAGTAGACCAGACATGTTGGGTTTCATTTTAGGGTTCTCTTTCAAGGCAAATTGGTGGCAAATGGTTAATGGGTCGGAATAAGTGTGTTAATTATTAATTTTTCTTTAAAAGTTTTTAGACCTTACTTATAGCCCTATCAATTTGGGAAACAAAAACTGGAAGGTGAAATTGAAAGACCAATTTGGTCTGTTTATAAATATTTTAAAATCACATCACATAAGACAAAAATATACGATTTTTCGAAAGAAACTTTACAAATTATTTATTTTTTTTTCTTATCGTTTCAGGTATGTAAAACCATTCGTTTTGAAAATTTATAAAGAAGTATACCTTGGCTAAGTAGGTACATACGTATACGTCTAAGTAAGTAACGTTTAATTTAGGCTCTAAAGACTCTATTTTACTTTATTTTATTTTATTATATTCAATGGGTCCATTCAACAAAAATTCATAACTTAAAATTCACAATAAACAAAAACTCACCTTGCGGTGGTGAATTTTTTGTGAGGATTGTCTAAAGATACCGAAAATATTATCGAATCAGAACAAACCTCACATGGAATCAACCTCACAAAATCATTGGATAGCGGAAGAAGTTCTTCCTCCTTTGTTTTCTTTTATTTTCTTTTCTTTCCTTTTTTTTTTGTATACGTTACAATGTTCTTCTTTAGCTTGAACCTCCTCGTGCTAAAGTTTATCTTTCGCCACAGAGAATAAGTTAAAACAATATAAATGAACATGAAACTAACTTGCATTAAGAGCAATGGAATAAATCAAATATTTATGTATAGTGAACCTTCATCTATAAATATTAGGCTTTAAGAAAAAAAGATACTTGCTTATTGTGCAATCCCCATCATCCATCAAATTTGTCTTTATTTTTTTTCAATCCGACATTGTTCTCTCATGTGTTCTCTCATCGTTGGCAGCGGTGGCGGCGTGTATATCTCTTCTTTAGTAAAAATACGAATAAAATATCTCGCCAATCTATTGCAGTGTAATCTTTAATTGTTTTTCCATTTATTCACGGTAATTTGCATATAACATCATCTAAAGTCACTTCTTTAACACTCCTGTTTAATTGAAAAGGTCCTAATATTTTTTTTTTAACTACTGTGGTTTTCTCTTTTAAAACTACTTCACCAACTGTACATAAATGGTGATTGTTAAGGTTTTATAAAATACAAAATACCCAAAAACAATCACATAAAAATATAAAACAATACAAAATGTATTTCACTTCAATTAGTTTTTCAGTTTCAGAGATCATATGGGACAAAATTTTCGTTTTTTTTTTAACTTCTCGTTAATTGAATATGTCTAACCATTATCTTAAATGACTGTAGTTTTATCTTTAAAATATTAACTAGAATTTCGCATTGATTCACTTACTTTTGATATGGTGATGATTGTAAATTCTAATTCTAAATTATTTATACATTAAAAAATACCTAAAAACACTCTTATAAAAATAGAAAAAAAATGCAAAATGTATTTCTCTTCAATTAGTTTATCAGTTTTAGAGATCATAGGGGACAGACTTTTTGAACTTTTCATTTTTTTTTATGTTAATGAACCTATTTAAATGTTGAGGAGTGTATGTTAAGTCTCAGTGCCTGAAGGGTTTTCGACTCTAATTAGTCACGAGGAATTATAGAAACGACCTGTCGGCTTTTTCATAAAAACGACCTGCCTGCGAGTACTTCTTAATGCGGTCGGGCATCAGTGTATATTTCTCAACAAAGTCTTTGGCAAGGCAAATGCCTATTTGCATAAGCCACACGCATAAACATTTTTATGCATAGACTTTTGAATCTGGAGCAAAGTGAAGAGAGATGCCATGACTACAACCGAAGACAGACATCAACAACTGTCCGTCTATTCGTCCTCCGTCTGACCGTTTGTGTGTGTGTGTGCCTCATAGTTCATAGCCGATGGAAATCATTATTTCGCGATGTCATTCCGACGACATGCAGATGATGATGATGATGATGAGGGAAAACTATAAAGATGCAATGTTGATGGATAATTTGCTTGGCCTTTCCCTAAAAAAACATGATTCGCCTGTGGTAATTCTCAGATCTCCCGCCTATTCAAATATTTAGACTTCAACGTATCACATACAACTGATGATGTCCGAGGTACGTACATATATGTTTAGCTGTCATTTTTGCCCATAAAGAAAATGAGGAAATGACAGGTGACACTTACTTTGTACATACAGAGAGAATGCGTGTCCACACTGGCACTGGTATGTTGCACATGAACTAGAAATTCGCAACTGGATTATTGCGAAAAGAATCTAGGGAAGTAGAGTATTTGGTGACATGAAAACTAAGATCATCAAATCTCTTCCTCAAAAAATTCACCTCAGGGCATTCGACACAGCGACATCATAATGGATAGATAGTTGGACGAGATTTTCTTTCAAACGAACGTTTGTTTGAGTGGACCCCTTCGTTTACACTCCAATGTCCCATAAATGATATTTTCTATCCAAGCGCTACGTGGAACGACCAGCACGATCGAGGGAAATGACTTTTTGGTCGTGAGAGCACGCGTCTTGGTGGCTTTGGTAGTATTCCATTTTCAACCTGTGTTATAACTGCAGGTGGTTGGTTGGTTTGGTTGTTTCCTTGATGGTGGTTTGTGTCGTGTGGATACCACCAAATTGATGTTGCCTCAGGTGGAGGTCCAATTTAAGTCATTTTCATCTCCCTTGCGGCTGGCTCGTCCGTCGCCGTCGTCGGTCAGTCGCAGGCAGCAATGTGGTGGCAGAATAATCGTGGGCTATACCCACGTTTTGTTTTTTTTTTTTTCAAACTTGCAACGATTTAAAAATCTAATTGAATCGAAAGCTGTGGTTAAATGGTAAAGCATGTGGAATGAGAGTATGGTTTTGGTACCAATTTGGATTCGGTTTTGTCTTTTAAAAAATCGTTTTTATGGGCGGTAAATGTATAGTTAAAAAAAATGTGGTTCAACGTTATGAGGGTCGTACATATATGTGCCCAGTCAGATATAAGTTGATCAAAGACTTGAATTCTAGAGTAAAGCTATACATTGTAGCAAGATTTTTTTTTTTATAATTTATTAATATTATTTGGATTAAGAAACAAAGATTTTGGTTAACCAAGTCTATAAGAGATAGGTTTAAATGTAGACATTATATTTTTATTTAGGTACTTGTCAGCCTTAAATTAATGAGGAACATTTATTCTTTTTGTATGTTTATTAAAAGGAAAGACTTAAATGACAGTAATTGATGTGAAGTTGTCAATGTTTAAGAGGGACGGTTTAGATTTTAGTTCCGGTAATGAGTTTGAAGTTTCTGAAAAATGTCACCAATGAGAAAGACAAGTCAAGATGTCAAAGTTTAAGAGAGAAGGCTTTTTAAAATCGAATATTTTTAGAATGATTCCATTTGAACATGGTTGTATTTTTAGTTTTAACGTTTGAGTTTTGGTAATGAGTCTGAAATTTCGGTTAGATTTCTGAAAAATTTTACCAATGGGAAAAGAGAAACGTGGATATATAAATCATCTTTCCCAAATGTTAGATTTAATAAATTTAAATAAATTCTAACACGCCTTCTTCAAAACTTATGGCGTGTTAAAGGTGTAACTTAGAAAATGCTTCCATATACAATATTTAACTCTCTGAGAACCCATCTCTTGAACTTAAATTATTTATGAAATTTCTTTATTTATTTATACATAAGTAATTCAGGAATTTTTGTCACTTGTTACAGAAAAGTTTATTGACTTGGCTATCTTTCAAACATTTTTTTTTAAAATAGATACTACAGCTTCTAAATAAACTGTTCCCAACGAAATTTTTATAGAGTTTTTAATTAATGTAATTTTGTTTTTAAATAGTAAATAAAACTGACAGAAATCAGAATACCTATAAAGCTTGCATAGCTGCTGTTAACTCATTTTCATCTCCCTTTTTACTTCTAAATTGGGTTACCAATTCCAACAATCGTTTTCCTTCAAAAACATAGGAATTAGTTAAAAACTCTTAGAACTTATAGATGTCAGGATATCCATAAAGTTTGCATAGAAGTCAGGATATCCATAAAGTTTGCATAGCTGCGGTTTATTTCCATCGTCCTTTTTATTACTTCAATGGCTTTCCAATCCCAACCTTTATTTTTCTTCAAAAACATAAAAATCAGTTAAAAACTCGTTAAACTTATAGAAGTCAGGATTTCGATAAAGCTTGCATAACTGCTAGTGGTGTATTTTCATCCCTTTTTTTTATTCTTTCAGTGGGTTACCAATGCCAACCATCTTCTTGTCCAAAAACATAAAAATTAGTTTAAAAATCTTAAAACTTCAAGTATATAAAGCTTCGATAATAGCTGGTAGCTTATTTCTTTGTTTTTCTTTAAAAACACAAATTATAATTATTAATTTTTTTGCCATAAACTTCTAATGGTAAAACATAAAGATTTTGAACTCTACAAAAGTACCATGCTCGTATGCTCTTCGACTTACATCTCATTGCGACGCTGGCTGGTTATGCGTTTCTTTTTTTGTTTCTAAACATTTTTGCACATTTCATCATCATTGAAGCCATTAATTCAAACTGATCTGTCATTAGTTAATGGTCGATGAATGAATGATTTTTTGTTTGGTATTCTTGCTTTTTATTCATCGTCTTATCTATTTGAGAAGTAGCTAATTAAAGAAAATAAAAAAAAATAAAATGACGGAACGCTCGTCAAAATGTCGTCTATAAAACAAGCATCTTACTTACTTGATGTCTTTGTTTGGGCCTAGCTAGTTATAAACATGTTTTTATTTTTATCTTTGCTAGTTTTTCATTAAGTTTTAGAGGAGCTGCAAATGACAGTTTTTTTTTTCTTCATTTATAAAAATATATACAAAGATGTGTGAGTCTCTTATGAGTTGATTATGCCGTTTTGTGTTGTGAGTGCGTATTATGCAATAGATTTCATAAGTGATTGTGCAGATATTGCAGCAGGACAGCAATTATAAATTCCTTGGTGTTGCTTCGTCACAAGTCTCAGGTGTAGATTTGACAAAAAAAAAAACAACTACTGGGTTAGATTGAAAAGGAAATTGGCATTTAGGCCAGTAAATGGTTTGGAAAATTTAAAATTTATACATATATCGTTGAATTAATGTTTCTTTTTGTTTTTATTAACAATTTGGTAGTTATTAATAGTCTGAGAGGTAGCGTTGCACGAAATGAGTGTATTAAACACGGCTGCTTTGCTAAAAATGTATTCCTCCGGCTTCTTCTAGTTTTACAGGGGCATTAAAAAGTTGCTGGCACTAAGGCACCCATCTAGAAACTTAGTTGCCTACAACACTCAGTTGGCTGTAGTAGCTCTTAACATGAAGCAAAGTATGTTGCTTGCTTTCGCCCACTGAGAAACTTTTTAGAATTTGACGTTTTTTGGAAAAAAGTCTACATTTTTTTATACTTAATAATTCGAAAACCACTTAACTTAACTTGGCACCAAGCATATTTTTAACATTATCTAGCAGATTTTTAACAAAAATTATTCTTGTAATGTTTAAAAATCGGCAGCTAAAATCTTATTTTCTCGAAAATGACTACTACGATTTTGATTAAAATTTTTTTGTGAGCTTACATCAGTTAAGATCTACCTTCTTATTTGAAAAAAAAATTATTTATCAATTATTAACAGTTTCTCTCATAGAACCATTTTTGTTCGACTATCTCATTATCTGTTAAACTAATTTTAATGAAATTTTGTATACAAGAGTTTCTAATACATATCTAAGTTTAAATAATGTTGTATATCAAAACTTCAAGCACCTTAAAATTGTTGCGAGCAACTTATTTCTATGAGCAACTTAGTTGCCTGGTGGGAACTCACCCATTTAACCCAATGTGCTTGAATCGGGAAATTTAATCTTCTTTAAGGACATATTTAGAAAACAAAGAAACCTTTTAAGTTGCATGCAACTTTCTTCTTTTCTTGGTTTTACCTACATATTCCCATCTCTTCACAAACAAAAAAAAAACATCCTTTTCTATCTTTCTTCAAAGTCTATTTTTATAGCAAGCAAAACTAAACTATCCACGATTTGTCGATAAACATACCTAGTAGGTATTTATTTTATTCGAGTTATTTCGGCCTTAAGACCTTTAGGTAATTAAACCACTTCTTGATGTCCAAACTTTTTCTTTTCCTTGTTCTTAAAATGGAATTAAACTATGTACCTACCTTCCTCAAATTCACATTGTTGTACATTAATATCCCCAACTTATCGCCAATCTATTAAATTGCTATACAATTAAGATTTTTTTTTTTTTTTTTTTAATCGGGGTCACACGTTTGATCTCAACAAAATCGCCATATTATTGTCAGAAGCAACTTTGTTGCAAATAATGGAATTGTAGGTATATAATGAAATTCAACAAATCTAAATACCTATAGCTTGGCCACTTATACCTTGTCCACAATTGCATCTTTTATAGCTGTTGCTCTTTATTGTGTGTGGACTTTATGTAAAAAAATAAAAAAAAAAAAAAAATGACCAAACAAAACGCAGATATACCTATTACCTATTCCCATTCAGTCTTCTTTTTCTATTTGCCTCTGTTAGGCTGTTGGATAATATAACATTGGTTTTCCTAGAAAAAATGAAAATCCGGGAAAAAATCAATGGTGGCCTGAGGACTGAAGACGAAATGAGGAGTATACACATATTCCACTAAATTATATGGTGGTATGGTGACATGGGCGCCATGAAGATATATAGCCTCCACACTTCTGTATACACATAAACATTATATTCCAGAGCTAAAAATGTAGTTTGTTTGTTTGTTTCAACGAATTGGCATGCCAAATGCGTATATCTACATTTTTAACTGCGGCAGCGGGAAGCCGGGAATATTGGCCTTTTATATAAGTCGTCATCGTCGTCGTCGGTCTTCGAAGATGATTGGACTTTGTAGGTAATATGTATATACCTTCGTTTTGTCTTTAAAATGTCGTTAGCTTGTTTGATAAAATAAAATCACAAGTGAAAGCCGCCACTGGCTTTTTGCTTAAAGATACATAGCAGTGCTGTGGACGGAGTTAATTAAGTTTAAGAAGTCGAAATGGTCATAAAAGGATTGGTCTGTATTGGTAAGGTATACCTTAGGTGTAGTTTGCCGGCACTCTTTAATTTTGTTTATTTTTTCTATTACTGTCAGTGTTTATTTCACAAAGAGGAGAGGGACAAGCTATAGGGTCTCTTCGAGTTAATACAGAAAATCTTTACTAATACCTAATTGCCGCCGCCGCCGACTCATTCACCTTGAACTCACCATCATTTTACCCTTTTATTCTCAGGGTTAAAAAAATATTTTGCATTATTTTTTGTCTTCGTTATGAGTTGATACTCTTCTTCCAGGTACTCTGTTTTTTCAATAAAACTTTAAGATTCAAATATTTTTCTTGAGAAGAAATTTCAAAGGTTGAAGACATTTTGAGTACTTTAAGGAATAAATTAAGTTTTAATTTTCAACTTTTGAAGGTCTATACATTCTGTTTCTGCTTTAAAATCTCTTTAAACTTTGAGGAGTTCAACAGTGTCCATATATAGTAAAATAATTTTATTAAAAAAATAGTGAATTCAAAAAATATTAGTACATGTTTTGTTTGTTGTTTTTCAAATTTTTTTTTTTTTAAGAACACAACATTAGATTTATTAACTTTTACGTTTTTTTAGACGGGGCGTGTCAGTGGGCTGAAATTTTCTCTGTTTTCTCCTTATTCTATCTTTTATCATTTTTGAAAATTTCACCAAAATTGGTTAAGTGGTTTCGATTTAATCGATCCACGACAGAAAAATAAAAGAAAATTAAAAAGTGTCTAAAAGTAGACATCTGAAAAATCTTTGTATGACTGTATTCACGCACAACACGAGATTTCACTTTCATTCTTTCACTCTCATTCTAGCATTAAGCAAAACAGGGATTTTTTTTCACAGAAATTTCCTTGACAGAAAATCACAGAAAGTTGATTTTTTTGTATTCTCTCTTGAGGACGTGAGGGTTCTCTTCTTTAGAAAACTATAAATTGTTTGAGTGTTGCAACGACTTCACACAAAATCACAATAATTTCCAACAAAGAAATAAATAGCTTCTATTTATATAATGATTTTTGTTTTTAATTTTCTTCCAATTTTGCATACTGATATTATGAAAGAGAACAAATAATATTACATTCGAAAATTTTAAGTAAACAAAAATTTCGGGTTTAGTACTTTGACTTTAAACACTTTCAAAAATAATCTAGTACCTTATGGCTTCAATTTGTACTTAATTCAAAATTAAATACGCGTTTTTTGGTTTGACTTTTTACATATTCAACAAATATTCTAGTACCACATGGAATCAATAGGTACTAAGAGATTAAATTCGGATTTAGTATTTTTATTTTTTACAGTTTCAAGGATAATCTTGTACAAAAAAATTCTTCAATAGGTACTTCCCACTTCCCAGAGATTAAATTGGCGTTTAGTACTATGAATTTTTACAATTTCAAAAATAATCTAGTACTATATGGCTTCAATAGGTACCTAACCAAAGATTAAATTCGAGTTTAGTACTTTGACTTTTTACAGTTTCAAAATAATCTAGTACTATATGGCTTCAATAGAAATTTAGCCACATTTTGGCTTAAATCACATGACCAAGTTCGTGCGAACCAGTCGTGCATTTTATTTATTTATTTTTTTTTTTTTGTACTGATTGATAATCATCATAATGTACGAATTCACATTAGCCACCTGAATTTTTTAGCAATTATTCAAAAACAAAATAGCCTGAGGTATAAAACTCAATCAAAAGCGAAACTCAAAACATTCATAAATGGTACTTAAAGTTAACTCTTTGCTTATATCTACATGTTTGGTATTTAGAGCAGTTACTTAATTTTTTGTTAGAAAGCCTTAGGCTTCTCACATATGTATTGCCAATCTTATTTGTCTACTACTTTTTGAATAACCTTTAACATTTAACATGTTGTACATAGTTAAGGTACGTGAGTATACAATTAAAAAGATGACTTCATCAAAAAGATCACAATATGCAAATAAGTAAATTACATTAATTCAATAATGTTTAAGGCTCATCATAATGTTGTTGTAGGTTAAGTAAACTATGTTGTTGTTTTTTTTTAATGGATAAAATATACAATTTACAAAATATAAAAAAGTTAACACTTCTGCCATCCATCGGTAAAATAATAATAATAAATAATTCACCACCAGGGGCACAAAATCTATTGATAACTTATAAGTTATAACTCAAATGGTTAGATCTTTCAGATAAATCAATAGGTTTTTGTTTAATTTTTGTTTTAGCAAAATCAAGCTGCTGTAATTTTTGTTGATTTTTGAGTTCAATGATTTCTTCATCTTTTTTTTTGTATTTTGTTTTGCTAATTGAAGTCCACATTTACAATCGATTTAAAGTTAGTTTCCAATTCGCTGTATATTGTAACTTGACCCCAATTGGGGACAATTACCAACTTACTCTTTTCCATTGTGATTTGTAAACCAAACAAAATACAACACATCCGTTTAAAAAGTCATGGTAAATCAATTCTTAAAAAATGTGACACAAAATGTTTATTTTGTCTGATTGTAATGCAATTAACGTCAAAGGAGATTATAATTTTACCTAAGTATATTAAAAAAAAAAAAAAACTATGTTGATGTCTTCTTAAGATACGAAGAGAAATAGGAACAAATAGAGCAATTTAATGTCACCTGTTGAGTGGTATTTAATGAATTGATGATTGTTAACTTGTTTAAAAGGCATTAAACTCGACTCGGTTAAATGGCGCCCGGATAAAGTTCAACGTCATCAGAGTTCCCACATCATTTGAAAAAAAAAAATCCATTGAATAATTATTTTCATTTTACTTGCAAACTCAATACAAAATGCGTTTTTGAATAAATGAGTGTCATTGTTAATTGCGTGGCATTATACACGAGTTGTTGATGTCATTTGTTGTTGTGATGAGGGAAAGGATTATATATACACGTACAATTTTTGCTAATTCACTTTCTCTCCACAAAATGGACATCATTAGATATTTTAAGATCTACAAACAACAACAACAATTCCAAATGGTTTTCTTGTTTTACTCAGTACCAACCACGATTTGCATTCCTTTTTTTTTCTTCTGGGAAAATAAAAAAAATTCAGTTTGCGGGAATTAAGAAAAAATGTAGACATACTCAAACGTAACACGTTAAATCAATTAAATGCCATAGAGAAATGAAAATTATGCTGGTTTAGAGTTTTGTAAATATGTATAAATAATGTGAGAATGGAAATGAGAAGAGATTGGACGACGATGATGATGTCGTCTTCATGGTCACGAAATGCATTTTGAAAGGAAAAGTAAAAATTTGTTAATGATAATCAACAAATTATACTATTACAGCTATTCGTATGTATCTGATATTATAATAGGCGTGAATTTTTCATCACGGAGACTGTTATATCCTTAAGATAAGTCAAGTGCGAACTCCAGTGTAATTGCGACAAATATTTCTTCTGCCCTTCTAAGGTTTTGAAATGAAGTAAAGGGTTGAACGTCATTCGTAACAACGTGATTGATTAAAAGTATCAATTATATGTACCTACTTCTGTCACATCTGCCTTGTTATTTTATTCCTATTTTCTCATGTTTATAAATAAATGGATAACAATGACCTCTGAATTCCACAATCACTCTGATGAGTGCTTCAGAGTACATAAACTTCATTCCAAACATCATAAAAGCACATAAGATTATGATAATAACTTTGATAGATGCAAGTGCATCGTTGATCGCATGCAACTGTTGCGCGCATGAAAAATGAATATGTGGTGCCATCAAAAAAAGTCAAAAGGTATATACCACAAGAGTCTTACTTTGAAACATTAGACTAATGAGGTAGTTTGAGTGAAAAATTAACGAACAAAAAAAAAAAAAAAAAAATGTCAAGGTGATTTTATGATTACGAGCCTGTTTTGGTTATGTACCATTACCGCGAGATGCTTTATAATCAAACTAAGTGGTTTAACATTATACTTTATATATTCAAGTCATACACACATATATGTATGTACGTAGGTTTATTTGAGTACCAGAGACAGATAGATGGTGGTGTTATAGTGACGTGACTTAGTGACATTTGGAAGAATTAATTACAATCTGAATAAAGTGGATTAATTAAATGTGTGAAGCACTATTAACCAGGTGCTCTCTTGTGGTGAAGGTGTTGAGAGTAAATTATACATGAAAAATGCAACCGACAGTAATGATGATATGGTACTGGTACCGATACGTCTAATATAACGTTCCTAAATATCTATGAATTATGTGCTTTGAAACCCGCATTGTATCATTTATGCATGTAGAACAGTTTTGATAGTTTAACGTTGTTTATTTTTTTTAAAAAGCTGTCACATTTTTTTTTATTTTCTGTTCGTACTCGTATTTTTAGTCAAAACAAACAAATTCAAATTAAATCACATTTATCATTTCCAATTTGTGAAAAGTGAACTTTCGCCAGAGACCATTCTCGTCTACTTATATAAACAAAGCTAATGGATGAAGAAGAAAAAAAAAAAAAAACAATTTAACATCATCCAAATGACTCTATTTGTATATTGCAACTGCAACTGCAACATTGTTGCAATCATTACCATGTGCAGTGTTGAAGCGAGAAGTTATATATGAGTATACCAAATACAATAAATCTTATTATATTGCAGTAGTTTGGGATTTTTTTAAGTGAATTTGAATGGTAGTAAATTTTTGAATCGGTTCAATTGAATTATAGCCAAGAGGCATTTTTTTTTTTTACACATTTTTAATTTTTATATTTGATTCCACAAATTTTTAAGTTTAAACCTCTTAAACAGAAGATTTCTACAAATTGAGAACCGATTAATTTTGTGTAAAACTAAAGCCAAGTTTCAGTCAGTCGAAGTAATAGGAATTTAATTGGCCAATTTCAAAGCCTAATGACCAATTTCGCAGTGTAAACTTACCTAAATAAGTGACAAGTGAGTCTTGAGTTTCATAACTTGGATATTTTAATGCGACATTCTCAGACTTTAACACTGATTTTTAAATGCCAATATATGGAAATCTTAAGTGCTTATTTTAGCAGGCACTTTTTTTTATAAAATTGACATTTTTTCCTCAAATTGATATCAAATTGTCATCAAATTGAAATTTTTTTTATAAAATTGACATATTTTTTAATCAAATTGATATTTTTTTCATCAAATTTACATTTTTCCACCAAATGGATACATACATATATTTTCATCAAAATGACAATTTTTTCATCCAATAGATTTTTTTTTTTTTCAAATTTACTTTTTTTCATCAAATTGATATTTTTCATCAAATTGATATTTTTTCATCAAATTGACGATACATTTTTCATTAAAGTGACATTTTTTCACTAAATTGAAATTTTTCATCAAATTTAAATTTTTCCATTAAATTGACATTTTGCACCAGATTGAATTTTTTCACCAAATTAACGTTTTTTCACCAAATTGATATTTTTTCATCAAATTGACCTTTTTTTTTAATCAAATTGACATTTTTTCATAAAATTAACGTTTTTTTATCAAATGGATATTTTTTTACCAAATTGGTATTTTTTCATCAAATTGGTATTTTTTTGTCATAAAATTGACATTTTTTCATCAAATTCACACTTTTTCATCAAATTGACTTTTTTACATTAAATTGGTATTTTTTTTAATTAAATTGACATTTTTTCATCAAATTCACACTTTTTCACCAAATTGACATTTTTTTTTCATCAAATTGACATTTTTCATAAAATTAACGTTTTTTTTATCAAATGGACATTTTTTTACCAAATTGGTATTTTTTCATCAAATTGGTATTTTTTTGTCATAAAATTGACATTTTTTCATCAAATTCACACTTTTTTATCAAATTGACGTTTTTTCATCAAACTAAAGTTTTTTTTCATGAAATTGACATTTTTTTCATAAAATTGAAATTTTGTTCATCAAATTGACTTTTTTTTCATCAAATTGACATTTTTCCATTAAATTGCTATTTTTTTTCATTATATTGACATTTTTTCACCAAATTGATATTTTTTCACCAAATTGACATTTTTTCACAAAATTCATCCAATTCACATTTTTTTCATTAGATTCACATTTTTTCATCAAATTGACATTTTTTTCATTAAATTGACATTTGTTCATAAAATTGACGTTTTATCATCAAATTGACATTTTTTCATCTTTTCACTTTAAAATCAACAATAATTATTAACTTGACTCTTGGCCTCGTCAAAATCGAAAAAATGCCAGTTGTCTCGTCCCGATTTTTTCGCTTTTTGTCACACCAAGCAACCCTTCCTATACAAAATTTTACTTTTAAAATTAGAAAAAAAAATGCTTCGTGTTTCTACAATCCAAAAATTATTTTATTAAAAAAAAAAAAATTGATAGAAATTGGTGAGGGAATATTAAGTACCTTTCATATGTATATAAGTACCAACTAACTAAATATCCTTTAGCATCATAACATTATCTCGGAATAACAAGAATTTAATCTCGAATAAAAAAAAAAAAAACATAACAACCCGCTGGTTTGCAATTTACAAAAAAAAACTTCGTCTATATTTCTTAAGAATTTTCAACAGAACAAAATTAACAAAAAAAAAAAAACAAAATCCATATCAATACCAAAAACAAAGAAACATTGCACATGCACATCAAATCAGCAAAACACTAAATTATATCACTTCATTCAAATCATTCGAACTGACATTTGATCTATGATGGAGCGCCATCATCATAGCATCACACATCATTTCCGCCCGTTACAACAACAATAACAGACCAAAAACAATCATTCAGTTTGATCAATCCATCCGCCCACAAATCGTTCAAATCGCAAAATCTCAATTCGTTTTATTTTCGTTTTTTACTTCTTTTTCTCTTAAAAAATCAAAGAAAATTAATTCAGCTTAAAATGGAGACTCTCTATCTAGGCTCTGGCCGTACCTTAAATTTATTTGTCTGACTGAGACTATGGGTGTTTTTTCTTTTAATTTCAAAAAAATTACAAATTCAATTTTGTAATCGAGGCATAAATAAATTCTGATGCCCTGGTAGGTGCATCGGGTAACCAAAAAGTCAAATTGCAAAAAAAACAAACGTTGGTTGGTTGGTTGATTCGTTTATTGTTTTCAACAATCTTGTTACCATAAATTCTGGGATTTTCATTTTGTTCCAATCTTGCATAAAGGATTTTTTGATTTCATAGATGCATGGATATACATATGTATGTATGCAGATGAAGGCATCTATCCATCAGAGATACATGATGGTATTTCTATAGACAGACGCAATGTCTTTCTGTCTGTTTTTCTAGATGGCTGGTTTGCTGACTGGAATAAGGCTGAATAGCTGACAAAGAGGATTATCCCCATCTCGTTGTGACGTTGTCTGTTTTCATTTCTGCAATGAATGAATCATTATTATACAGATCAATGGATCTTTTGTTGAAGTTAAGCCACAGTTGCATAAATGACGATCATACATCAACAAATATGTATGTACTTTTTACAGAGAGGAAAATTTATTTAGACCTGCTTTTAGTGCGCGCCACCGCCGCTGACCTGCTGTAGCAGTGGACTTATGAGCGATACAAATTTATGATCTATCATTTAAATGATTTTGCTTTGCCGTCTAAATGACAGTTTATTGGTTGGTTCTGTTTGATGGTTGTTAGGATTTAGATGACATTTGACAGAATTTTTTGATTATAGTCTAATGGTTTTTTTTTTTGGGAGAGACTCTGAGTAAACTTTATGGGGGGAGAGACTCTGAGTAAACTTTATGGGGATGCTTGTTGGGTACTTATTTGTTTTTTTTTTTAATTTGAACTTTGAAAGAACTTTGAATTAAAATTGGTACAAATTGTCAGTTTTGGGAAGTAAACGAACAAAGGTTAAATAAATATCTCGAAAACGATCTGCTGAATTATAATCCCATAAGTGCTTCCTCACTTCTGTCTTTTCCACCCACACAAAAATGAAAGTTGCTATATAGTAAATATTCAAAGGTTTATTAATAATTTATCCGATAACCTAAAGCCT